>JAWWLV010000024.1:18141999-18160086 GCA_035041135.1 Platyrinchus mystaceus
AAAAAATCCATTGCGCAGGCTTGAAAGGTAAAAACACCTTTCCCAGATCTTCGTTCGCGAAGACTGGCCACTTATCTCCCTTATCCACTTAGGTTGTTCTGTAATGGTGGGGATCAATTTAACATCACCTGTACAACTGGTGGATTGTGACTGCATTAAGTGTTCATTCTGGGCAGCAGATTGAAGAGTTGACAACTTTGTTGCAGTTATTCTAATAAAAGAACCCTAAACAACCAATTGACTGTTAAAAACAAAATAGTTCAGGATGACTTTGAATAAGTATCTTGAGATATTAAATACAGCTGATGGTTGCGAGCTGGGTGTATGGAATGGATGGTCTTCTGTAAATGCATGTACCAGTTCCCAGTTGAAAGTGTTTTAAGACTAGCAGTTATCTTCAAATTAGGCTTGTGGCTTTAAAAAAAAAAAAAAAAAGAGAAAACTTAAACCAAATTACCCAGTGATTTTCATACCATTTAAAATTATGTCAGTTTTTATTTCTGGATCTTTGAAAAAAATTAAAGCTGTTCTTTGCTGGAAAGGCTGTCAAGAAAGATATTTATATAAGAAATTAATTTTGAAAACTTCTGCCAGTTTTCAGTCTGTGAGAGAACTCAATGTAAGAGTTACAGGCTTTTCTTTCAGTATTTTAAATGACAAGGAGGTTTGGCTACTTGTGTTTGTGTTTTCAGACATGCAAGAACTGGGTTTTTTATGTTCTGGCCCCTCACTTAACCCTCATTTTGTTCAAGCCAATGATGAAATTTGTATTTCTTCCTCAAGCAAGATAATTTAATTTTTTTACTTTGGGCATATCCCAAAAGTTTTAAATACATTTAAGCAAAGATATTGTTAATTTAACGTTCAAGATTATTATATAGTCTTTTTAACTGGTGAAGTTTTATAATATTGTTAAAGTTAATGGATTTTGGTGCTTTGACTCCTTAATCTACTGTAAGAATCTATCTAGTTTAAGAAATCAAGATGCAATTATTAAAAGAAATAGTTGTCAAAAGACTTTAATAATATGATCATTGTTTTTGATAGGAAAAGATGGAAGGTGATAAAGTATAATATGTTTAAAATATCTTTGTTTCAAGTCAACTGTTTCCTACTTAAGACTTCACTATACTTCTTAAAAATTGCTCAGGGTAATTTTGGTTTTGAGAACTGGGAGGAACTCTGGAATAGCGATTTACAGAACCTTAATTAATTATAGAGTTCAGTGTGTAAAGCAAAGTAAGCCAGAGAGCATTTCTATTGGTGAACAGAGACATTCTCATAAGAGCTCTTTACAAATCCGAGTTTATAGTGACAGCTTTGTTTCTGCCTGACAAATATGCTCCTACTTTCCCATTCAGTGTCCAACATCACAAAGGACCAATTGTACGTAAGCCTGAAAAACTGATCAGCATAAAGTGAAAGGGAAAAAATAATAATAATTTAAAAATAGCCAAATGTGTTTAAAAATGCCACAGCCTGAAGTACATCAGAGGTGTTATGAAGGCTGGGAGAGCAGAGGAGGAAGTATTAGGAAGTGAAAGTGCAGCAGTGCATTCTAGGATACGGGTAATCCAAGGATTCAAACACATTTCTAATCAGTGTGAGCTGCGAGAGTGTTTATAGCACGTGTTGGCAGGAGTGAAGACTAGATAATAGTCTGGCACTGAAGTGTTCAGCTCAGTACAGAGTAGCTTCACTGGAAAGCCAAACACTGGTTTATTCAGTAATCCAGCAACTCAATAAAGGCAGTTGGCAAGCACAGCTAATTAATGAGCATGTCCGTGCCTTCTCAGAGGTGAGCACCTGACATTCCATTTAATATTGAGTCAGTATGTGTAAGTAAGGTGAGCTGGCAGGCAAAATTAATTAATGCATTCATCCAGTTTACCAAAGGCTACAGCCTTTATCCTATAGCTTGTGCTGTGCTTGGAGATGTTTAGCAGGAAACCTGATGGCAAATTTCACCCTGCATCAGTTTTGGTTCTGTTTGGCTGTTATTTACAGAGGGTAAAAGCAGCCCAGTTTATGAAAAAAAGAGTCCATTTGCATGATCTCTGCTGTGTGTGTAATTGATACAGGAAAAACTGTTGAGGCTCTTTTAATGGTTGTGGGGGTTTTTTTCCTTCTTTTTATTTTTTTTTTTTTTTTCTTTTTTCCTTTTTTTTTTTTTTTGGCTTAACTTTTAAGGCAAAATTGTCTTTCCCAGGTGCAGCCTGTTAAATGTACAGCTGTAACTGGGGGTTTGTAACTATGACCAATGTTATGATAGCAGGGTCCTTAACAATCTGTAGACTTCAACCCAGTCATCAATGCTGCTCTTAACAGCCAACAGAATGGCCCAGTATTTATTCAAATTAACTCCTTTGTGCATCAGGGCTGGGTCCAAGGTGCTCATTATGGAGGAGAGAGCGAGTTTGCTTTTCCAGAAGCATCTGTCAAATAAGAGAACCAAGTAGGCCTAAGCCTTTATGTACAACTGTGTTTATCGTCATCAGACAGGGTACTGCTTGAAGTTATTATCTAAGAGTTCATTCACTTGGATCTGCTTTCCAGCTGAGAATCTGTTCCAACTCACTGCTTGAGGCTGCTGTTCATACTCATCCTTCTAGGCAGGGTGTTGGAGTTTCACTCGAATCCCTTTGAGGGGAGGGAAAATACAGAAATTTCAGTCTGCAGAAATACCCAACAATTTGACCTTTCCATAAATCTCAGTCAGCAACTGATAAATGCCACCTTGCCAGCACCTGAAGAGTTGAGAACTTTGTTGCAGTTATTCTAATAAAAGAACCCTAAACAACCAATCTGTCTAAATAAAGCACTGAGAGTGCTGGGCTAGCAGGCTTAGAGGAAAATTTTTAGGTATGGATTAATTGTATCAAAAAGTAGGTCTGACAGGGGTAAGATGGATCTTCCTTGGTGTTATGTTGACTTAGTTTTGTGTGTTCTGCTCAGTGCAATTTAATGTGCTGTCAAGCATCTTTGAAAATTGTTCTTGCTTCCAGTTTGACTTTTGATGTCCCAAAATAAATACAGATTTTTTTTTCTTCTATTCAGGTGTTTGTGTTTAGATGGAGTGAAAATTTAATCTTTCACTCAGAATAACTTCTCTAAACACGGATAATGCTAATAATATTGTATATATGATATTTTTATAGTATCTGGCTCTGAAATGTAACATTTTAAAGTGAGTATAATTACAGTTACTCCTCTCTTTCCATCCATCTTCTGGCAAAAAGAACCCCAGCATCTTTAAAGGCAGCAATAATACTTTTGGAAAAGGAAGTTATTGAAATGTTTAAGAATATTAAGAACTTCTGAGAAGTAAAATTGAAATGAGATTTTATTAGAAGGTATATTAAAAAAAAAATCAATCAACAAACCATGTTACTGTTTCTGACTAACTAAAAAGCTGAAAGATTCTCCTTGTAGAAGGAGAAGGAAGACAGAAGCCATAAAGGACAGACTAGATTCCCAAACTATTTTTTTTTTCAATGCAAAATATGAACCACAGCTCTCCTAGAGAATGTGGGATATTTAGAAGTCTGGGATGACAAAATTACTCTCATTTGGGGAATACCATGTTTGAAGGAATTGTCTGCAAAAATATAGGTATGCAGAACAAGGCAGAGGTGGCTTTCATTTTAAACCTTATCATGGTCAAGACCAATAATGGATTTGTCTTTGAACACTGCAGGGATGGGGCTGCCAAAAAAGAGACAGCAATGTGCATTTCAAACACTGAAAATATTGACCTGATATTATAAGGCAGCACTTACTCCTAATTCAAATGCTTGTTCTTCATAAGCTTTAGCTGCTTTACACAGAAAGGAACATGTTTTACTGTGGCTGTTATGTTTTTTTTCACTCTGACACCAAACAGGTTCCTGGAACAAGGTTCTGAATGAGCTTTTCTGTCATGGAAATATTGGAGATGTTCCTGCAATTCAAAAAAGGCTGAAGGGAATTAGAGCAAGAGTTAGAGGTTTTATAACAGACAACAAAACAAAACCTGGAACAGCCATAAACTGTAAGAGAGTTAAACTAACATCTGGGAAGCCCCAAACAAGCACTGTGAGATGACTTGCAGGCAAAGATAATATTAATTTCTGTGATTTTTCCAGTGCAACAGGGGTTGGGTTTTAGTACATGTAAACCTGCATCAGCCACCAGATCCAAACATCGATTTCCGTGGTAAGAAAGAGCTCTGAAAGTGACTATTGACCTGTAAATGGAAGGAAGACTCATTTACAAAATCCATTGCAGCCCACATCAAGTAATCAGCTTTAAATTTCAGAGCAACAGGTGTCGTTTAAGTAATCCAAGTTCTCAAACTGGTGTGAGCACAACTTGGGTTATGTTTAGCTTGGCTGGGTAGGAACAAGCACAGATCTAGGAATGGATATTTCTTCTTTTCATAAACAGAATAGAGGGACTATCTGCCATTTACAGATCATATTTTCATCACATGGGATCAGTGGGGATGGGGTAGTTGTATTGCTGAGATCTGGAAAAATCCACTACAAGTGTAGAACTTTGGAAATAGGTTTTTTTAAGTTCTACCAGCTGTTTAGTACTGGTGTAATGTTTTGTATCTGAAAAGGTTTCAAAGGAAAAATGGACAAATTACATATCTGCATGACCATATGGCATCGGTTCCCAAGATGTTGTCATTTTTACTTTGTGGTTTTGTGGGCAATAAGAGAAGTGATGGAAAACTTTAAAGTTTTCCAGCCTTCAGAGATGTTAATTGTTACAATGGACAAACTTAGCAATGTGGCGATTAGGAATTACTCTCAAGAGACTTTTCTGGAAGAAGAATCTTGTATTTTGACTGTTTTGTTCAGATTGTGTTCAAAATTATGATTTTTCAGCTGTTTTTTTAAAAACTAAAAGCAGTTGTGCTTCTTTCTTTATTCCAAATGACTGATTAGTTGCTGTGCATTCTGAATTTTGTTTTTATGAAGAGGTGTACTGAGTTTCAGAGCTGTACATTTTGTACTGCTTTTCTAGCCATCAGCTGCCTCTGTTCAGCCAAAATTACACACAATATGGTGCCTTCCACTTCTGTCTGTTGTCTTGCATGGACAAAAACTGTGGCAAGTTGTGGTTTTCACTGCAAATGTTCAGTCAGCTGAAACTTGGAATGGTGAATTATAGATAAGTGTACCCGAGAGGGTTGAGGTGTTTTTGTTCCCAGAATTTTATGATGAAAAAGATGCCTGAGGAAAATTGTGCCTTTAATAATGGAGAAGTCTGGGCTCAGCACAAGGTGTCCTTGACATGCATACTATCAATATTATTGCTTATGTCAGGGTATGTCTGTGACACTTTCAACTTGAATACACCTCAGGAAGCTGCAGGACTCTTCTGGAAGGCAAAAAATGTTTTTGTGGAGTCTTTTCAGAATATTCACCTATTGCAGCTTGTTCATTCTTGAATTTGGAGAGACATTGTGTGCAGTGTGTGTTACCACAGGGATTGCTTTTGGATCAGGTATTTCAGTGTTGGAACAGTAAAGCATTTTTAATGCCACTCAGATTTGTCCATGTTCATTCTGTTTGAGCATTTTGCTGTTTTTGTTAGTCAAGTAGTGACTAGTTATATTCCTTCAATAATACTTGATTTGGGGCGATCAGTATTTGAAGTAATTTATATGCAATAGTGTGTTAGATGTTCCTGGCTTAAAGTCAGATCATGGGTTGTGTTGAAGGGAAGGTAGAAATGTCACATTTTCCATTAAACTAATGAAGTAATTTATTTGTTAGGATATGAAACATAAATCTTGCTTTCTTTCACAGAAACATTTCAGTTGTTTAGTAATAAGGGAAGTATCATAGGCTTGCATTTTATGGAATTATTTTAAAGAAACCCTTACAGCAATATTGGAAAAAATTAGGGAATAGAACCCTTATGGATCATTCTTAACCCTTTATTATTATTATTATTATTATTGTTATTAGCCAGAGTAACAGCAGGAAAGATGAAATCTTTTCTGTCCCGTATTCAGCCTCAACATAGTTACCAGCAACCTAAGACAGGTTGTTACTGCCAGATTCAGATAGCGGTTCCTGTTCTTGAAGTGTTAGTTCTGCACATGTTTAAGACTTAATTCTGATGAATCCTACTTTTGTTTTGTGATGTATTCCCCAAATCCTAGTTGTTTAGAGGCAAGAGACAAAGTAATATGCCAACAATGGGGTCCAACGTGAATATAGTTGAAGATTCTAGTGCAGTACATGGGTATTTATCTTTTCTAAACAAAAAAGATTATTTGTTCAATTAATTTCCAAGAACAACTTACTATTATTCTAGTAATTCTTAGCTTCACACTGTGGGCAAAACTCCTGCAGAAAGCCTTTTATGTGGAAAAAAATTGCCCTTTGTGTATTAGAATCCATGTTACATTTGATGATAACAATGTTATCTTTATTAAATTTCCTTGTTGTACCTTTTGATTTATAGCCCTCTATAAATCCTCATTTTAAAGTAACCTATGATCTGCCTCTGATCTGGTACTGTAAGTGCTCCAGAGCTGATACTAAAATGTGGGCTAAAATAATAGGGAGTTCCAGTTGTAATCCAGAATCCTGGGAAATGGAAATTTTGAGAGATCAGTACTGAACATGCAGCACAACATTTCCTGAGGGGATTCTTCTTGTGGATTTTTCATATTCTAGGACATAATTTTTCTTGCTTTCAGCACTTTGCTCAGGTGTTTACACTGAAGGACACTCTTCAGAACAAGGAGAGGGTGTCTAAGGCCAAACTGTGTCTGGGTTAGATCCTGCTCTTTGTAATGAAGGGTGTACAGGGCATGGTGAGGCATCTTTGCTTAATCCAGCACAAGGCTGTGACTCCTCTGCAGGCTGTAAAGCTCGTTGAGGAGCTGAAGTATTTGGACAGTCAACCTTTGGGTCCCTTGCCCAGCCACGCTGCTGTAAATCCCTGAACCAGTTCAAGGAGGCAGCTCAGGTGTCCTGGAGCTTCCCTGCAGTAAATATTGTTGCACTCCGTGGCATTTGATGGAGGGAAGGAAGGCCCTAACTGAGTGTCTTCAGGAAGGAAGACACAATTCTCTATTGCTACTGAAGCCCTCTTCCAAAATGTTATTTAGTCGTGCATAACAGGAGAGTTTAAAGAATTGAACTGAATGCTGAAGAACAAAACAAATGCAGAGGTCACAGAAGGAAACAGAAGTGCAGGTGAGCATGGAAAAGTCCTGTCCACAGCTGGGAACAGCTGTGGGAGAGGCTCCAGCACGTGCTGAGGATCTTACAGGGAGGAGCTCCCTCATAGCTCTTTCATGGATACTCCTGAAGGGAAAAAGGTGGTTGAACTGGGCCTTTAAGAAGATATGTTTGTCGAGGGGAATTAAATGTTACAAAATGGTGAAGGGGATAGATTTTTCTCCTACATATTTCTCCTGATAGTTACATAGGAAAGAACAGCTATCTATGAATCTGGACAGAATTTAAAACTCAACTGCTGCAGCTGTTCACAACATTCCAGGAATTTTCTGCAGCAGCTATAGGGCAGTAGAAGAGAGCAGTTTTATTTCACTGTCTCTAAACCTTACCAAGAGATGAGGAAAAATTAGAAATTTCTTAAAGCAGAGCTGAGAATCTTATAAATCTAATGAAGGGCCGGGGCGGGGGGGAAGAGTGATGTTTATATTTATCTCCTTTTAGCAACAGCTGTTATTGTGCAGTAACACCACAATATTCTGTGTAAATACTGTGCTGATACAGTTGATTGAACATATGCAAAGCTCTTCTGGATGTTTCTGCATATGTCTCTGCTAAGGAGGATTCCTGAGCTCCTCCCTCTCCCTCCTTCCCCCTGCTGCTCTCCATCAGGATTTTTTGGGCACAGTCAATTCTGCAGGTCTTTTGTGCCCTGAACATCCATATGGCTGTAATACAAATATCCCTAACCCATATATAGTGTGTTACAAAACCAAAACACAGGCCCCAGAGAGTGATAAATAAGATCTGACTTGCAAAATCAGAACTGTTGGCTGCATCACAAGTCCTGGGTGCATTTTACCTTCCCCCCCAGAGTAACCAAGCAGCTGCCTCGAGAAGCAAACTGAATGTCATCTTTACTCTTTACCAATTTTATTCTAACCTGGAACAAGAGGACAACAAAGGAAAAATGTGTGCCTCGGGACAAAACTTGCCTGTTGTCATGAGTTAACTGTTAACTGGTGAAAGAACATTGGAATACTTAGAAATCCTTCTATAATTAGAGTTTATTCAATGCAGTGGCAAGGTCAATGCTTTGCTCCTTGTTCTGAGTGCAGAAGGCAGGAGTATGAGGGTGTTCCACCACAGTTCACAGCTGAACACATTCAGGAGGCTCCATATCAGAGGTACCTGACTGCCAGGGAAGGAAGATTGGCCTTGCAAATCCAGCTGCTTCTCTGAGTAGGAAGGACATGCTTGTGTGCAGAAGTCAGTAGTTATTTCCAAGGTCTCTAGGGAAACACTTGCATCATTACTATAACTATTCTAACTTCAGAAACTGAACTGTTTTCAAACAAACAAACAAACACAGGAAACCCTCAGAAAAACAACTGTGAAAACAAAATCAAAAAGGTGCTGCTAGGGAGCACCTAGTTGGATGGCCTGGAAATATTGGTCATATTGCTTCTGCTTCTGGTTACTTTTAGCTTAGAATTTGGTTATTGCAGAGCACAAAGGAAGACATTATGTAAGGGCAATTGTTGAAAACATGCTGAAGTTTCGTAGGTGTGTGTATTTATTATGGATAGACTTGTCTGAAAAGCAGTTCAGCACATCATATATCCGTATGGAAATTGCTCTTAAGAGTATGGGTTGTTGTCTACAACTGCTTCAAGCATGGTGCTTTTATTCTGCTTTTTAGAGTAGCAGCTTCACAATTGGAAGTGCAATTAAAAATTCACGATAGTGAAATGTGGTCATTCACATTTGCATTTGGATTGGTATTTATGTTGATGAATAATCACTGTGAAACAGAATGGTCTTGCTCTTAACTCATTCACAATCTTCTGCCAGGGAATAAAATGCTGATTGTCTGCCCCACAGAGCAGATATGGAGCAGGTTTTATAGTATAACCTGTAGGTATTTGAAAGGATTTGTTGTGCTTTGAATAGTTCCTATGAATCCTTTTCACAGTTACAAAGATTTGTGTGGAAATTCTGACCATTTCATAATGACAAAAAGACCCTTCTACCCTGTCTTTGGACACTTTGCTGTATTTCCTTAACATTTACATCCTAATTTGTACTGCATTTGCTTCTTGATTCACTTGCTCCTTTGGCCATCTCAAATGAAGGCAAAGGATTTTGAAATTAATTTACCTTAATATATCATTCCTAAGAGTTAGGCTGCTAAAAGTGAAGTAGTGAATAAAAGAATTTCTTAAACAAAATTCCATCTTCAGAACAGGCTGATGAATGCAGCTATAAGGAGTATGAGTTACGAGCACTTGTATTGTCTAAAATACAATGCTGCTAATATGAATATTCTTACATATATGTCAGTCATAATTTGTATGTTTGTCATAAATATCTTTCTAGTTGGTTAGATGAGAGAACTATTAAGGCAACAAGACAAAAAAAGAAATAATCTAGTTAATAGTCGTCATCCCAACAGCTGCTTTAATGAAATACTGGCTTTAATAGTCCTGGGGAACTGTGTCAGTCCTGGGGAATGGCACTACTTTGTCAAAACAAAGAACCTTGAGGGGAAAAGACAGATCTGTTTTCTCAGGACTGGTCTTTAATGGAAAGAAAGAGTAGTCAGCTGCTGTGGGCAGAGATACACTGAGAATGTCTTTTCCAAGGACCCATGAACAGAGATGCTATTGGGATGTTGAAAAGCACCTAATTATATAACCATCCGGTTTAATGAAAAGAAATTTTGCACAATCTTTAGCATGCTTTAACTTCTGATTTAGTAAAATATGCTAAAGTTCTGTCAATGGTCTTTGAGTCAGTCCAAATACTGTGTGGTTTTGAAAATGTCAGTATGATCTGCTGGGTATTTGTAATGCTGAGTTTATAAAGTTGGCCTTAATCTCATACTGTCTAACAGGACAAGCTTTACTAAGAATGTCTCTTCTCCTGAGATTTCACCAATTTTATACTCTGAAGATTACACAGTTATTGGTGAAAGTGAATTCAGAAACTCCTTTATGAAGAGTTGACTTAAATAAAATGTAGTCAGAGAGCACAACTCTGGCATGTACAATGGTAAAACACTTGTTTTTTGTCAAATACTACCAAGTGTCTTTGTGCTGAGGGCAGCAGGGCATTCGTGGGACAGAACCATGACAGTTTTTCAAAACCATGAGGTTTTTTTAAGGACTGTTTCCCAGATCTCTGGAACTGTGTTGGGCACAAGGCAGAGCTCTGCTATGTCTTGGAAGCTGACCACATGCGAAGTTACAGGCTGTGTGTGGTTCACATCAGACATTCCTTGGGAGACCTTCAGAAGAGTTTTGAGCATTTACTTAACTTAAAGCATGTACACAAAGTTTGCTTAAATCTTGGCATGTGCCCAAATGGTTTAATTTGCATTGGATCATCCATAGGGAGAGTTAAACTGGGCATTAAGTAAAAAGAAGGTTGTGCGTTAACTGGCTCTGTTCTGGAAAAGAATTAATTAGTGCCTGAGCAATCGTTCATCTGTGGCTGTTTTGTTAAAGCCTCCCATGCTCTGTGATATGAGCAGGGACACAAAATCAAGGCTCTATTCATCCTCTTTTGTTCCATGGTGACACTGCTCAGTGTACAGGGTTTAGCTATTATGCTGTGACTACAACAAACGGAGACTCCAAAGTCTTCCTGTCAAGCTGTTGGAAGTGTGTGCACCTTGAAAGCTGGGAACGGGAGTATTTAAGGAAAAGAAAAGTCTGCATTTATTGTCTGAGATCTGAAACAATGAAAATGAAGCTGCTCATGCAAGTTTTTCAGAGGTGGAGGAAGGGATTCAGAATTTTGATGGGTCCCAGCAGTCTTTGGTGAGCATTCTGTTTTGATGTGATCCATTGGGATGACTCTCTTTGCAACTTCTACAAAGCTATGCACAAAATGTGATGCCCAAAAACATCACTAAGAACACTGAAATTTTTAATCCTTTAGTAAGTAGTTTATTCTTTGATAAGGTGCAGTTTGTCAGAATTTTGACATTGCATTCAAAGTTACTGATTTAATTCTGTCAGCCTGACTTAATTTCCTGTTCTATATTTGCAACTGGTGTCAAAGGTTGCACCTTAGGAGACACTCTGCATTCCTGCAATCACATTAGTGATGAGTTATTTAATCAACAGCACTATTTAAAGGTGTTTGAAAGTAGCGTTGTGCCACTACGGTCTGTATGAGGTGTTAGAGACACACACAATGAAATAGGGATTAAAAAAGCTGTAAGTCTAAAAAGGGCAGTGGAATGTTAAAAATGCAGGGTGATGGAAATCAAAGAAAAGTCACTAGGTGGTTGCTGCCTTTTCTTGAGGCAGTTCCATCTACTAATTGTCTTAATTGTAACTGTATAGAACACTGTGTCAGTGCCTTCTGGTCTACTGTCTCTGGCTTCTCCATCCACCAGGTTCTAGGTCTGTCTTTTGTGCTGCTGGGCATGGCCACTCGCTCTGTGCTTTGACATTTTAGACCCACCCAGGGTCTAAAGATGTTTTCTGAAAACTATGAAGAGTCTTCAAGGTATTGGCTTTTTTAATCTACTCTTTTGAGCACATGAAGCTTTTTGCAGTGTACAAATGGCCCTGGCTGTTGTCTGTGCAGAAGGAG
Organism: Platyrinchus mystaceus; assembly: GCA_035041135.1. Lineage (NCBI taxonomy): Eukaryota > Metazoa > Chordata > Aves > Passeriformes > Tyrannidae > Platyrinchus > Platyrinchus mystaceus. Next base: position 18,153,795 of record JAWWLV010000024.1, read on the forward strand.
AGGACACCCAGTCAGCAGAAGAAAATATTGAGAAGTTTCTTGCTGTAGCTCAGATCTTCATTTTCTTTCTGGGTAGTCTACACCCATGAGACAACAGAAATATCTTTGTTTTTCACTAGCACCGTTTTGTGCATGTAGAGCAGAGAAAGAGATGGGGAATTCTGATAGTGTTTATAAAGCTGCCTGGCCAGTTGATACTCACTGAGAGGTGATGGTCAGGAATCCTAATGGCTTTTTATCGAGGTTAAGTGAGGAAACAGCCTTTTAATCCATATTCTTAGCGGTACATTTACAACTTTCAGAAGCAATCAAAATCCTGGCCTACACACTTTGAAGAGGATTTGATAACTTATTATGTATTCAACTTCCATGTGGTGCTTCACATATTTGTTGTCTGTCTGTCTCATGACCTTATTTGTGAGATAAAGGTGGCAGTGAACATGGAAATTATCGTAAATACTGTGTATATTTGAATGGGAAGAGCAAATGAATGGCACTAGATAGCAATGTTTATTGTGTCAAGTCTTTGGGATGTCATTTATGTGTAACTACTTCTAATTAGTGCCATTCAAACCAACTCAAATGACTCCAAAGCAGATGCCAGTTGTTGCAAGGGATGAGCCTTGTCATTTTGTACAGTCAACTGGCACTTAGAGCACTGACAACACTTTAATATTAGAGATGGAGGAAAGGTTTCAGTACTAGTGTAATTTTTAGCAGGGAACATTTATCTTAATAACCTGTAATTGGGAAGCTGCTTCTTCTTGGACAAGAGTCACCATTCCCTTAGGCTTTGGTTGCTCCTTGTACCCAGCAGTATCTTCCAGTTTGTCCTCCGTGTCACCTCTAGCAAATGGGCACCATGTTTTGTTCTTGTTGGGAGCAGCGTTAGAGGATGGGAAACATCAGATAAACATCTAAGAAGGAAAGTCTCCTGTGCTTGAAATTCGGGGATTTGATTGTTCTTGGAGGAAATGTGCTGAAGAATAACATAAATTAGTGACCATCTCAGCCTAAACTCTGGTGATAAATCAGTTAAACAGAATCATTCGGTGATAATTTTGCTTTTGATTTGAACACAATTTATAAACATAATCAAAGGGCAGTATAGCTTTGTGTAAATTGACATCCAAATAGCAAAGCTTCACTTTGTAATGGTACTCCCCTCACCCTCTAAAATTGCCTTTTATTTAATTAAGACTCTCCAGGAGGCTGACACTCTTCTCTGGCTGAAACACCAGCTGTAGTGCAGTGATGAACCTCACAAAAAATCCAAACATCTCTGTGATTGCTGCGAGTCTTGGCAGAACAATGGAAAAGATCCTCTTGGTATTGCTAAGAAAACAACCTTCTGACTTTTATAGCAATTTTCTCAGTGATCACCAGTGGGGGTTTGGATTTTAAAACCAGTAATTTTGGATGTTTCCCTAATTCAATTTAACTTGCTCTTTTTCAGAGAGGTATTTAGAGCCACGCTCAGGTTACATTTGCCAGGGTAGTGATGAGAAAGTCTGAATAAGATTAAGACAGCACCACTGTTATGGGGACACCAGGTGGTGTGGGGCCAGGGTAGGTGTAGCAGCCAGGCTGTGATCCCAAGGGCACTGGGATTAACCTGCCTTGTCTAAGCTCTACTTTCTCTTGCTTATTATGTAGGATGCAGGGGTGGTAATTGCTGTGTAACCTGGTGACCTGGGGTCAGGCTGAGTTCTGATTTATTTTTCTGTCCTATACTGAAGGAAGGACTCTTGAAAAACAAGTTGATGAGACAGCACTGATAACACAGAGTTACAGACACATTCAGAATGGCTTCATAAGGAGAAGTAGGGTAGCTGACATATTAGCACTTCAGAAAATATTTTGAGGCCTTTTGCTTTGTGTCAAGGGGGTTCTCTTGGTTCCACAGAGCTGTGCCAGTTCTCACAAATGCTATTTCTGAATAGCTGCTGATTCAAGGCCTGCTTTGCTTTGCCCTCAGGCACTTCTCTAATTTCTTTTGGCCATGCTGAAAATAGATTCCTGTTTGAGGTGCTTATGTGAACCAGAGGTTGGTGGAAAGTAGAAGACAGTAAATTAAACAAGAACAAAGTTTTACCTTTAGTATGGATTGTTGAGGAGTTCCGTGGCATAACCCTGAATTGTGGACAGAAGGCTTTGGAAAGCTCCAAAGAAAAGATTCAGTGGCAAAGTAGTCTGGAAGGTTAATTCTAATGAGCACTAAGGATCATGGTGTAGAGTTCCCCACAATGCTGGGAATGCTGTCCTGGCACATGTGATGGGATGTTGTCCTGATAACACAGGGGGAAGGACTCTGTGATTACCTCAGGTGAACATCTGTAGCTGAAGGAGTTTGGGAACTGTCTCCTAAGCTGGTGGGACTTGTAATGCTCAATTAGAGACATCAGTTTTTTTCTCAGTGTGCAAGTGGTAGCAATTCTAGGAGTTCTGCTCCTCTGTAAAAATTTTTTTGAATATGAATATATGCTATTCTGTAGCCCCTGTGTAAAACACAGTTGTTATAGAATTTAGGTGAATGATTATTTTTTAAATAGGAAAAACCGCAAAACCCTTGCAGTGGATGAAAATGTCTCTGAGACAACTCATTCAAAAATAACTCTCTTGGGTTAAATGTAGTCAACAAAGACATTTTGTGGTAGACAACAAAGACATTTTGTGGTAATCACGTTAGATTTGGACATGAGGATTGTGCCTCCTGCTTGTACTTGAACTTTGTATGCTATAGGGAAGCTTCAGGAATAATTATTTCCATAACTTACCAGTACTCCTTTCATCCTCTGTGCTGAGTCAGGGCTAACACGTAACAGACCAACTATAGAGGGGTTAAACTAAATTCTGTGCGTTTTGAAGCACGTGAGTGTGCAAGAGTCATCAGCTATAAAACTGAACTGCAACATGATTTGCCAAAGAGGCACTAAGTCCTCACACTCCAGACAGTAGACTTATTTCTACTTGATTGGGAAAAACTCACTTTTGGCTTAAATCCACTGAAGTTAATTTCTCTGACAATAAATTTGGCCCAATATGTCAATACAAACTTAACTCACTTGTGTTCGTAGAGATTAACTCAACAGCATTTTATGTATGCCCAGAATAATTAGTTTACTGCCTCTTGAGGTTTATTTAATTTAGAATGCTTTCCATTTAGAAGATACTGCAGAAACAGGTCCGTTGCAGATAAGAGAAACTGTAACTACTCCCTCAATCTTGTGCTTGACATGTTGGAAAGAAAATACTTGGAGCAGGGAAAGCCATTTTGTTAAAGCAGCTCTCTCTCAGCTTTTTTTTTTTTTTTTTTTTTTGAATTACAGCAACCTGGAATGGTTTTCTGCCTTAAAATAATATTCAAATACATGTGTTTTTACCTTTTAATAGTCCTGCACTTCCTCTTATCAGCTAAGAACCCTTGCCATGCTTTGTGAAATTTGTTACAACTTCAGAGAAGATAACTTATTTATAGAAAGGTCTTTCAGATCTGCAGTCAGATGCTGAATTTTTAAAGGGAGGGTATGTGTCAGAAGCTAAATAATTAAGATCCATGCCTTCTCAGCATTTTATTTCAAATATTAAATATTACATAAGAGATTTTTTTTTCCCCCCAGAGGAAATCAAGCCTTTAAAGTGGTGCAGCCTCAGACAGAAAATCACTGTATTGTACAGTTAAATTGATACATCTCGAATCCTACAAATAGCTGGAAAAAAGGTCTTAAAATATTTCACTATTCTGCATGTTGGTTCCAGTTATCCCTGTTTAGGAATGTGATCAGCTCACCCTTGTTGAACTCCCAAATGGGGATCATTTGAAAGCTCCAGGAAAATTTTAAGCAAACATTGGTGGTTGGACCAACACAGGTACAGCCCCAGCTGGGACTTTCCATCCTCAGCTCACACAAGACCCGGGAGATGTGTATCCCTGCACTGCCTGCGTGGGAAACAGGTAACTCGGGATGCAGAGCAGCCATTCGGTGCCTTCTGTTGTAAACCACTGTCCTCCGCTGGAAGGAATTAAAACTGCACTAATTCTCCTCAAGACCTCTGCTGCAAACTGCAAGTGCTTTACTCAGCTCGCTGGCAGAGCAGTCTGCTCTACCCTCACATCCTCCATAAATTCCTTGACTTGGCCATCGTGTTTAAAAACCAGCTGAAGCTTTGAATACTTAGGAGTATTTCCCTAAAATTTTGCTGTAATTTAAATAGATGCATTAATTCTATATGCTATGTTGTCCCAGGAAAGGGCTGTGCCAAAGTTTTCTTCTCTAGCAAAACCCATGCAATTAAAGGCACCAGCACAAATTTCCACCAGCTCAGATTCCAGACCTGTCTCTGTTTTCCAGACCTGCAGCTCAGTGGTAACGTTATCTGGCACCAGCAAACCGCTGTTATCTTCTGTCTCCCATCATCAGAACACAGAGCTTGTTACCTGCTCGCCACTTTCTCTTCAGTAAAAGACTTGGAAATCTCTGGTTTCCATGAAGAATCATGAGATAAGGTTAGGATGTTGGTTGTAGAGGCTGGAGATTGTCCCATCCTCCTCCAGCAGCGACCTGCTTTAACTTCCCCAGGCTGTGTGTACACTTGTGCTGCTATCTCTGTGGGGTGGAAAACCAGGGCATCAGGTTCAGCTGATGAATTACTTTCAGTTAAAGTTGTTCCTATCCCTTTGCATCCTTTCCAAAGGGATGTGGGAGTGTTTGAATGGAGCTGCTTTCCTGCTTCCACCTGGCAGCTCAAGTTGTGATGTTAAACAGGTGTGAAATTCCCCAGTGGGTCCTCTTAGGCTTCCCCACATTTTGGAATTCTTCACATTTCCTAGCAGCTAGACCTCTAGTCTGGGAATTCAGTATGACTTTCAGTATACAAGCATTTTGTATACATATACAAATAGACAAGTTATTTTAATGGACAGATTGTATTTAAATGCCGCCCTTCAGGGCCATATGTGATCTACACACCCCTGATGGTTTGGGGGTTCCTCCCCAGTTCGTGCTTGTAGGAATATAAACAGATGTGTGCAGCAAGGTCACGTTTGCATCATTTGAAAGCTTCCTTCTGGTATCGGGAGGGTTTGGGTTTTGAAAGTCTGTCTGTGTGCATATGTGTGTGTAACATATCTCTGGAAATCTGACCCCCCGTTTGTAGACTTACCTAACATTTATCAGTGTTCAGGCACTACAGAATTTGGCCTTTCTTGCTTCAAGGTTTGATACGCACAGTTAGTGCTATGAAGCCAAAGAAAAGCCAATAATCAGTTTGAGTTCTGACAAAAATATTTCAAATGCTCTTGGCTGGAATAGTAAATTAGCCCAGGAAAAGTATTAAGTGCTTCTCATTGTCATTTTTGATTTGTTGTGTTCTTTAGCCAACTTTTCCATGAATTTAATTGAAAGGAATAAGTCAGTGTTGTTCTGTCTACTCAAGGACTGCAGAGTTTGTGTGTTGGTTTTCCCTATATGCAGTTACAGCTGCAGATCCTCCTTAATAGGATCTACAAGATTTTACTATTACATTCAGATTGTAAAAATCTTAGGAAATTCAATTTTTTTTTCCCCTGGTGTTACCACTTTTACAACCTCATGTGAGAGAAGTTATGAAGTCTTACAAAAATCCACCCAGACACTGGGACCACAACTGAATGGTAAGAAAAATTAGAAGTGAACTTTTACACCAGAGATTTTTTAACTTTCAAGTGTTTCTTAGGGGTTTTGTTATAAACCAATTTCTTAATTTGATTTTTGAGCCAACTTTTGTAAGCAGCATCATTAGAGAGAATAGATTAATATTTTACTAGTCAGTTGCAGCTTTTTGCCTTGCATATATATATATATATTTATACAACACTGGAACTACCTTTGTTGGAAAAGGAGTGAATGTTCATTATTTAGAAATTAGCTTAGTCGTTGGGTAACTTTTAAGTGCATCTTGTGCTTTCTAAAGTTGCCTTTATTGGGATCTATGAGGTTATAAATGAAATAGCACTGAAAAATCCTGGCTACAGGCCAGGTCATACTTGCTGCTCTGGTTAAACTGATTTGCATGAAATTGAGTGTTAAACCACCAGCACGTAACAGTTTAACTAAAAAGAAAGATAAATATAAAATCCTAGAATGGTTTGGGCTGAAAGAGACCTTAAAAATCATCTTGTTCCATCCCCTGCCATGGGCAGGGGCACCTTCCACTAGCCCAGGTTGCTCCAAGCGCTGTCCAACCTGGCCTTGGACACTTCCAGGGATCCAGGGGCAGCCACAGCTTCTCTGGGCAACCTGTGCCAGGGCCT
>JAWWLV010000024.1:18170729-18199230 GCA_035041135.1 Platyrinchus mystaceus
AATCTCTTAGTCTGAGTTTGCTGAGACCACTTTCCCCTGATGCTGCTCCAAGGTGCTGCTGGAGACAGGCACCTCCTGATCTCAGGAGGAAAGTTGGAGCTGAAGCCACACATCAACAGAAGGACAAGTGCGTAATAACAAGTACAAGAGTGTTACACAAGTAACAGTGTGTGTTCTATGTTAGGTGTTTCACAGGTCAAATTGTTTTAATGCTCCTGAGCAGTGGGGTGAAATCCATTGGATTCTCTATCTTTCTGTCTCCTCACAAGTTGGGTGTTGTGGTTGTGAGTGACATCATGGCCACTTGCAGGAGTGGCAGTAGCATCTCATGCTGCTCACAGATGGCATAATGATCACAGCACTGTGTTTTCTTTGGTGTTCTCGCTTTTTTAAACTACCTTGAATGCTATCCTGAACACACAGCAGTGTGAGGTTCATCAGAGCCAATAATCTGCCTCTGCAGAGCTTGGAGTGAGTGAATACAGCACTGTGCAGCTGACAAGCTGACATTACTCACAAGAAAAATGGGTGACACTGACAGAGAGCAATGAAATTAAGAGTTGCCAAGTAGCAGAACTTAGAGGTAGCACCTCAGAAAATGCTGCTCATTGCTACCAGGTTTATTTGTTGGGTTTTGTTTGCTTGTTTGTTTGTTTGTTTTTAAGTGAGGGTGTGAAAGAATCACGATACAGAAGCCAGCTGGGCAAAGTGGGTTTTGGTATTTCATTTTGACTCCCTTACAGACATCCCAAAAAATATGTTTCTTTCTTCAGAATATAAGATTTCTTCTTCTGTTACATATTTTCATGTTAAAGATTAAAGCACCTATGTGAGGAATCAACTACTTAACCTACACATTTTGGGCCTTGTATAGAAAAACCTCTTTTCCATGCTGTTGTTACTGTGAGAGCATATGTTGTTATGCTGTGTTACTTTTAACCTTTCCAATAGGCTTCATCAAATAAATATGAACTCCAGACCCCTGGAACTGCTGATGCTAAAGAAACTGTGGTGATTGCAGCAGCATATAATAATAGTAAACATTCTTCATGTAAGAGGACATGCTTTCTCTCCGTGAAAGAGGGACTTTCAGAATACTACATGAGAGCCTCATGATGGACTTAGAACTCTGTCTAATGTGTCTTGCATAATATTTTCCTCACTCTAGGCCATGATTTCCCAGTTTCATGAGCTTTGTTCCTTGGGCAGTTGCTTTCTCAGATTGCTGTGGCTGTCATCCTGAGTGGACAGGCTCTGTGGAACCGAACACAAAATCATGAGGAATCTTTAGGAAGGCCAGGCCACATCACCCTGAAAGCACATTATGGTGTGAGAAGGCAACTGGGGCTGCCTCTGGGACCTCTTGAGCTGTATTGAGTTAGTCAGGTGGCTGCAGCTTCTGGGATGTTTCACTGACACCAACATCCTTTGAATATAATGTTGAACTTGCATAACATTGAGTGACATGAAGTAACTCCAAAAACTGTGATAAGGAATGGGAAAAATCAAAGGTGAAGAGGTCTTTTCACTTGTAGAGAGCTGACACTCCAGCAGCAGTTTTTGTAATTGTGGGCTTTTTTTGTTCAGGGTTGCTCAGCAGGAGTGCCCAGGCTCAGTGCCAGTGGTCACACTCACATTGGTGGTATCTATCAGTGGACATGTGGACTTGTCCTTTCTTTCTCTCTCCTCTGCTAGGATAGGATCCCATGCACAGTCCCTGTAGTATTCCCTGCTCTACCATGTGCCTTCTGGTTTGGTGGTGCTCACCTGTTAGGCTGCACTTCTCCAGGGCTTAGAGCAGCACCAGCACACAGGCAGCTCCAGCTGGCAGATGCCTTCATGCAGGCATGGAGCTCCCTATGGACCATGACTGATGGAAGTGTTTCCACTGGGACACTTGCATTTCCCCAGGCTGTGCTGTATCCACACAGTAGCTGCCTCTCTAGCAGCCAGAGAGGTTTGCTTGTCAGCAACAAACTGTGGTTTGGGAACAGGGATTCACAGATTGATTTCAGGGTCTTTTTTCCCCTCCCCATCCCCTGTAGTTGCCATTGGCAATATGTATGAAGTGGTGAATTTTTTGGAGGGCCCAGGGAGAAGGGTGGTAAGTGCTTATGAAGGTATGTTAATTAAGGAGGGCTCTCCACTTCGACTTTATTGTGTGCTCATTTATTCCTTGATCTTTTTCTTGTCTAAGACCTTGAATCTCCTCTGTTAAAATTACACGGTTGCTCTTTGCCATTACCTGATTGACATGTTAGTGCTTTCCAAGCCTGATCCCACAGAATAGCCAGCAAGTGTGGCTTAAGATGTAGTCAGGGATGCTTGATTTGATTTAAATATTAGGGATAAGAAAAAGCTTTCATGTTATCTGGAACAATCACATTATTATAACTCAGCATTGTAACAGCATGTTTTTGATACTATTTCTCTCATCCTCCTTGTCTAGTGAATGTCATTGAAATGGTCCCATCTTACATATCTGTGTTTCTGTAGGAAATCAGAGCTGTGTGGGTAACCCATAAACCTGTTTGTACAGTACACTCTAAATCCTGATGATACCTTCTCTGGGAAGGAAATCCTGGCATTGTTTTATTAAGCAAAAAAGATGTTTGAAGAAACTGTTTCAAGGCTTTGACTACCTGGAAATGGGAGCTGGGGGAAAGATACTGCTTCATTCCCCCATTCTCTCTCCATCTCTTCTAAGAAGCCCCAATACTATTAAAAAACTGGGAATATGTGGTACTGAATAAACCTGAAGTATCCCATGTCTGTGGGGTATCCCACTGGCTTGGGGTGGTTGGCTTGGCTCCCGTAAAGCCCTTCCATAGCCTTTAGGTTACCTGTCTCTTAGTGCCAGATGAAGGTCTGCACTATTGTTTATTTGTTTAATGTAACTAGGAATTTTTAATGACTTTTTATTCTGTGGTTGGTGATGAGTGGGAGCTGGATGGTGGAAATACATACTGGATTATGAGTATTTATTAGTATTGCTGTCTAGAATCTGTAATGACTTTATTGTACTTGACACTACCTCATGATAGAACAAAAGAAAAACATCTCCAGGAGCCTGTGGTACCCAAGGTGAGTCATATGGAAATGGTTTGATCATTATCAAAAGGAATAAGAGCTGAAGGAATGATTTCTGGTGAGATAATTCTCTTCCCTCTCAACAGCCATATACTCCCACTGACAGCAGTACTTCTGTAAGAAAGAAATCCTTATTCCTCTTTCTTCATCCTGGACCTTCAGCTCTCGTTGAATGTTCCATCAGCCTCTACAGAAAGCTTTTTGTTCTCTGTTTAGTCAAGAAAAATATTAGTTATCTGTTACAATGCATGTCTTGCCTGCAATGTTTGATGTCTTGTCTCTTGTCCCAGTACTGGCTGATGTTCATGCACTGCACATAAGTCCAGTCATTAAATTATTATGAAATCATAGCATGTCTTTCAGATGAGTGGCTTTTTTCTGGGGCTATCTTACAGTCACTATTGAGAACCATTTCTGGTTCTGCTGTTATTAGTCATCTTATGTAAACTATTTGTTCCTGGTGAATAGCTTCATTTCAGAGCAATTCTACTTTAAAAATAAATCAGAAGGTGATAGAAGGGATGACCCCAAAATGGCTAGATGGGGAAGTGAATGAAACATGTCATGAAGCATTCATTGTTTCTGGGCAGTAATAAACCCTGCCTGGTATCTCGCAGCTGAGTGTCAATCAGGAGTGCCAAGAGAGGTGAATTTACTCCCCAGAACTGTCACCAACCTGTCTGGGGCAAGAACCTCAGCCTTTCCCTGCCTTGTTATGTATCTGCTGCTAAGATTTACATTAGACGTTCAGTCAGTAAGAACAATTGTTAGGTTCTTCAGTTATTTCATTTTTAAAGAAGTCATGGAATTTAAGAGGTATTTCTGTACTTTGTGTGAGTTATAGGAGGGGTTTTGTAGTCAACTTGTTTCTTTCCAGGTGCTGAGGAGTGATCCCTGTCCTGTAGGGTGGCAGAGCTCCAGAGGGCAGGACATGGTGACTGGGCCAGTTGTTGCTGTAAGATGGGAGAGGGAGGATGACTAATGAGGAAATGGAGGGGGAAGGTAATTAATTTCCTCTTTCTGTGCTCCTCTCTTCTGTATGTTAGCTGTTTAGATCTGGCTGCAAAGCATTCGACTAAAGGAGGTTCTAAGTGGACTCATAGGAATACTTGCAGTAGCAACTTAAAGCTTACAGGACATGTGCTACGTGACTTGTAATGCCAAAGGCTTTTAGTTTTTGGACAAATTTCTTAACATTTATGTAAAAAATGTATGCAAGTGATATTAATGCAAGCAAGTAATGAGATTCATTGCACTCACGGACAGCTTTGTTGACGCAAGATTAGAAGGAAATTATTATTCGTTGAGGTTCATTCACTGGTGAAATTCCAATTCACCTTGCTGGAATTAATAAATGCTCTAATTAAACCCTCTTTTGTTGATGGACACCATTCTCTCAACTGACTTTATTTTAATATGACCTGAGCAGAATTTCAATGTGCTGCATCAGAAATCTTTTTCAGGCCACGTACATGGTAAAACCGGGAGGTCACAAAGGCATCCATTCCAGGTGTGAATATTTTCACTTTGTGTTTCACATCCCTGGTGTTTGTTTTACTTGGAAAATAGTCCTCTTGTGTCAGTTTAATGCAATATGTGTTTTTGTGGCATACTTGGTACCAAAGCAGGTGTTTCTTTACTTAGATAAACAAGGGTCATGAAGAATTCATGACTTAATGAAGGCTGATGATGGATTACATCATAGTGTGCCTGATGACATCACTACACATAAGGGACAAAATAGACCTTCCTCAGCATTTGATCAAAACCATAACAGTGATCCCAGTTTACTGTGTGTGTCTCTTTGCCTTCCCCAATTCCTTACGTAGGGACAGTTAAATAAGGCAGACGTAGAAAGTAAATCTGTTAGTTCCTAGCTATTGATTTGAATTGAAAATTTGACATTTTCAGCTCTTTCAGCTCTGTATGATCGCTATATGAGTAATGCTTCTTAAACAGAAGTGGAAGAAAAAAGCCCTGCTGTCACTTCTAGCTTGTTGGACAGAGAAAAGCAGAACAGTGCACAGAAATCTGCTTCCAAATCCAGAGAGTAAAATCACACTAAAAATGTTGAATGGGACTGTGGGTTTGAATTTCCCACATTACAACAGCAGTAACTGGGCTAATATTTCTAATTCACGTTATGAAGATGTGAGAATCTATGCATGAGACACCTGAGCCAGTGGGCCTGGGCAGGTTATACTGAATCTTTATGTAGCAGCAGGGGTGGTAGGGGCTGTTTCAGAGTTAAATGGGAAATAAATGAAATTGGGGAAACAAGGCAAAGAAAATGGAATAGTTGTTGAGGTCATACCTTGCAGTGGTTTACTTTCCAGTCTCTGTGAAAACCTGGCTAATGTGATGGTGGGAGTGCTCATCATTGGAGAAGAGAGTTTGAGGTTGGGATGATTGGGGTTTCGGAGATAAAATATAGGTCTGAGTAGTTCTCATAGGAAGAATTCAGGGATGTCACATGGAATTGTTGTTCCACATTTGGTTAGTTCATTAACCAAAATAATTGGTTTCCTCTGCCTTCCTTTCTACAGCCTTTCCTTCCTGTGCTGAACAAACTTTGCCTTTGAAGTTACTATGCTGTGATGTTTAAATAACATTGTTTGCATGTTTGGCTCTTTGAAATTTTTACCTACTTTTCTGGATGAATCAGAAAATGTATAGAAGAAAGTCAATAAGCAATGAATGGTATATTTGCACAATTAGTGCAAATGTAAATTCTCCAGTCTTCAGCTCATAATTTAAGCCAATTTGAAGCATTCTGTTGCAAGTTTTATTCTTTGTTTTTGTTTTTTTTTTCATTGTTGCTTTAGTAGTGCTGTGCTTTTGCTATTTTTGCAGCATCAAAATCATTGTCTGTTTGTCATGCTCCATTTGGTTGCAGTGGAGATGACTGCCAGAGAAATACAATTTTCCAGGCATTAATTGAAACGATGGCTTTGTATTCAGCATGCAGTAACTGACAGATGTAGATAAGGAACAGAGAAAATTCATTAAGTGGCATTTCTCCAGTTTTTTGTTCTTCTTCTGCCTCCCAAAAAAGCAAAAATGCCAGATTAAATCATAAATGCATTCGATGTACTGCACAACATTGTAGAAAATGTTTTCTATGCAATCACTTTCATTCGACCAAAAATTTCAAATAAATTTTGGGGAAAAGTTTTAGAAACTGAATCCTTGAGAAATTACTCAGTTGCTGGAAGCATCAGTAATAAATTTTCACAGTATTTCTTGAATGTGTGTATAATATTTTTATATAAATTTAACCCAAATCCGCACATCCATTGTAAAACACTTTGATCAAGTAATATTGCACAGCTTTGACCTAGAAAAGCACTTAAAAAATAAAATATGCCTGCTTTTGTGGAGAAATGAACATAAATCCAGCCAGTCTGTGACTTATTGTCATAAAGAATATAAGATGGGTCATACAGAATATAAGACTGGCACAGGCTGATGCTTGTGCCAGCAACATGTGAAGTCTGAAGTCATATTGAACTGGTATTTCCATTCCTGTTTTTTAGTCCTCATTGGTTCTTTTTCACTCCCTTAGGTGTTCTATATCTACATATAGAAATGATGTTTTAAATTGCTTTTATTTGCAATGCTTTCATTGTCACAGGACTCCTGGGGCAAGAGAGTAATAAAAATACAATATTCAGGAACAGTGATGAAGTCAGTGTGTGCAATCTGAAAAAAACAACCTAAACCCATCTAACAGCAGGAAGGCCGTCTCCTGGTCGACAGTACTGGTGAGGACAGATGTCCCTGTCCAGCCCTTGCTGTGCTATTTGACGTGTTGGCCATCTGTGGTGCCTGTCGGAGCAGCTCCCACTGCTCTGTCAGGGCCACGGGCAGCCTCAGCCACCCTCCCCAACAACTCAGGCTTGCTCAGAGCACCATTAGGACTATTTCACATTTCTGAATAAAGCAGGATACCTGGAAAAGATAAAAAATGCTCCCCTTGTATGTTCTGTCAGCAATAATAATGTGAATTTATGGAAGTTTTTCCAAATAAACATCTCGTGTTGCCTCAGATGCTCAGTCCCATTTCCAGGAGCTGCATCTCCCTGTGTAACTTTGTCCCCACAGGAGGGGAGGAGGAGGGGCAGGCACTGATCTCTGCTCTGTGGGGACCAGGGACAGGACCCCAGGGAGCAGCTGGAGCTGTGTTAGGGCAGGGTCAGGTTGGATCTCAGGAAAAGGTTCTTCCCCCAGAGGGTGGTTGGCACTGAACAGGCTCCCCAGGGCAATGGGCACAGCCCCAAGGCTACCAGAGCTCCAGGAGGGTTTGGACAACGCTCTCAGGGACAGAATGGGATCATTGGGGTGTCTGTGCAGGGCCAGGAGTTGGGTAGGATGATCCTTGTGTGTCCCACCTCAGGACCTTCTGGGATTCTGACCCTGTCTTTACAGTAGTGCTTAGTACTGTTATGATCTCATTTCATCACGTGGTCTGTAGATTTCTTCATTCTCCCCTTTCCTTTCTCTTTCTCTCTCTCAATTTGGGAGTTTGTTTCTGGCATTCAGTGGGAGAAAAAAAAGTCTCAAAATTTTGCTGAATGGGATTTTGAGTGTTGGCCAGGCCTCTGGAGAAGGGAAAGTGCTTGGTTTGAACTGAACCTTGAATTTAGTTTTCTAGGATTTGTAAATGATTTACAAGGAGATAAATTTCATTATTAAAGATGAATATACTCTGATTTTTAGATGAGATTGGGTGAGTAATTTCCCCAAGACATAGACTTACAGAAAAGAGTAAAATCACATGCATAATTTACTCTTGTCTATTTGTGGTTCCTAAGGAAGTTAATATTTATTATAAAAAATGAAAGAGTAAAGTAAAATTTATATGTGAATTCCAACATGGGTTACGTGGACTATAGTCTGGAAAATGATGACTATGGATACTTTAAACTCGGTTTAATCCTCAGCCTTATAGTGTCTAAATGAAGAATTTTTGTCTCAGAGAAAAAGCAGCAATTTGAGTTCCAGTGCCTCTCTTTTGCTTTGGAGGCTTCTCAGGATGTAAGTGTATTTATACAGGCCTTATAAACACGGGACAGGAGATGTGTGCTTTGCATTCCCTCCTGACAATGAGGTATAAGGCATAAGGTCAAAGTCATGAATTCATTACGTCTCGGTAAATGTGACGAGGATTGTTGAAAAATGCTGGAGCAATTGTTTCCTGTACCATTCCAGCCATCCCTTCCATGCTGGTGAGTCCCCAGTCACGTGCTGACCTGCTGGAGCTGCCCACCACTGAGCACATATGTTCTGTGTTGGAAAACAGGCATTTTTCAGACGTCTCTTCCTTCTATTCTGAAATGTGCTTTACAGTTCCTTCTGTTTCGGGGTTTTGTATTGCTGCTTGAAGATGCATGACATGAAAATTTCTGCCCCCACAACTGTCAATGCTGCCCATGGAATTTTTCTTTATGGATGAAGTCAGCTCTGTGTAGGAGTAGGTTGTGTTTTGGGAGCATAGTGCAAATTGTGCGTGCCCTTTTTACAGGTCATATGACGAGGGGCTGAGGGAGCTGGGGGGGCTCAGCCTGGAGAAAAGGAGGCTCAGCAGGGACCTTCTCACTCTCCATAACTCCCTGATAAGAGGGTGGAGCCAGGTGGGGGTCGAGCTCTGCTCCCAGGGAAATAGAGGCAGGACAAGAAGAAACGGCCTCAAGTTGCACCAGGTGAGGTTCAGGTTGGATATTAGGGAAAATTTCTTCACTGAAAGAGCTGTAAAGCACTGGAACAGGCTTCCCAGGGAAGTGGTGGAGTCACCATCCCTGGTAGTGTTAAAAGAAATTGCAGACATGATGCTTGGGGACGTGGTTTTGTGGTGGACTTGGCAATGTTTGGTTAATGGTCAGATTCAATGATCTTAGAGGTCTATTCCAACCTTAATTATTCTATGATTCTTTGACTTTTAGTGAAAATCCTTCCTTGCGTTGAGGGGATTTACAGGCCTCTACAAGCTGATCAGACTGCACTGGTTTGTTTTTTGCTGAAGACTTGTCCCTATGTCAGATCCCATCAGCAGTGACTGCCCTGCTCTCTCCTGTGTGCTGCCCTAACTTCTGTGACCTCTGTTGGGTCATCAAAAGGCAGCTATCCCATGGCTCCGAGCCTGCAATTCCTCAGGGGAAAGGGTTTACCCTGCCTTGGAAGCTGACTGGGAGCTCTCAGAGGAGTGGAGAGGTTTGACATGCTATTATTTGAATCATGGGAGATAACACAGACACATTTCATGACGGCTGGAAGCTGTCACAGTGTCACTGAGCACTAGGTACTGAAAATTAAATGAAGTGAGGTAATAATAACTACAGCGCACCTTTATCTGGGGGAGAAGGGTTGTGTTTCTTAGAAGCTGAAGGTAAAATGAAAGTTTGATGAGTTAACCAAGAGCCAGAAGCTACACAGCAGCTGTAATTATACACCTGGAGTGAAAGGTGAGTCACTATCTGCCTGGACTGTGTCAGGACTGATAAGTTCAGAAAAGCATCGCTTTCATCTTGCAGAAATAGTGCTTGGGCCCAGTGCTGTCATCTGAGAGGGGACTGACCGGCACAGGGACACTGCTGGGGGCCAGTCCTGGGCAGCCCAGACACACAGTGGGGACTCTCAGCACTTTAGGAGCCTGCTTGGTGTTCCTTGACATCTTGAAGGTGATGTTTCTAGGGCTTCCCATTCCTGATGTACCCCGTGGGTGGTGATAGGCTTTGGGACAGGCAAGGACTCGTCCTGAACTGCCTGAGCTGAGGAATCCTTCCAGTGTGGGGTCCATGGTTTCCTCTTGCTCTCCTGCAGGCACCTTTGTGTTCCTCTGAGACGGGCCCTGAACTTCAGTGTTTTCCGTGTGTCATGCAAGGGTGAATAAACATAGACAACTTCACATTTCTATCGCATTCAAAACCTGTAGTTTTGTAAATGTTCCAACTGGGTCGGTCTCTGTTCCCAGGCAACAAGCGATGGGATGAGGGGAAATGGCTCAAAGTTACACCCTGGGAGGTTTAAATTCAGTATTAGGAAAAATTTCTTCATGGAAAGGGTTGTCCACTATTGGAACAGGCTGCCCAGGGAAGTGGTGGAGTCACCATCCCTGGAGGGATTTAAAAGACCTGTGATTGTGGCACTTTGGGGATGTGGTTTAGTGGTGGCCTTGGCAGTGTTGGGTTAACAGTTGGATTTGATGATCTTAAACGTCTTTAATGATCTTAAAGGTCTTTTCCAATCTAAAAATTCTATGATATCAGGTATTATTTGGCAGATATATGTAACACTTATTGCAGCTTTTTATGCTGCTGAGACAGATATATGGACTTGGTTATTAAACCCTGATGCTTGGAAGTCTTTTTTATTCTTTTTTTTTCTTTCTTTTTTTTTTTTTTTTTTAATGTTTTTGTTTGTTTGTTTGATTGATTGCTTTTGGTGTTTTGTTTTTTTTTTTTTCTTTGTTTTCTGGAAGGTCACTAGATCTATTTTCAGTAGTCACTGCTTACACGTGCATATGTATCTATGTACATAGGTCTTATTAAAATAAATCTCCTAATTCAAAGACTATTTTATGATTAAACCTGGCAGGAATTTGTATTAAAAGGAGCCCATAAGAATTCTGTTCAGAACATAAGGACAAATCATCTTGCAAAAGCAAAATTTAAGTGGAATATCTACCTGTTTGTTGATATGCCATAGGTGACACAGTTTGTAGCTTTCCTTAAAGAAGTAATTTATAGGAATGCAGATACAAGTGGACATTTGCTATTTCACTGCAATTTTAATTTTTTTTTTTTTATTTACAGGATTAGCCGGCACTGCTGCGGACCTAGAAAAAAGAAAGCTTATTTTTGGAAAAAATTTTATACCTCCAAAGAAGCCAAAAACATTCATACAGCTAGTTTGGGAAGCATTGCAGGATGTGACTCTTATAATCTTGGAAATTGCAGCCATCATATCTCTGGGGCTTTCGTTTTATCAGCCACCTGGAGAAGGGAATGAAGGTAAAAACTTTTTATAGAAGTCATCTGTGTCAGTTTAAGTAAAGCCAGTCCTTAAATCAATCTCCATCTCAAATCAATTCCATCACCACTCTCCAGAAGGTCACTAACAGGAAATTTCCATGTGGTTTGTTCCTGATACCGTTATATCTGGTACTGACATATTTTTCTGTATCCTGACATTTCTTTTTTGCAAATCCTGCACCTTGTGACATATGCTATGAAAAAAATCATAATATTCTTATCAAACGGGAATATTTTTGTTACTGTTTCCGCCTCTGTGTTCGGTGTTTATTTCATTCATCTTGAGGGGTTGTTTACCACATTACAGAGGAGAAATATGTAATTTCTTATATAACTGATGTATCCAATCCACAGGAACATGGACAAGTCTAGTTTATACCAGCTGAAGACTCAAACTTAGTGAAATTCACACATTTTAATATTTTTAGTGCTGGAGCTGAGGCTTGTGAGCCTGGCTCAAAAGGGAGTTTTGGAGGCAAACTCATGTTACTGATTAACCATATTCTGCAGAGTCCTTGTGTGATGTCTGTGCAAAGCTTTAACACCCTGCCTGGCCCCCTCTTTTCTTCTCCCCTTTTTCCTCCCTTTGGAAAGTACTCTTGAATTTGCACGCTTAAAATACTCGTTCGTCTCCATAAATGCAAGATTTCCATTTCTGGCAACTGATCCAGATTTTTTTTTTTTGTCCCCCTCCTGCTCTCTCCTAGACTTATAAAGCTGGATAAAACATGCTGTGTGAAATGACGTGAACAGCTTGGCAAATGTAGGAAGAATGTCTTCCTCTAAATATAGCCTTGAAATGCTTTTTACATTTGCTGCAGTTTCCTTTGGCTGCTTTCCTTGAAGCCCCCTCCTTCTTCCTTTTCCATTCACCAGCACATAGCCATGCACAGCTCTTGGATTATGGTTATGGTCCTTTAATCTTTTGTATAGAATTGGGAATCTTTTATTGCTTTCTCACTGAATTTTGAATCTGTGACTATTTGATTCAGCAGGTGTTCAGTTTAGGCATGAAAAGATAAAGGAGACATTTGGTTGGGTTTTTTAATGTAAGAAAATGTTATTTATTGCTATTACCTCATATAACTGGCCATGGTGGAATACTTTGGGAACAATATAAACAATGAATGACGCTTTACAAAATTATTATTTAGTTTACACTTTTTTTTTTTTTCAGTCATGAATGTAGAGTACCCTCATATTTTATTTTATTTGGTGGGAAAGGAATTTAAAAAATAGGATTTTTACAGGTTTTAGCAAGAGGGGAGATGTGTCATCAAACATTTTTTTTTCTTTTTTTAAATTGTTATTATTTTGATACTGCACTTAAAATATTTCTTTTCCCTTGGGGAGGTATGACACAGCTGAGATTCTGAGATAGTCTGAAAAGCTCAGTAGCACAGCCTGAGAAAATATGTTTGTGTTTTCCCACAGCACAGTATTTTATTCACTGGTTGCTATTTTCCCTAGGTTTTTAGGATTGTTTTCCTGGAAAGTTTTGCCCTGATTTACACAAGGAGAATAAATCAAGTTAGTGAATATCTTGTAATCCAGCTTTTCAAACACATTGTAAAAGTCCTCTACATTTTTGGTAGTCTTTATTTGAGCAGTTGTATAAATAATTCTCTTTCATTTTAAAATTAGTATATCATAAACTGCTGCCAAGGAGACCTTTGGTTTGTTAGTAGATATCCTTTTTAAGAGTCCTAAACATTGGAAAATGGACATATTAAGCTTGATTTTTGCCTTGATGAAGTGGGGAGTAATTACACTTGAAATGGATTTGATAGTTTTGCATAGCCTTCAATAACCAATTACAGAATCAAATACATAGAATATCCTGAGCTGGAAGGGACCCACAGGATCATCAATTCCAACTCCTGGCCCTGCACAGGACAACGCCAAAATCCCAACATGTGCCTGAGAGTGTTGTAGACTAACGTTGAGTTCAGTTCAATGAAGGCTTTATGAAGAAATAAATGATTCTGTTTTGTCTACACTTAAGCCAATTTACTGAACAGTATAAACTGTTCCTGGAGTTGTCCAGGAACGTGGATTCAGACCAAACATAAGCTTGTCAGGAGATTATAGTTCTCTGAAAGGGCAGCAGCTTGAAAGCTTTATGGCTTGTGAAATGTCTGAATCTCATATTCATTACACATTGATCCATCTGTGCATTGCTGTTTTAAAGGAGAATACGGAAAAAAGTACAATATGTGATATCCATGCAGCAGTTTGAGTTATGCCCAATCTCATTCCCTGAGGTGAGAGGGTAATATTGCCTATGGGATGTAATATGAAATCCCTACCCAGTGACTGGAAGAAGTGACAAATGTCCCTTTGGGAAGCCCTAAAAACCTGTATTTTTCTTTTCTGGCTCTTCCCAGAATGAAAATTATTCGCAGAAATATACATTTACTTGAAAGGGTTATGTTTTTTCTTGAAAAGAGTGTATTTACTTCTGGAAGCACAGCCTGATGTTAGGAAGGGGAGCTGGCATGTCTTGCTAACTCTCTACTCTTGATCTTACCCAACTCCTCCACACTCTTCTTTAGAAGTTTCTCCAGCAGTTTCTGGATAAACTCAGTAGTTGTGCTGTCCAGCCCCTCAACAGTGCTCTGGGGGAGCAGGTGAGAGGCAGTGCTGATCCCTGGTGCCGGATTCCCCCTGGATCTCTTCATGGCAGCAGTGTGGTGGGGCTGTGGTGCCTGCCCACGGCTGCTGAAGGTGGTCTGTGGGCTCACTGGGTGATGGTCAGCTTCCCTGCAAAGAATTTCTCTCTCTAGATGATCCCTAATTTCTTTTTCTTTCCTCTCCCTAAAAGTTATCAGTATTTCATTTTGCTGGTTGATGACAACATCAAATACAGGGCTTGTGACGGGCAAGTTTGTCTACAGCTCAACAGAAAGTTTCCTTTGAGTAACAAGATGCTATTTTTTGGTGCATGGTTGCTTTATAGCATCTAAGGTGCCTCCTCTTCCAAATATTATTTTATTTTATTGAAATTAAATTCATTTTCATTTTGAAAATGAGTCAACAAGACTGTTCTTTCCACACTAATTTGTTCAATCATCACTGATAATAATCTGAGCTCACCAATTTAGGGCTAACTTGAAAAGTTGTGGCCACCTAAAGTGACAGTCTGTCTTTGTAGGATTAAAGGATGAAAATAAGAGACATAGTGCTGGGAAGACACAGTGGCAGGGAAACACCATTTTGTGTATTTTTTTAACTTAGTGTACACTGCCTTTATATCTAATATATTTATATCTGCTTTTCACATATCCTCAGCTTTTCTCTGCCAGTGACCTTACTAGTTAGTATAATAAGTTAAAGTCACATTTATTTTCTAGAATTAATATAACTCTTTGGGCTCTTGAAACCTAATTGTAACTTTTGATGCAGTAACAGAATTAGCATTTAACTGTTTTCTGCAATTTAAGTGCAAAATATGTTTGTCCTGATGCTTGTGAAGGAGGAGTACATTATAAAATCTACACATCCAAAAATATTTGAATGCATGAACTGCTTCAGGAAGCTTGTGTAAGAGAATAGTCTCATTCTACGAGCTCACAAGTTCATTTTCCATCTGTATTTCTCAGATTTGTCGTTATTTCCCATTTTCAGCTATTAATGTTCAGACATCCCCAAATTTAAGACCTTCAACTGTAGCATAATTGCATTTCCAAACATCTACAACACAGTCTGGTGTTATCTTGAGGACAGTAAGTAGATTATTGTGCCCCAGTCACACTCAGTTTACACTGGTGGAAACAGCTGACATTTCTGTGGTTTTGAAGTATCTGTTGTGATTTTGCTCAACCAATCTGAACTTGAGGTGTAATAATCTGTTGTTGAAGTTTCTGTTCTACTGCAATTCTTCATTTATGATATGGATGTAAAATCCTGGAAAACATGATTTCATTTTCTGGTGCAATCACAAAATGCGATCTGGAGGAATCACTAGGTAATAGTGCAGTTTTATTGCTTCTCCAGAAGCTGCTTTAGTTCTATTTTCATATTTCTTAGCAAGAATGAAAGTTTCAAGGATGTTGTTCTTAGAACTGGAGTTTATTTTATGATCTGCTTTGCATTCCCTTTCACTGTCTGACAGGCCATTAGAACCAATTGAGAACTTCTGCATAAATTCTTGTCAGCCCTGTGGCAATTACTGCTCTCATTACTGATCCACACGGAATCAGTTTTCCACTCTTTCAAAAAAGTGCAAAACTGCTGCTGCGTTTTAACAAATGGATTTTGAGAGAAAATTCCCAGTGCAGATGTAGCCTCTACTACAGTGAGGATCACACAGGGGTGTGGCTGAGGCAAGGTAAAAAAACCTGTGTGTATCCTGGGTTAATGGATGATAGACTGTTCCCTGACCATGCCAAGTAGGTTCAGGCGTATATATGGTGTATAAACAGGATTTAATGAACATAGGATATCCTGGCTTCATTTTTTTTTTTTTTTTTTTGTAATGTAGATTAGAGTTAGTCCAGGACTAAATTTGAAATATTTGCCTTGCATATCAGTTTATAGTGAAATAATTCTTATATACAGTTTGTAAAAAAGTACCAAGTGCCCTGGTTTTTATGTATGAAAAGAAAGAGCTGCTTCATGAGAACAAATGTTGGTCTCAAACCATGACATTGCTTGAGGAAAGGAAACGTTCTTTAGGAAAGAGTGCTTAGACTCAGTCAGAAATCCGCCAAGGGAATGGGAATTGGAAGAGCTTCTCTTGGTTGCTCTCAAATTCTCTGCAAGAATCTCCCCCCCTGGTCAGTTGTTGGGTTGTGGCCATCTCCATACAGTCTGCCTAGCAGGATTGTCCTGGTTTGTTGCATCCCCCCATCCATAACCATGTGAACTGCCTAAAAATTTTCAGAGCCTTCTGCTGACACCTTCAGTAGCAATTTCAGACCCTCCTGAGTCCTCCGCCTTGTTTCTGTCTTCAGGCCTTGCATCACATGTAGCTCTTATTACCCAGTTGCAAGAAATGCTGATGTCAACCCCCAACAGTCATTTGCTGCTTCCATGAATGTAACAAACCTTTTAATTGTTCTTCCTTGAACTCTCTTTCCTTATGTGGGTTACAAAGAGGGAAGAAGGTAGCCTGAGGTAAGATGTTTTAACATCCCACTGTTTGGTGTGAAGTTGGTGTCTGTTTTCCAGTGTACAGCTTTTTTTGCAGCTTAGGGGTGGGAAAAAAAGGAAAAGTCTTTTTGGTTGAGTCACTTTCTGTTAAAATTCCCAAGGCAAAACTCTATCTTGCAAACGAAGTTATATGAGTAGTTACATTGCTTAATGCTGCTCAGAAGAGCTTTGCCTGGGTTACCTCCCCCTTACTCATGCAACAAGTTGATGAACCAGAAAAAATACAAGAACAGGACTTGGTACCCTGAAATTTGGTCCTCCCAAACCTCTTGTTGGTGGTGTTGATACGTTGCTACTGCTCAGGGTTGTGGCTGAGGTGCCTGCTGGTCTCTCATAGCTCACAGGAGATTTTATTTCCTGGGCTTCACCACTCTGTTTTCTTATGATTCCTACAGTGTGCCACGTTGGTCAATGGGGACTAAAGTTGGAGATTTAAACCAGAAAGAATATCCAAAAACTGGAGAGAAGGTACAGCTGGTCCACAGCTCCTGTGAGGATGGTGCCTTATCTTGTTTGAGGCACTGCTACCTTGGGGTACAACTGCTCTGTGCTTCCCTGTACTGATGGAACGGACAACAGGTCACAGTCAGCCAGGGAAGTGCAAGAGCCAACATGCTCAGAGGTGCTGGAGTCACCAGAAAAAGTCTTCCCAACAGAATCCAAGGCAGCCATGGGATGTTTAGATAAAGAACACTGTAAAAATCAGTCTGAGGGGAAAAAACCTGAAGCCAAACAAATTTCCTGTCTCCTTGTCCAGATCTCTGGTGTGGGGTCTGAAATGTTGCTCTGTTCCCACCTTCTCCCCGGTTACTGCCTATGGAGTAACTTAAAATATGTCTCTTGGCATTTCATGACCTTGAGCAAGTTTGGAGAAATAAGTCACAGTGGGAAAGATTTGACACGGTGCAGGTATTGTGGAAGGAAGTGGAAAAAGTAAAAATTCTGTGCCTGTTATTAAGAAAATATATATAAAAGAATATATATATATGAAATATAAGCAGTTGACAACAAACTTCTCTTTCTTAGTTAGGACTGAAAATGCTGAATTTAATACCAGCTAGCTTGAGTTTCTCTGTGGTGTATAGTCTGTATTGATGTGCATTAAGAAACAATAACAGTGTTTCCACCAATTTGGGTCAGCCCAATCCTCCTCCTTGCCAGTTCCCTACGCTGGATGCAAGTTCTGCTGGAGCAGAACAGCTGCAATAAACTGCTGGGCTTCAGCCTAAGCTCAAGTACAGTGTCATGTTATAAAGATATGATGTCTGTCCTAATTCCCCAGCACTTATTGTAGGTATTCTGGAATCTCTAGGATTGAAAAAAACCAGCATCTTTTTGTGGTTCCAGTTCTCATCTTTCCTTAGATGGGTTTGTGGTTTTGCTCCTTTTCATGTGACATCTAGGCTTCTAAATGGAATTTCACCCTGATGACATATAGAAAACATTCAAGGATCCACTTGCATCCAGGGGAAAATAAGAAATGTCGTCTTTCTAATAAAGCTCTAAGGTCATGTTAACAATTCCATTAATTCTTCTGTATTTGCACACGTAAACAGCTGAAGTATCTCATCCAGCTTTTAACCTTTAACATAATTTGGTTTTTTTTCTTTATTTTTTGTTTATTTGTTTTTTCTCTATTTGTTTTTTCTTATTATTTAACAAAGGTTAGTTCTTCCCCACTATTGCCTATATTTCCAAATCAGCCAAATTCTTAGTTTCTTTCTACCTTCAGATTCATGTGCAGGATTTGTTTGCTGCTCTTGCACACATTTCTCTGCATATAGAGAAATTCTACCTCCATTGGAGGGTGCAAGTAGAAAACTCAGCCTGCCCTGTGGATCAGCAGGTACCAGGTCTGTTAAGAGTAAGGGACAATGAAGAGGAGGGATAAAACCCAAAGCCAGCCTTGGCACCATCACAGGAAATAGTGGCCCATGGGCAGCTCTAGGAGGTTAATTTATTTGATTTCTTGGTATACAAGAGTTGTGTGTTCCCTTTCTGTTTGGAAAGAAAGCAAAGCGTCATTTCCAACTTCCTCCCAAAGACCAATACTGGGGCTTGCAGGGAGAGCTGGGCAGTCTCTGTGATTCAGACAAGGTGAGAATGGAAGAAGAAGACCCTTTCTATGTTGTTGTGCATGTCAGGACAACTTGACTATATATTTGGGAAAATTCTTCTTATTTTTCCACAGTTTTTAAGCTATGATTTTCTTACCTTTGACTTCTTGCCAACAATTGTGACAGAACTACACTCATTTGAGTATTTTTAGGTAGATGATGTTTTGGAATTGCTCATTCAGCATCCAATTCTTAAAAATTTTCTTCCCACTCTCACAAAAACACTTTTCTGTTTTAGAGTTACTGCCCAGACCATAAACTTCTTACAGTCTCTTTACAAGTAGTATAATGTCTTAATAGACAGGTCTTTTTTTTTTTTTCCCTTTTCTTTCTGGGGATTCTAGTAACCTTACATTTTTTTGTGATGAAATGAGCTTATTCTTAAAATTATTCTTAAATAAACAAACCAAATGCCCGCTGGAGAAACCTGGAAACAGATTCTTGTGTACGTAAACACATATTGGCTCAGGAGCAACACACAGGTGTCGTTTGGGCAGGAAGCAAAGTTGGATCCGAAAGGCATCCCAGGATTAACTCTGCAGGAGCTCTGCCACCTCAGCTGGTGTGGGCAATGGCACTTGGTGTCGTGAAATTCTGTGGTGGCAGAACAGTCACTTCCTGCCAAATGTGAACATGTTGGGTTTATTGTTCTTATCTTTAATAATATTGACCGTTTGTGTTATTTTAACCCTAAAAACGAGCACTGGTAAACCCAGGCATGGCTCAAGAGTTCATTTAAACAAGGAATACATATGTGGCCCCTTTGCTTAAATAACCCTGGGGAATAAACTGTTGTTTTTAAAAAAGGAAAAACACTGATAACTGAGGAACTTTAACCAAATTTAATTAAACTGAATTAAAAGTAACCTGAGATGAATAACCACATGAAAGTCTCGTGCCATCCTCTGAGGAATTCAGTTCATTTACTTCCTAGTGAGACAAAATGAGCACAATTAAAGAAAAGATAATTGTTTTAATGCAGCATTTATAAATTTTTGCCTTGTCTTTGCCCACATCCAAGATTTCATCCTACATTTCCCTTAACATTTTAATTCAGGAGGGTTACCTGCATGCATAATAAAGCACATTCATTTTTTAAATCCTTTGCCAGACTTTTCCATACCAAGAGTCTTGCAGGGCTGGAACACAAAGGGTTCCACAGGAAAATATTGCATGTATCTCCCTGTCCCTAAAAATCTGCCTCCTTAAGTTTCATTAATATGCACTTAATCAGTTTGATTAATGAGTACAGGACTCAGAAATTAATCAGCTGAACAAAGTTAATTCTCTAGTCTTTGTGGCAGTTTTAGTTCTTAATCTTTCTTTTTAAAACTATTTTGCATGCAATAAGGTAGATTGCATTAAAATACATAAACATGTGCATCATAAAAATCTAGTTTGTAAGGCAAACATTAATGTTATTTTGCAAATCTTTTAAAATCACAGCAGTGCACAGCATTAAATAACTGTAAATCTTTTGCCAGCCCTCCCAGTTATGAAGCCAATGTTAAGGTGAAACACTGATTCCACAACTTGAGTGTGTACACCTTAAACAACGTCTTAAGTAATATTTTTGGTGCATTGAAGATGTGTCATCTCTCTAGATCCTCTCCGTTAGGCAAAATGCATTGGAGAAAATATGAAGCCTTTTTAAAATAACATGAGCTGAGATTCATTCATTCATTTTAATCCTTCGCAGTGCTCCATGGACTGTATCAGTAGAAAGCAAACCAATCCAGCACCCCTGAACAATTGCTAAAAATATTTTCAGGACTTTGCTGCAGATGTTGAAAACAACAATAATTGGCAAACATCTCCAGATCTCTCGTGTATCTCCAGAGGTCAAGGGAACAGCTTGTCCTGTAATCCTCACTGTCAGTGTCAACTAATCACCCTCTGGCACAGCAGGGAAATCTCGCTGCCACTTCCAAACTCCTGATCTGTGCTATTTGCAGGCTGGAAACACTGCTTTTCATTTTGCAGGACTGTCAACCTTTTTTTTAATACAGTATAATATACCAAACCAGCTACTTTGGTAGGTTTTAGTTCTAATTTCGTTTTAGCCCTTTATTAGAACAGATTCAGTGTTACACACCCCCCCCCACTCTGTTTGTCTCAGAGTGCTTTCAAATGACGTTGTTTTGACTGTAAAAACCTAAAGTGTGTGTATCATTCCATAAGTTTGTATAGAGTGTGTTACATAATGTTCTCCAGGCACTAAGCAATAAGAAATCAATGGAAAACCCTGTTGTATGTCAGAGGGTATAAGAACCATGCAGCCTTAAGAGCTGCTGTGTCCTAATAGGAATCCTTTATCGTCTTTGCTGATCCAGCTGTCCCTGCACCAGAGGCTTTCACTGTGCTGTCCAGGGAGGAGAATTCTCAAGAGAAGCTGAACTATTAGAAAATAGCATTTTTTTTATATAAAATAGATTTATCTCAAAAGTATGGATTGTTTTCAGAGTTATGAAAAAACAGTTTGGAGGAGGGTCATTGCACACCCTCTAATTCTTTCCTCATTCTTCGTAAAAATTAAACCACGAGATTCCCAGAAGGATATTTTAAACCAGTCTGAACAGTCTGTCAGTACAAGGGTTGAAGCAGTTGGCAGCCTGGAAAATAGGAGAAATGGAAGTATTTGCCCCTTTAAAAACAGCTTGTCCTGCGGGAACCCCCCATTTAACCTCCCTCCTCCCCAGCCTCGGATGAGTTGAAGCAGCATATGGCTTCTAGTGACATTACTCCAATCCGTTTTGTTAAAAAAAATTTAGTTCTTTTAGAATTTACTTGGAAAAGTATCTTACTTTTTAATTCCTGCCCTAAATCCTACTTCAGTGCATGGTCTAAATATCCAGGAGTAGAAAGGAGAACAGGTCTCGCTGTCACCAATGCTTGTCTAAGGCTGTGTTCACTGGGAGGAGGTTGTGTCCCTTTGGGTTGGGTGTTACCTGGATACACCCTTGAATTTCTGAAACAGTTATGCTTTTATTTCCCAGATTGAAAAGAAGGGACAAGTTTAGGCTGGGGGCTCCAGTATGGAATGAATTGGTGAGAGTCCTGGATGATGTGTGCTCATAGAGCCCTGTGGGCTGGGGCTGGTTGGTAGAGCCTGATAGAGCCTGGTGATGGTGTTCAGGTGCAGCTGCCAAACCAGTCAGGGCACAAACTGAACCTGTAGGGCCTTTCCTGGGGTTTTGCACCCCTGTGCTTGAGATAATGCTCCTGGAGAGAGCACAAAACCTCAGGCAGTGCCCTGGCAGCCACCTCTGGTGCCTCTCAGCTGGATTGTGCTGGGGTAGTGATAACGTTGGCTATGTTGGCAGATTTATACAGCTTCATGCAGGCTGGATCTGTAGATTTGGGGAGATCACATCCTTTTGGCTGTCTCTGTGGGGTGGCACAGGGGTGCTCTGCAACCAGGGACCAGGGGAAGGTGATGCAGGGGCTCACCTGAGCATCATCCCTACACCCAGTGACAGGACAAGCCTTGCTGGCCGTTTTTGCATCCTGTGCAGAACAGCAAAGCTATGTTTACTTTGAGCTCCCAGCACTCTCTATATTAGGAGTGTGGTGCTGAGGGGAGTGCTGGGTATATAAATCAGAGAGCACTCCAGTCTCTGTTCCTCCCTGGCCTGCTTAATCCCAGCCTGGTGACAGCATCCAAAGGCAAACAAGAAGAGGCAGGAGATGAGAGAACTGACTTGGGGATCTTGGAAGTGGTTTAGTCTGTCCCCACTCTCAAAAGCAGTATCAGCAATACTTAAGCCCTTCTGGACAGCCATTTATCTTACTTATCTTTAAAGGGTTCCAGTGATGGAAATTCTGTGTCTTCCCTGGATAATCTGTCTGGGTTTCCATGCAGTGAGGCAGTAATTCATGGTGTATAACCAAGATGTCTCTTATAAGAATTTAAACACATCGCTGCCTTTTTATGTTTTACATGGGTGTAAAGACCAATTTGTAGTATTATATTTCCAGCCATATTTTATCTGCTCAAAGACAACTTGATTATAAATACCAGTGAATAGTTATTTGTGGAAACTTACCCAGCTTTTTCAATAGGAATTTGAACAATATGTCAGCAGTACAGAGGAATACAAATATTACACTGAATTTGACAAAGGGAGCCAAAATATTATCTTGAAGTTATTTACCTGGTGTTTAAAAAAACAAACAAAAGCTCTGAAAACACCTCTATTGTCAAGAGTTAATAGCTTACAAAATAAAATAATATAAAATAAAAGATACCAAATGTTTTGTTATTTGATTGTGAATTAAATTCAGTTTAAATTTAGCAGCTTTAATATCTCAATTATCTGTCAAATTTGCAAAATCTGTTAATGATATTTTTTAACAGAAAGCGTTTTTGGATCAGGTTCTAGGATTGCTTTACAGTTTCAAAGGAGGGTGCTTGTTGCCAACCAGTCTGCAGGAGTCCAGACAAACCATGTTACAGCCCAAAGTCTGCGTGTGCTTGTAGTTCCTGTCTGTTGGTGGGTTTGAATTAGAATGAAAAACTACTAACTGGAAAAAAATGTTTAAGTACAGATGACTGAAACAAAGCAGAAATCCCTTTTTGAACAGGAACACTGTGATGACAAGGTGGGTGTACAGCACTTTGCTGCTTTTCTTGCTTCCCAGATATCTGTAATCAGGAACTGAACTGGGACCTGGGGAGAAGACTCTTAAAATCTTCAAACTGCAGATGCAGTTGAGGTTTGCTTTTAATGTTTAATCAGGTGGAGAATAGAACAGGCTCCCACTCTGCCGAGCTACACCTACAGGAATAAAGCACAGACAAGTGAGTGTTGGGTGTTACAGTCCCCATGGTTTAGATCTAATGCAGTAGAGTTAATACTGGGTGTAATGACACTGAATTATACTGCTTTATAATTATATGCATCTGTGGGCACTTATACATATGTATGTATTAATATATATATATATGCCTATTTTCATGTATATATATGTATATATACACACATCTATCTCCGATCAGAAAAGTAACAATTTTAACATCTAATTTCAATTTATTTCTGTTTTGTGTAAGTTCTGCCTTTTCTCTCTAGGATATGCTGCTCCTCTTGTTTCAGTTCAGTATGCATAATTAATATGCAGGATATATAGACTGTATGTTCTAAATAGAGATTACCCTCATTGCCTGAAGCTTTAGCTTCCTTTGGATGCATCTACGTTAACATTTTAGTTTGGATCCCGAATGTACCTCAGAAATCCCTTCTTCTGTCTGTCCTCAGTGAATGTGCTGTGATTCACATTACAGGATGATTTTTGGGGAGTGAGCAAACTGGATTTGCATCCAGAGGGGATTTCATCCCATCCTTTGGGATGAAACTAAACAGAACCCAGAAACTCATTTCCTAAGCACATAGATTTGCACTGTAAAACTTCTTTTATAGCGCCACACTAGTGTTGATAAAGCTTTTTAATGCCTTCTGCTGCAAGACATTTTGTTACGATGTTTAATCTTTTACTGACATGATTTTTCACCTCTTAAAGCTTTATAGCACAAATGAAGATAAGAAATTTAATGGAGGTAATAAACACTCCAATTTATGAGGGACTTTTGTGGCTGAAGTCTGCAAATCTTCCCTATCTTCTTTGAGCAGGTTTTCTTGTTCTCATGACTGTGTCTGATGAGTGGGGCAGCAGCAGGAGCATCAGAGGCTGAGGTGTTTCAGGAATTGGCTCTGGAGCACATCACTGTAGACTGAGCTGGAAAGGCACTGCTTGCATGCTCTGCTTTATGCTACTTCCTACCTGTGTTGGTTGCTTAAGCCACTCAGCTGCCAATTTTCCTAATCAGTGGCTTTCCAGCTCTAGTCTGTGGACCTCTGAGAATCCATGAATTACTGTGTAGGGGCCTGTTAAATTAGTAACCTTTTCTTAGTAACCTCTCTCTGCAGGGCTTGTAGGTTGGAAGGAGTTGACAGTTACTCTCTAAACGGTCTAGGTGTTTCACCACTTCATCCCCTGTTCCACTTGGGTTTTTTTAAAAGCTCTGGTGAAACATTTGTCAGTATTTCCAGACAAAGTCAACTCTTCAATTTTGTCTTGCAATTTTTTTGTAGTATTTCTGTTAAATACTCTAAAATCATCTTGGTTAGAACATCTTGTTTTAAAGCACAAAAAAAAAAGAGGGGGGGGGATATTTTTGGAAGCAAGTACATTTCATTTATATTAGAGCACAGTCAAAGAGTGATGGAACAGTACAAGCATCCATTACTCAGGCAGATGCTACCCTAAAAACCTTCTTCAGTGATTTGCTCTTTTCATCCTTCTGCTTCAGACAGAAAGAGAAAGGGCTCTGTTGATAAGCACTTCGTAGCTGAAGCATGAATAAGACAGACAGCTCTCCATCTGATTATGTATTTATGAATTGTTTGTTGTTCTCTGTCAATGTTAAATGTTTTCCATAGGTCTATTTAAAGCCGAGTGCCTCCATGAGAGCTGGTTTGCTGTTAAGCATTTATTTATTTTCACGGGTTTCTGTGTTTCTTGGTGCTTTCAGTGATCTGTGATGAGAGTGGGAGCTGAGGAAGTGTTCCAATCCTCCTCTCCATCCAGCTGTATTTAGGAAGTACTGGAAGTTGTCAAGGATTGCTACATGAGAAATGGGAGCATTCTTCCTGTTTTTAGAATCCAACTGCAGTTTTAGCTTTCTGACGTGTTTGTACAGAGCTCCAAACTTAGCAGATTTTCTTGATTATATATATTTGTTTCTTCAGTCATTGGTGTTTAATAAGGCTCTTCTAAGACAACTTTATCCCAGTAGCTGCAGTGTTCCCTATGCCATTTTTTTTCCTAATAGCAAGGTTAGAATTCTAAATCAAATTTAATTAAACTTATCCAAGTGAGTAAATGTCGACATATGGGCAGCCACTTCACTGCTAATATCAAGCTAAAAATTTCTCATTTCTTCCTATGGGTTTTATTCATAATGATTTGTTTGCATTGGCACCATAGTCTGTTCCAAGTGTGGTCTTACAACATTTGATCATGAAGAAAAGGCATTTCTTTCCCTCCTCATTTCCCCCTGAATTAGCCAATGCCATTTATATCAGCATTCCAGTTACGTAAATCAGAACTCGTGCAGTTCTCTGGAATCCTAGTTCCTTACATTGTAAATTCAGTTTATTACATACATCTTTCAAACTGAATTTGTCTTTCACATTCAGCTTTGTCATAGTCAGGACATTTAAATAATATAACTTGAAAGGGATCCCTTGTTTGTGCTACATGTTCTGCATTCAAACCATTGTAAATTGGTTTGCCCTGTTGTTAATGCAACATAGGCCTAAATCACTTTTCTGGTAGAGTCAAAACAACGGAGTTACCTCCAGGTAGGGTTTCTGAGGGCATCAAGGCTGGATACTAAACAGGATTTCATGGCAAAGTGACATAAATTTGGAGAATTTTGTAACTCTATTTTTATCTGTCCTGGATGAATACAAAGAAACCTTCAACCTTAAGCAGAATTTTCCTTGTGGACGTTGGTATTTGTATTGAAATGAAAAGTTATGTCAAAATCAATTGCTAATGACAAATGTATTTTTTACATTTGATTTAAATTTTTTTTCAATATCTCTATACAGACAGTTAAATGTTAACAAGTATCTGTTTCTTTATGAAATAGTTATAGGTCATACTAAAAGATATACAAGCTGTTTGTAGCTTTATCTTTGCTAGAGAAGGTCACTGTTAAAATTATCCCAGCACAGCCTTCCAAGTGCAGACAAAGCTATTGCTCTATGGAATATATTGTCCTGAATTGGGACCCTGTGTTTTTGACTCACAGTCTTTACTTCTCTCAGTTAAGCCCAAAATTATTAATTACTTACAGAATTTAAAAGAATTGTTATTTAAAAGATTATTTAATTTAATTATTTGTTTTGTTTTGTTTTTTTAAATAATTCTTTACTGCCTCATAGGTTTAGTAATGCCTGTGAAGCTGTTTATGGTTATTTATTATTATGGGGGTAAATATTCTTGATGCTGTGTAAAAACACTTGTTCTGCAAATTCTTACTGGGTTGCAGATATATATGTGAACGCAATTGCTCCTTTATAAGTGCTTTGATAAAGATATGTTGCACTGATTGTTTTATAAGCTGCTATCCTTGTTTTTGCCATATTCTAAAATGCTTCTAGATTATTCAAGGTTGCATTAAAATTTCAGTACATGTTGTCTTTTCTAAAGGTTGCCTGTAATAAACTGGATTCTTAGTTTCCTACTTTTCTGGCTGGGTATACACTCAGTCTGTCTGTGTTTCTGACTCTCCCTTTCCCCTATTTCCTTTGAACCCCTCACATTTTGAATGAGAGAGAACAAGGGAGGTTCCTTCTGCTCATCCAACAGTAGTTGGGGGTTTTTGTGTCAACTGGTATCTTTATTGCAAGGTGGAAATATGGTTTTGCTCCCCTGTATCAAACTATCCATTCTATACTGCTATATACTATACTGCTATATAAATCCTATACTGTGCAAATTCCTGAATGGATGTCAGTGATACAGAGGAATGACGTAAGTTTAAGACTTGAGGAACAACACATTAAGAAAATGTAATTTTACAATGTTCACATCGTAAAAGGCGAAATTTGCACATTGTGTCATAGGGGACCTGCAAATGAAATAATTATTTCATAATGTAAAGTGACCTACATCTGGTTCCTACAAATCTGTGTTGCACTGAGAAAAAAAAATTAAGTCCCCCAGATGCCTTCCCTTCATTAAGAGATGTGAAGATCACCCTCAAAACTGGGTTGCTGTTAAATATTGCTCATTAGATGTCCAGGTTGCCAAGCACGACTTAACTCTCAACTGAGGACATGAGATAATGAGTTGGAACTTTGGGGTGAAATAAAAAAAATCTTCTCACATATTTTCCAGGAAGAGATTCTCCAGAAATACTAAATTCTGTAAGTAGAACTCAGCTAGGACGTGACCTTGCAAGTGTGGTTGAATAACTGCACTTGAATTCTTGTTAATAAACACAGAGAACAACTTTCAAGGTCTGGTTCTTACATTTGAAAGCCGTGTTTTACCATTTGAATTTGTGGTTATATTTAACAGACATCTCTAGCTCTGAGCAATATTCAGTAAAACTGTAGCAACCCAATGTCAAGGTTTTTCCCTTGCAATCCCTAAGAACGGGACTTGTGACGAAAATTCCCATTTTTGCCCTTCTCTACTTTTTCTATGGCAACAAAAGGAAGAAAAAATGAGTATAAATATTACAGAAGCAGCTGCTTGGTCCTATTCTCTTCCATTGCCTTTGGTGGAGTGAGGATCCCACCCTTTTGAGTGATCTTTCCAAAATACATTTTCTTGGAGGTGCCAGGCAGAAGAATCTTGCTCAACAACATCTCTTGAAGTCGAGTATTTTAATTAACATTTCTCTGCTCATGAATGTTTGTGATCAGGCTGAGGAATGTGTGAATATATATGCTTTCAGGGCTTACAGATTTGTTTCCTTGCATAAATATGTTGAAAATGTGTAAATATTTAATATTGAGCTCTAAAGTTGACAGTTACATAACTAACCCACAGGGACTGGATCTCTTTTTCTCCCTCCCCGCCCCCACGGAGTCCTTACATAACAAACTGATGCATCACAAAGTGAGGAATTCTAATATTGTTTTCACATATGTAGCAAAAAAATCATTTTTTGGTGAATGTTAAAGCCCCCTAAACCTGAAATGTGTGCGGTTTAAGCGTCTCATACTTGTAAATCCCTTTTATGGGGCTGCTCACTGAAACAAACGCGGTTTTGGAGGGCACAGTCTGACTTACTGCAAGTATCTAGAAAACGCTTTTCACGGCTGACTCAGTCCTTGGAAAGTGTGTGAGAGACAGAAATCTTTGCTTTTTTTGAAGTTCATGTGATTTCTGGACCTTTGCTCTAGCTGTTGCTCTGTGGTGACACTGAGCTGTGCCAGCCAGGGGGTCTCACTACCTTCGCTCTGCCCTTATGGAAGTGATTCAACATCTCATGATGCATCGTCACAGGGAGGATTTGGGGCAGGAATTTTGGTACTTCAGCAGCTGGCAATCACTCCTTGCACTGATTTTATAGCAAATGCTACAACACAG
>JAWWLV010000024.1:18199330-18216151 GCA_035041135.1 Platyrinchus mystaceus
TTGGGGCAGGAATTTTGGTACTTCAGCAGCTGGCAATCACTCCTTGCACTGATTTTATAGCAAATGCTACAACACAGTGAGAATTTGTAGAAATAAATATTACAGGATCTGTTATGCTTTTAAAAAACCTTGTTGATGACAGGAGTTTATTATATTTATTGCATCGTTTTGGGTTATTCCTTTGCTTACACAACTAAATACATTTGGTAAAATCAGTAACATCACTGATGATGTTGGTAACAAGAGCCCAGCTCTACTAATGAAAAAGCTGTAGCTTAGAGCTGCTCGATTTGTTTCAATAAAATCAGCACTGGAGCTGCAGTGAGGGAAAAATGTCTTTTGAGAAAGCAATTAAATAAAAAGTTTCTATCATGGGAACTGTTGTCTTTCTGATGACAAAACCAGTTTGACTGACTAAAAAAATTACCTCTGGGGGCGTTAGGAGATTTTCCTAGGGAATTTAAATGCCACAAGGTATTCTCAGCTTAAAAATAGAAAAGTGTAGGTTGAAATGAGTAGCTGAGAGGTATGTGCTGTAGGTTGGGACTTAGGAATACAGATGTTCACAGATTTTGAAAAATGTACTTTTTCTGATTTAAAAATTACTGTGCTGCAGCTTAAGATGGTATAGTTTGTAATTATAATCATTATGTTATTCAAAGCAACTGTAAGAATCTCTCCTGTATTTGAAATTTTAAACAGATTTTTTTTTTTTAGCAGCACTATGCCTGTGTGCTTCCTTCTGTATTTGCCCAGATTTGGTGGATTTTATAAGAAACATATATTAAAATGGTGTCTATGATTCTAAAAGCATTCCAGTTGCCAACAGGACATGAGCCTGGGAATCTGTCAGATGATGCTGTCTGGCTATTTGTAGCCTTTTCCTTTTTTTTTTTTTTTTTCCTTTCCCCCTTTTTGGCTTTTACTGAATTGAAATTATTAATAAAATCAAACAAATTATTTTCTCCTGCCAGTTACAGTGATACTTCTTGCTTACTGTCTTCCTGAAGTGCTTTAACTCGCTCCTATGTATCCTCCTCTCCTTTCTCACTTTCCCCTTTTGGCACAAGTGCCTTCAAGTCTTTTCATACAGTTCCCTTCCCCTTCAATATATCCTGTGCCTTGCCTCCTTGTCTTTTTCCTTCTAAACCTTTATATATAATTAAACTACTGCTAATGTAGAATAGGTTTCTCAGGCTAATTTTGAATTTACTGGTAATTAGGTACATAAACCTCTTGGGCAGGTTTTGAGCCCATAGTTCCAGATTGCTGCAGTCTTTGATGACATGGTAACCCAGGTTGCTGTGACTTCAGATGAATAACTGTGATGCTTTGCAGTACTTTCCCATTCTTTTTCTCCTGAATCCTCCTTACCTTTGGATTTTACCTTCCTTTCATCTCCCTTGTATAGAAAACTTTTCAACAGCCTTTGCTGACCTGTTTTTGGTCCAATTTTAAGCTTTTAAAATTCTATTCTCCTTCCACAAGGTTCTTTCAGATACGTCCTTTCAGATATTTTATGAACACAATCACCTGAGTCCCCTTTTGTGTTTCTGAGTGTTCTTTGAGGCTGCCCTTTCAGGTCCTCCCACTCCTCTGTGGGGGTCCAGCTCACCTGTGTGTTCCTGCACACTTTTGGAAACAGCTGATCCATTTTGTGGTTTCACCTGCTTTTTCTGTGCTAAAGGAGTCCCAGCCCTTTGTGTTCTTGACTTGCAGTCGTATCTTTAGCATCAGTTTCAAACCCCGTGTGCATTTTCTGTCCTGTGAGGATGAGACTTTGGGGTGTGACACACATGGCATATGTTCAGAGTCATGGGAGAAAAGAGCTTCATATTCAAAACTTGTTTATTTCTCCAGAATTGGGTTTTCTGACAGATAGGACCTATGTTAAACACAATTTAAAATGAATACATCACAATTCACCATCTTGGAATAAAACCCTGCTACAAACCACATATGCACATTAAAAAGTCTTTTGTGATATTTTCAGTCTGTGCATTTCAGTAAAGTCTCAGGCATATTTTTTGATAACATTGAGAACCCCATGCTATCCCTGAAAGCAGAACAGCAATCTTAGACCCTAACACAAATTTTTAAAGCTTATATGAACACTAATTTTTAAAGCTTATATGAGCAATCTCAATAAACATTAGATGCTTTAAACTGTATTTTGATACTTAGGTGTATTGTGTCTTTCATGTGTCTTAATTATATTTCTTATTTTCTCCTTATCCATAAAGTCAGTACTGGGTCACTCTGTGTACTGCAATAGGGACAGATAGTATAAGTGGATAGTTGAGTGATATTTTTGAGTTTTCCCCCTATGAATAAATACAGTTTCTTCCTGTAAATTCATGGAAATCTTTCTAGAATTTCTAGAAAACCCTGTGTGATATAATGGCAGAAGAAAAATTAAAAGCCAGTTGTTCTTCTTACATATATTAGAAAACATTTGACAGACTTGGACCAATGGAGGTGCAAGTTTCCTTTTTTTTTTTTTTCTATTAAAAGTGAGTACTTCCAAAATAGTTTTTAAGCCAGAACATAACATAGTTCAAGAAAATGTTTGCTGACAGATAGGTCATCTCCTGAAGGACAGGTCGCATTTTAAAATCCTGCTTGTTT
This sequence comes from Platyrinchus mystaceus, assembly GCA_035041135.1. Lineage (NCBI taxonomy): Eukaryota > Metazoa > Chordata > Aves > Passeriformes > Tyrannidae > Platyrinchus > Platyrinchus mystaceus. Next base: position 18,201,959 of record JAWWLV010000024.1, read on the forward strand.
GTAAATCTATGTTCAAAAAAGAATCTGTTCTGAAACTTTGCTATTGTAAGAACCAGAGAGTTATTTGCTAGTTTGTTCCTGTAGCAAGAACAATGTGTATTAATTTATCTGGTGCTTTTATCCCATCATTTCTGCGTAACTGTAAAAAGCAAAGGTAATATTTTGGGAAAGTCTGATGATCAACTTGGTGAATCATTTGGAGAGCCACAAAAAGAGCAATTTCATTCTTGAACTGCTGTTACAGATCTTAGATACTCCAAAACCTTGCTCAGCTGCTGCTTGAACCTGGAGGTATCTGGTCCTTTACATTCAAACTCCTCATGTAGCTGAAATTCTGCTTCCTCTAAACCCAAAACCTACTGAGAAGGAAGTGCTGGGCTCTGCTGGCTCTCATTCCTAGAATTTCTTCCTTACCTTCAAATACCTCTCCTCCACCTGAATTTATCATTGTCAGATTGAATGAACAGAAGGGAAATTAAATGCATTAAAGGTTTGGGGTTTTTTTCATTGGGTTATGGAGAATTTTTTTTTTTAGGATTTTAAAAGTTATAATTATAAATTATTAACCAGTGTGGAAGCTCATCGAATTTAAGGGCCCTTTCCAAGAGCTTGATCTGAGTTCAGTCTGTTTTCTTCAGATTTTCTTTTATTCGTACAAACATTTTTCCTGCTGTAATAAAATAAACTTTTTCAGCTGAAGAGTGAATTATGTTCTTTGCTTGTGCATAATCTATGAGGTATCTACGGGTAAACACAATTCTTTTCATCGTAATGGTAACTTCTTGTATTATTTGCATGCTTTGTGATACTATTTATGTTGACATGGAGCTCGGTTCTGACAATACACAAACACAAAGTCAACTTTGTTGCTCAGGTCAATGAATACTTTTATTTTTTGCTTGGATTTGCTAAATCAGGATGTTTGTTTTTCCTGAAGGGGCTTGGAAATATTATTTCCCAAGCCTTTCCAGGTGCAGTGTGTTAGCCCTGGGTTCAAGTGCACTGTCATTTTATTTTTCTGACACATTTCGTGTGCAGGGACCAGGTCTATTGGTTCTTTGGAATAATAACAATTCCTTTCTCAAAATTGGAAGCTTTTTGCCATAGAGAGAGGATATTCCACTCAGCTAATATTACTATAAAGTTTACACATATCCAGAGCCATAATAGGATTCTTATAACAAAGGACAAAGCCCAGCTCGTGTCTTTCAAATGGCTGGGGTTTTTTTGGGGTGTGCTGATTCAGCTCAAATTAAAACTTGTATAAGTATTATATAATGTAAATTCTTGATTTTGTAGAAAATACCACAGCATAAATTATCAGTAATCCATATGCAGAAATCAAAGCCTTTCAGTGGAAAGTCTGCTACAGAATAAAGTAAATAAATAAACCCCAGTGGAAGTGCCCAACACCACCTTTATTGGCCAGTCTGCATGAAAATGGTGTCAGTCAACCTCGACCAAGGGATCTCCATGGGACATAACACCTCTTTGCACTTTTGTACAAGCTGAACTAAATTTTTATACCATCTGAAAAGGAAATAAGGTCAGTCTTTGGCTGTGGCTGGACCTGGCCACCTTTCCTTTGTGAGAAATAAAAGAGGAAGTATGCTTTTAAAAACCAGAATATTTATCATACTTAATTCTAAATCATATTGAATGAAAAATACTGATAGTGAATTCTGATGTTATATTTGCCGAAGCAGCATTGCTTGTACTAGGAAAGCACTTAATACAAACAAGGCAAAAGTGAAACCACTGATTCAGAAGAGGAATTTAAAATCTAACAGACCAGTGCAGATGATTAATGTTAAACAGGGCAAAGTTGATTAGTGCTTCCCAAAAGTAACATTCTGCTGAAGGAGGAAATTGCACAGTTGATTTTTAAGTGGTATTTGCCACTAGTGTTAAGTAGCTTAAGGTGCTGAACTTACAAAAGGTTACTTAATTTCTTTCTTGAGTGCTATAAAAATGGTTTCTTTAGCGAGGTTCTTGTACTTCATGGGAGTCCTCAGTCTGAGAGTTTCCCTACTAGGAGAGCCCCTGCTCTTGGAAGTGGGCTTTGCCTTTCACTCAGGTGAAGTTTAAATGCAAACTGCAGAGAACTTTGCCAAAAACTCCATTTATTTTAATTTCCTTCCAGGTACTCAGAGGACGTTCAGTCTCATCTGTCTTCCTCTGACTTGTGGTAATTTTGTTATTGTTCATACCCAAGAGTAATTACTCAGCTGGTTAATGAATTATGATGCTTTTGTTACCCGGAAGTCTTTGTAACTTAAAAATAGAAATACAGATTGCTTGTTAATTCCCTCTGGTGACAGGTGACGAAGATACCGAAATTAAACTTTATTCATAGTGGAAGCAACACGGTTGCTAAGGTGCTGAACTCCCTGGTACCTGGGGAAGGTGGAAAAGGGATGGCAAATGTCCACCTTCATGAAAAATAAAGAGATTTCTCCCTTGGTCACTCAGGGTGGGAGTCTCTGCCGTTCAGGCTGAGATCTTCTCTCTCCATCGGGTGGGATGTCTCTGGATTGAGTGATTTTAGTCCAATATTTCTTTCACGTCTTCTGTCATTAAGAAGGAGAGCTATGTCAGCTTTATTTTGTGACTACTATCTAGGAAGTCTATTTAAATTTTAATTGCATATCGGAAATAAATAATTAGTGTATGTGTGTAAAGTAATTCAGAATTAACGGTTTAGAATTAATGCATAGAGTGTATTCTTTAATACTGTTGTACTTTGACAGAAATAATGTACTTGCAGTTCTATAAGTATGCCACTGTATTTCTCTGGAATCTCTAGAATCTTCTTGTATAAGAAAGATTGATGAATTTATTAGACCATTATTTTTACCCAGTGTTCCCAAATACATTTCATTATCACACTGAAATACTTACATGTACTAATACCAATATATAATAACGACATAATTAGTTCATCTCAGCATTTTTGTAACAAGTGTTCCTTACAACTGCGTTTAGTTGAGAACATTTAGAAATTGCATTGAAAATTATTTGTTGAATCCTTTTAATTTATTTAGGGCAAAGAGGGGTTAATGTTAATTTAGTGCCATTGTTTTCCATTGATTAATACCATTCAGTGGTTTAGTCCTTCTTGCCACTTTCAGTAAGTTATCCTTATTTCTGCAGATGCTTCATGGCTCAGGCAGAGCTATCAGCCCTTCTATTAGACAACAGAATTGGTGTTTTCTTTTTCCATTGGTTTAATTTGGGATTACCAGTGATGGGTTTGTCAGCAGAGAAATTAAAAGAGCTAAAAATTCTATTGATTTCTTCTCTTTCTCTTTTCCACAGACATCTTTATTTGTGCTATCTCTCCATTCTGCCATATTTCATTAGCAGGCAGTACCTGGAAAAAGGAGTTCCATTCTTTAACCTCGTTGTCATTTCCCAGCAAGTTTTCCTTGTGATAAACCCGACCTTCCCCCGACTGATTCTCAGCGCTGTCTTTGCAGGGTGTGGTACTGCAACAGGAGGAGCTGAAGATGAGGGTGAGGCTGAAGCTGGCTGGATTGAAGGTGCTGCCATCCTGCTCTCCGTTATCTGTGTTGTCCTTGTCACTGCCTTCAATGACTGGAGCAAGGAGAAGCAGTTTCGTGGGCTTCAAAGTCGTATTGAGCAGGAACAGAAGTTTACTGTTGTCCGAGGTGGACAGGTTATCCAAATCCCAGTGGCAGAGATAGTAGTTGGGGACATTGCACAGGTGAAATATGGTAAGTTCTATCAACTGACTGTCTGCTTTTATGGGCTTTATTTCTTCTCCTTTCCCTTTCCAGCAGTACAGACACACTTCACTGGAAGTGATTAAAAGACAGGGTTGTGTGATGTCAACATTTTCATGGTAAGGTAACATTTGGCTGTTAGGGGGAAAGGAGAACCTAATATACTTGCTGTAAAATTGTAGTAGGTAATCAATTTTATCATTGTAATCTTCACTTTTTACTGGCCAGGACAAGACCTGTTCATACAAAGGTAGTTCTCTTTCATGGAGGATTTTACACTATCTGGAATTTTTGGTTTCTATCCAGTTAGGAATAAGAGGAAGTACTTTTAAATGCTCTGTAAAAGGGAATTGGGCTTCTGTGCTCACCTCACTTAACAAGCTGCTCCAGATCCAGATGGATGCTGTAAGTTCCCCCAGATCAGATGCCTGATAATTACATGTCATCAGGAATGCCCTGAGCTCCAGTGAAGTGGAAGACTCTCTCAGGAACTCTGTGTACTCTGTGTGAGTTGGTAAATTCCAGCAAAATGCCACTTCTCTCAGCCATCAAGTTTCTCCTGGACTTAGCTAAGGGCTTCTGGAGAGGGGCAGGGGAAGGGGCAGATCGACTGTTTATCAGCCACTGTTAATTCCTGTGAAGTCTGACAGAGAAACCTTATCATGGAGAGCACTCCCCCTGCCAAACCTCAGTGATTAGGATGTTCATGCTATGCTAAATACGAGGCATCCTGATTCTCAGATGGAACTAAGCAAAAAATACTTGAAATACAAACGTCCTTCCCTACAGCATTCCAGCACTAGGGCTAATATGGACAGAAACAGTAGCAATTCCTTCACTTTTACTTTCATTTGAATTCGATTTTTGTTAATTGTGTTTTTATAATTAAAATAATGACATAATTATGGAAACAATCTTACTAATGCACCATGGTTTTCCATTACCATGTTCTTACCCAAAGGTGATCTCCTACCTGCTGATGGGATATTTATTCAAGGAAATGATCTTAAAATCGATGAGAGCTCCTTGACTGGAGAGTCAGACCAGGTCCGCAAATCTGTCGACAAAGACCCAATGCTGTTGTCAGGTAAATCATTGCTGAGTAATCTTGTGTGCTCTGCTTTGTCCATGTTTTGTTTTGTCTTCATTTTCCATGCCATGAGGTTTTGGTAACCCAGACACAACGGTTGTTTTGATCACAGACTTGTCTGTTTGTCATTTAAAAGACATGCTGTTGTTTTTTGATGGACTGCAATTATTTCTGATCATTGTGCTTATAAAGGCAGAGAGTAATGAAACACTTTCAGAGGAAAAGGAAAGTCTCAAGCAGGGAAAAAACAAGTGTTTTAATTCATTGCATGTTAGTTTTAATTTAACCATTAAATTTCAAAGCCTTTAAACACTTCTAGTGTATAGTAGGTAAAATAGAAAAAGAAACAATACGTTTAAAAGCAACTGGATATACTAAACCATTTTGAGCTTCACTCCATAAATTCAAGTTATTTTTAATGTTTATATATTGAAATATAATTCTATAGAGTAAACCAGTTAAACAGAATGTAATTTTTTAGTACTAATAGGTCATTTTTCAGTGGACTCCAGCTGGGATGTGATCACAAAATAACAGCCTGCAGATATGTAACGATCATCAATGTGTTATAAACTGAAAGAGTCCTTTTCAAATACTCCAGTGTCTTTGCTATAAGGAGAAAAATTTGTTATTATGTTTTTAATGCAGAGTTAAATTTTTTACTCTTTATTTTTCTTATGTGATTACAGAGGAGGTGTAGAATTAATGTGATATTTTAATAAACACTGCACACCCTTTTGTTCCATACTTACCCTAATAAATTTTGACTCCTGCCATGTTAGAAAATCCCTGAACTCTATTTGCTTAGGAACAGAATTGATGATTTGAGACTCTATCATGGAAGAAACTGCCTTCTTCCATAGACACAGTGCAGGATTTAATCCCAGTGATGCAGGAGCTGATGAGCTGCATATTGTTATCCACAACCTTGGAAACCACCATGTCTTTTAGGGTGGCTTTGACCTGGTTTAAAAACTGAGTCCCTGTTTAATGCTGGTCTAGATCTGTATTTTTATAAAACTTGTTTAAAGAAAAAAACACCAAACCAACCCCCTGCAAAAGCATCAAAGTAACCTTATATTTTCCTCTTATCTTTGCACCTGGAGATATCAATAAATTATCTGCAGGTAGACTTTTGGAATTAAGACAAATATTGTCAGGATGTTGCTTGCCATTGTTCTCCCTATAATCATCAGAAATAACTCAGAAAGGTGTTTCTCTTAAGACATTTTTGCCTTTTCCAGGTGTGCACAGGTAAGTTTGGAATGTGGGTGCATGTTTTCCTAATAAAGCTGGCTTTATAGCATATGTTATATGCTGAGATAATAAAGAATATGATTCCAAAATGGGAAATAAAAGACACCATTATATTAAAAAGGGTAAAGACTTGGGTTTTCTTAGGGGTAACACGAGGTAAACACAGCAACTGAATAGTATCAGTGGGTATCCATCAGGGGAGTTTGTGACATTTTTGGAGGATATTTCTGCCCAACGTTTCAGTCCAATACAGAAGAATATTCCCCAAACAGAGGAATACAACTAGCAAGTTCTTCATGACAATGTATTTTAAATAGTGACTCATCCTAAAGGAGGTTCCTCTGAATCTCTGAGTGAAGTTTCAGAGATTTTCTGTGTACTTGGTTTATGTTTTTTTGTGTGGCAGTGCTAATTGTTATGTTTGTGGTGTTTTGCTGAAAACAAAAGACTTCTTAAGGAATCAAATTTTGTCTCAGAAAGTCATAGGAACATTTCTCAATGCACTGAAGAGATCTGCTGCTGTTGTTGTTGTTGTTTTGTTTAAATACATCTGGCCATTAGTGCATTTTTGTTTTTATTTGGCTTATTACTGCTGAAATTTTCTTAGTGTTCTGATGAGATATTTGTGCTTTCAAATTAAGCTCAGTGTTGACAGATGTTCTCTCTAATCTGTTTCTGTTTTTCCTTTTAAGAACATGGGAGATTTTGATTATTTAGAGAAAGATATTTTGATTATAAATAGATAGTTGCATTGCTTACTATGTACAGCAACTTGATGATCTATACTAAAAAAATGGAACTTTAAAAAAAATATGTTGCAAGTGTGTGTGTATACATATGTAAAACATTGATCTGTTTAAGGACACCTCCATATATCTTTCCCTTTTTCAGCTTTTGAGATAAATCAATAAATTTATATGGATGAGAATGAACTCAATATTTAAAAAAAAAAAAAGGGAAGGAAAAAGATCTTTCTATGGCTATTCAGGTTTCGTAGATCTGAATGCCCAAAGAGATTCTAAATGAGAAATTAATTGTATTCTTTGGAGTGAGGTGAGGCTCTGAGGAGCAATAAGTTACAACCCAGCAAGCAGTATTTGATTTTTTTTCTCAAAGCTTACAGTTTGTGTGTTACACTCTACTTTCATAGTTTCCCAACTATTTCTTTAAATACAGGGAGGAGTATTTAAAAAAAGCCCAAGCCCAGTAAACATTCAATCCTAGTCTGCTCTGGCAATTTTGTGTTTAAAAATTATTGCTATTTCTCTGTGCTCTCACAGTGCCTTACACTGAATAGACATAGCATAATTTTCTACAAATAAAGAATAAAATATAAAGTCTATTTCAGTTAATAGCTTCATCTATTAGAAGTTTCTGGTCATTATATATTTGTTTTTCACCCATTTCATAGGAGCACTACAGATCTGCTTTATATTTTTAAAATTCACTATCTGCTAAGGGTATCTTACTTCAAATAGTTGACTATTACTTCAATAATGACCTTTTTGTCACTTTTTGATGCCATCCTTGGTGTATTCCTGTGACACAGTGACAGGGTTTTTTTACTATGCTTTTAGTAACTGGCCTTAAATACATGTGATAACAACAGATTGTTCTTCCATTTCACTTTTCTTTTTTGCCAGTGTGCAATTGTATTGACTGACCTTTTTCAAATCTCTGTTATAAAATTTGTCCTAAGTGTGAATCAAAATAGTTTTGATCAGGAATTTCTGTTTCTAATTGTTTCCACAACCCATAGCTAAAGGTTTTTAAGAGGTTTTTACGATTTCAGATGTATCTAACATTTGAGTCAATATACCAATAAAAGCTATAAATAATTTATATTAAATAAAGCAAGAAATATTTCTCATAAGGAATTTATTTAACATTACTTAGTTAAACAGAAAAAACTCAATGTCCATGTCAATTTGATTTAGAGCAATAGAAATCTCTCACACTGAATTTTTTTTCAATATTCTTCTTGCAATATGGGTATCTCCTGTTTTAATTAAGTATCTCCTTAAATATTTTTTGCTGTGTTGATTTCTCAAGTTTAAAGATGTAAAATTGTATTCAAAACTATTTTTTCCTATGCCTGAAAGCCAACCACAACTGAGAAAGATGAGAGAAATTGCCCCTATTTTTGCTTTGTTCATGTAATTCTACAGAATGGAGTCCCTGGGGGACTCTTGCAGAACTCTGAAAAGAGGTTTCCAAAGTTACAAGAATTAGCTGTGTGAAGCTAAACTATTATATTCCAAGAGGCAAACTTGGTTAGTGACATTTCTTTTAAAAAGGGGAATCTGATGTATTTGGTTCATGGGTGTGAGGCCTAAAATGCAATAATTCTTGGTTGAGAGTAAAATACAACAGAGATTATTTTAGTTACGTAGTTATAATCCCCTCAGTATAGATTTTTAAAGTGTAACAAATAGCTCTCGGTACTATAATAAAAGTCTTGCCTAATTTTATTTTTTTGAAGTTATATATAACTTCTAATGTATATTTTCAGGTACCCATGTCATGGAAGGCTCTGGAAGAATGCTGGTAACTGCTGTGGGGGTGAATTCTCAGACTGGCATCATCTTCACTCTGCTGGGTGCTGGAGGGGAAGAGGAGGAAAAGAAAGATAAGAAAGGTAAATTCCACAACACATAAGGATGCTGCTAAGAAAGCTCTTGGCCTTTGTGCAGCCAGAGCTCTCCTCCGTTCTTGACAATTAAATGCGATTTTTAAAACTTCCTTTTTTTATTTATTTTTTTTTATTTTGGACACATTTTTATCATCACATGTCACACAGAAAAACAGCAGAAGCTGTTAACCAATAAATACATTGGATAACAAGATGTTTTTCCAGTGTGAAATTGCAGACTCTCAGCACATAATTAAATCCAAGGGGATACATGGGCATGCTCCCTTTGCTGTGGCTTCTCTACATGAATCCATGCTCACCTGCAGTTTGCTAAGGTTTGGCTCTTGTGCATTTATATCTATGTAACTTTTTTTTTTTCCCCAGGAAAAAAAGCCCCTCTTGGCCATGAAAATAGCTGCTTAGAGCTTCAAAAATAAAATAAAGATGAGATGTGGCTTTTCACTAGCCCAGCTTTTTAATGTCAGTGACTGACTTTAGAGGCATTTTAATTTCTTAAGGTGTAAAGGTCAAGCTAAGAATAGTAGAAGACCAGAATGCAGCCATAAATGTTAGCAGACAGTTTAACTTTCATGTCCTGTATCAGTTAATGAAATGAAGAAGCCTCTTTAGACTTTTTACCTTATTATACTGTGATATCATAAGCTACTGCTAATTTATGGGTTGCACACTAAGCAGAAACATGATTTAATATCTGTCCTTTCCAGTTTTTGTTCATAGTCTTGTGAATTGTTCTGCTTTCAGAATTTCATTCCAAGTCTGTCTTGAGACTATTTATCTTTCAGACAGAATTAAGGGCCAATGAATATGGGGGTTTTAGATATTTCTGCTCTTACTAGAGGGTCTCCCTCTTAATAAAAAGAAACAGTCATAGCTTTTCTGAACATTCTAATTGGTATAGCAGAATAGGATGTATAGATAGGAAAGTAGATTTTCATGACCTACAGCTTCCATTTCTAAATATTTTCAACAAGTGGTTGCCTGATATTTATATATTCAACAATTGACTCCCTGTTGCTCTGAGGAAATCCCTTTTTACTTAATGGAAGACCCTATGAAATGTTTACCATTTCATTTCTGCACAGAAATGCCCGATTTCTGCAAGACACAGTGAGTTCTAAGGAAATTAAAGAGAGAAAGACTGAAAGTAAAAGTCTTTTAAGTTAGGCTGGTTTTGAACAATATCTTAGAATTTGTTCTTGCTGCAGGATAAAGACATCCAGACCTTTTGAGTTCTGGCAGGATCTGTTCTGGTGGTGTCTGGCGATACTGTAGGTGAGAAGGAGCAGCCTCAGTCCCTGTCTGATGGTGACAACTGAGCTCCTTGATTTAACTGGGCTGGCCCCTGGATGTTACTTTGCTCAGGACACTAGTGGTTCCCTCAGGTTTCATTGTGGATAGCCTGGAAAAACAGGGAAAAAGAGAGCAGGGGTGGCAGAGTAACACATTATAGTAATAACTCACTACCCAGGGACAGAGATTTTTACAGAGGCCTGTTGGAACTTTGAATGCAGACACTGAATCTAATTGAATCTAATACAGAAAATTCCTCCATGTTTTCTGATGCTGCTGGCAGCTTTGTGCTTGTGCAGAGCTGGTTGTGTATGGAGGCCCAAACTAAAACATAAACCTACAATTCTCAAATCCTGCTAGTCATAAATGCTTGTTTCACTCTGTGTGGGGTGTGTGCTTTTATTGTTCATTAACATTGTGTAAAAATCATCATGCAGGTGGAAAACAGGAGGATGGACAGCAGCTGCCAGGTAGAGTAAGAATTGTACCACATCTAACAGAAGGCTGAGGCTTTTAGCCAGTGAGCTTTGGTGCAAATCAGGGGTCAACTGCTGATTGAAAAAATTGTCTTCGAATCAGTCAAGTTAAATTAAAGAATGATTTCAAATCAACAGGATTGTTGGTGGCAAATCTTTTAGTGCACACGCATTGTTGGTGTTGCAAATCTTAACATTAAGTTTGAATGATCAGCTATTCTCCAGAAGTAAATTACAAAGTATTAAATGTTGGAGTCTGTGATTTGCTGTGAGCAGTTCATGCTGTGCTGGTTAAGGTGGGCATCCGAATGGAATGACAAACAAGCACAAGTAGCAACAACATTTTAAGTCGTCGGCATCACAGTAATCAAATTTGCAAATGAAATTTTCATGAATGCACTTACACAGGGTGTGTTTTTAAATCCTCTGTGCTGTTTATTTTCTTCTCCCTATTTGTCACTTTTAAATAAAACCAGACCATTTTTCTGGAATAACAACCCAGTAAGGTGTAAAACAGCCCCTGTGGGGTAAGTACTGAAGAAGTTTGAGAGTCTCAGTCAGGATTCATTGTAGGACTTGTGTTCTATTGTGAGCAATTAACCAACAGAAACAAAACAAAATTAGTTCTATCTGTTATTTGTAGAGATTAATTTTCCCAACTCTGGTATAAAAACCATAATAAAGTGATAAAAGATTCTTCCAGTTTTTCACTTTCCTGTTAGGAAATATTTCTTGACCAATTTCTCTAATATGTGAATAATTACTGAAAACAAAAAGGGCTTATTTTCTGATACTTTTCTCATTTCACCACAAACCAGGAAACACGTCACATCCCTTCTGTATGTTTAAAATAACTCATTAGTCTCCTCAAGGCTATATTTGCCATTTCCATATAAAATATGAGAAAATTTAATGTTTCTACTCAGATCAATATGCATATTAACCAGGTGATGGCAGATCATAGACTGAGCACACATTAGACTGGAATGTATCAGTCATGATACATCGTACTGTGCAACATTATATAGAATACAAAATCTGTAATGTTTAGTACTATGTAGTAGTATGTACATATATAGATACCATGAATATTTTAAATGGATATTTTAAAGCTACCCGTGTATTGTGTAAATTAATTTACTCAAAAGGAAACATTTCAACCATTTTAAAATTTGCATAACATTATGTTAAAATACAAAAAATAACACATAAAAGGACTAAGGCAATGTACATAGTACTGTGTAGTCAGTTAGCATCAACTTTTACTTTGTTAAGTGTTTCATATTTATTTATTATGATTATTGTTATTATTATTATTTCATGTTTGAGTTTTTACCTTACTTTGTAACACCTTTAGAGCGTCATTTTGCTTTTGAAATTTACGTTAATTAATTTAAGCCGGTTTGATTTGGGGGGTAAAGTTCCACGGATTTTTTTTTTGTTCTGCGTGAGCATTTGTTGGTGTTGTTGTCATTATTTGTTATTTATTATTTATTGGTTTGTTTGTTTGTTTTTTTATCCATTATTGCTCAGTAGATTCTTCCCATCCCTCCTCCCACCCTCCTTCAGCCACAGATGGTGCAGCAGGTGCAAATGCCACTGATAATGCAAATGCCAGCTTAGTCAATGGTACGTCACTACCCCCGGCGCGTCTGATTTGAGAGATTTCTCTCCTGACTGTGTCACGTTCCCCCTTCCCTCACAGCCTGCACAGATGTTGTGTGTGCCTCTGATTCCCCCCTGAGAGATCCTGCTCCCTAAATTCTGCAGTAGCTTATCAGACATGCCACAGAAATGCTGCAACTTGATTCCCACCGGATCAAGCGTGGCAGAGGAAGAACAAGGGGTTGTGGTCTATTTGCCATTAATTAAAACTGCAATAAAAGGTGCAGTTATGTAAGACTGGCTTCAAAACTTTTGAGTAGATTCACATGAAGTTGCATTGCAAAACTCTTTACTCATTTCTCAGCACAGATCTGAAGAGGAACACCATGATAAATGCATTATATCTGCTTTTCTTCTAGTGTGGCACTCGCACAAGTAATCATATAGTCTCTAAGTAGTTCTGAGGGTCAGTGCTGGGATCAGGAATCTGGCTCAATTCCAACTAACACTGTATTAGGAACAACTTTTACTGCTTTGAGCATCTGTTCCACAAGCAACTGAGAAGTTTTGTGGATGTTTGTGTATGCCCTCAGTGATGTCCTACTAAGCCTGCTTGTATTTACTAAAACCAAACTAAAAAATTACTGTAGTCCATTTTGACTGTCTCTTACTGCAGGTTCTTGACCCCACTTAGCATGCAGATATTTCAGTATCTCCTTCTAATAAGTCTAATTCCAGTATTAAATTGAATTGAATGAGTCAATATTAGTCTAGGCATCAGCTGTATTTTTCTGCTAATAAGATACATGAGCCTTTATTTGCCATAGAAACCTTTCCCTCTTGTGCAGAGCCAAAAGTACTGACTAAAGTAATTTTACTTTTCATCATGTTTGTGATAGAATTTTTTTTCCGTGCAGGTCATTGCATTATGCACATAAATGAGATTCTCTGACAGAAATACCAACTGCTATACAAGGACTAAGATGTACTAGTGCAATGTCTTCTTTAAAGCAATTACATAGGAAACATTTGAATCTATTTTTAAATATTTTTATATAATTTAAAAGAAGCATATAACCAGATTTAAAACTCTACTCCTGCACAATCTGGAAAATTAGGATTTACAATTGCTACATCTCACTGTGTGACAGGAATCTTCATCATCCTGGTTCCAGATTCCTTAGAGACCAAGAACTGGGAAATGAATGATGAATGTTTCATTCTTCATTAATGTGAGGGTGGTGAGGCCCTGGAACAGGTCACCCAGAGAAGCTGTGGCTGCCCCATCCCTGGCAGTGTCCAAGGACAGTTGGGATGGGGCTTGGAGCAACCTGGGCTAGTGGAAGGTGTCCCTGCCCGTGGCAAGAGGCGGGACAAGATGGGCTTTGAGGTCCCTTCGAACCCAAACCATTCTGTTATTCTATGATGGTTCTAGGATAATTTTACATATGAGTTTAAAACAAACACACACATACAGAGTCTTCCCTCCTTAATTTGCGCTGGATCCTGCTGCATTTCTGCTCAGTCCTGCAGAGCACTGAGTTAAGCCCCTCTGAAGTGCTTTGCTGGAGGAGAACCACTGCTCAGTGGGTACAGGATGAACCCTGTTCTAACCCAGCTCTCAGCAAGCTGGAGTTACCTGGTAAATACCTGTTATGTTTGGTCTTGATGCCTTGAACCCAATAAGGAAATTGAGTTCCAAGGGATATTAAATCAGTGTCTGAAGTGTGTGATTTCCTGTCCTCTCTCCCATCAGAAACAATGGTTACTGTCTCTGTTTATCTTGAGAGATATATCCTCGCTGCTTTTCCGTGCACAAAGGGTAGAAGGCAATTTTTTTGTGCAGCTGATTTGTTTTGGCTTCTGAGATGAGGCAGTTCAATTAATTCTGCACACCTTTGATCAACGTGGTTGAGGTGTGATGAAACTCACCCACAAATCCAAAAAAACCGGACCCATATCAGCTACTGTACCATTTTACCTACAGTCTAATACCTTTGTGGGGACCCCTGGTGGCCTAGCGGTTAAGATGCTGGTCTCTCAGCGCCAAGGCTGCAGGTTCGAATCCCGCTCCTG
>JAWWLV010000024.1:18216251-18301207 GCA_035041135.1 Platyrinchus mystaceus
CACCTAAAAAATCCATTGCGCAGGCTTGAAAGGTAAAAAGACCTTTCCCAGATCTTCGTTCGCGAAGACTGGCCACAACAACATAATACCTTTGTGTAGAAAATACCATCAAATAAGAAAAAAAAATTACATACTTGAATAAGTGTCAAGCTCAGGAAATGTTTTTTCCTTGAAAATCAACCCATTACCATTGCAGATAAAATATTTTTATTCTTAGTTGCCAATACACAATTGACACAAAAGAAGTGGGTTTTTTTCAGTCAGTGAGCCTATAGTGATAAATTAATATAGTTTGTGACACAGCTTATGTATTGAAGGAACTGTTATAAATTCTGTTTGGTTCTAAGAGTTGAGATCAAAATATATCAAAATTGTTGGTGATCTCTTTGTTAAAACTATGTTAAAACTATGGACAGTGTGTTCAGTTTTTGAAAGGTTACAAGTTAAGGTTATTGGCAGAGCAAAATATTTTGCAGAAAGGTAGTAATTCAGGAAAACTCACCTAATTTCAGAATATTATATTTAGTAAATGTAATTTTAAAAAATTAAAATCTGGGAAGCAGCAATGACTGTTTACAGCTTGTTTATCCCAAATTAGATTTCCTTCCAGTAGAGCACAGCCACCTTCCTAAATCAGGATTTCCATGGTGGGTTGTTTGGGTTCTTTTGGCATTTGTATTTCAAGGAATTTGCTACCTAAAATATATATTCAGAAAATATAGAAATGCTATAGAAATACCATGACATACACAGAGAAATGTCTCAGCTGAAATATTTTGTGTCTACTGTAAATCCTGCTATATGTACTGAACTACTGTTCAGTTCCTGCAAAGCAATTTGAAGTTCTAATGTATTTTAGAATGTTTCCTGAATTTTAAGTGAAGTTATTTAATGAGTGGATAGAAGAATTAGCTAAAATTTTCTATTTGAAAGAGTGGAATCAGGTTTATTCTTTTATAATGAACCTACGTTTTACTAATGTTTTGGCTCTGCTGGAAGTATTCCTAATGATCCACTTCAGACTCGTTTGATGTCCCTTTGCCCCCATATCTATATTTGCAGCATGTGTCTGTTTTTCCTTGCTGCAAACTAGAACTGACTTGGCACAACGAGGGCCGTAACTCATTTTCTTACAAGATGAGACATTTTGGAAAATCACTGGAGTGTTTTATATTTTTTTTGTTCCATCACAGCACATGAGAACATAACTCCGTTATTTTCTTTGGTTTAGTCCAAGCAGTTCTTCCAACTTACAAATAATTTCTGATGCCAGCAATAGGTCTTTGTTGTTCTGTCCCATGGGCTCTTCATAAAGAGCTGAGGTACCAAAAGAGAGTCTTTTCTTTGGAAGTTCATGTGTGTTGGAGTAAAAACTTAGGCAGTAATGATGCCATGAGTTCTTTCCAAAAGCCAGAGGTCGTAGTAAGGCAAAGACAATGTGCAAAACATTTCATGTTCAAACTCAAAACCTTCAAAGCAACTGCAGAATACAAGTTGTATTAGGAGGCTCTAAATTCCATTCAAAATATTCTGATTTTTCATCTTTGCTTAGAAAAGTGATAAAAATAAACTCAGATTTCTCCAGCCCAAACACTGTTCGTTTTTCTTATTATTCAAAAAAAAAGGAGGAAAGATTTGCAGACTTATGTAAAAGTGTATTCTGTTTTTGAAGATTTTTTCCACACAATATTATCAAAATATTAATAAATACTAAATACTTTAGTACAAAGATGGGGTAGCATTTCTTGTCCTGGCACTGCCTGAAAGGAGAAAGGATCTCTCAGCAGTAGTGATTCTATCACCTTTATTTCTCTCTCAATTTCTCCCTTTGTTCATAATTTATAGCAAAGTGTAGCCTTAAAATTCTTTGGAACAGAAACATTCTGTTTACTTTACAGCATTCTTTTCTTCATCATAACTTCCCAAATGACCTATTCTTTGTTATTCTGTCCAAATAATTGGACTGTAATTATCTGTGATGACTTTCCTCTCCATCCCTCAGTAACCTAAATGCAGTAGGCTAAGAATATTAAGAATATATTTTTTAAATACCTAAGTTTACATTGTTGTTAATGATTGTTTATTTTGTGTACTGGTGTTTTTTACATCAATTGATAATTATGATACCCCTTTTAAATAGCAAATATTTATCCTGAAGTTACATACTCTGATTTAGATAGAAAAATACCCTCTGTTTGGCTTTGCCCATTATGAAAGTCATGTTTGGGTTTTGGTGGTGGTTTGTTTGTTGTTTTTTTTTAAAGTTGAAGATTCTTCCATTATGCTTCAAGGTTTTGAATTGGACTCTGCACAAGGAGCTCTAGAGCAGGACATGGAGCAACTGTCTGCTCCAAATTAATATTTTCCAGTTCCTAAGGAAGGCTTTATGCTCTAGCCAGAAATCAGTCTCCAGAGATGTTTTGTGTCTTCCAGCAAATTTATTAAAACCCCTTCTAAGAAAAATAGCCACTAGGCAGGTACCCAGTCCAACTGTGCACTGAACACAAAGATTTTCCAGGGAATTTCAATTTTCAAATGAACTTGGTTTAGCTCAGGTTCATAGAGTCGTGTCTTGGGCCAAAGCATAAGGCTTTGGAAGACAGATACTGATGTTTCAAAAGTCACGTTATTGCCAAGGTGGGGATAGAATTAGAAATATTGACAACCAGTGGATGGTAAATGCTTCACTCAGTAATTCAGCTGAGCCCTAAGATGATTAAAGGTCACGAGATGTCCTTTCCTTGGCTGTAGTTCCGGGCTTTGGAGTTTCTCACTGTGACACTGTGGCCTATTTGTGACAAATTTATGACTGATTTGGCCATTTTTGATCTTTTTTGAGAAGGCTGTTTTTAGTGCTCTCCCATTTAGTGAAAACACAAACATGCAAGAAATTCAATTTTTCTTCTATTTATTCCCAGCAGAGAGTGAAAAAATTAATGTTTGTGGAAGTCAGAAGGGCAAGATGTACCTGCTGTCACATTTTTTTAATAAATTCTAATGATACATTTCTTACCATAATGTGACAACAATCCCATAAAAGTGTTTTAACTTAATTTTTCTTAGCATTATTTTTTATTGTGCATTATACATAACCACAAAAATAGCCTGTCATCCATGCTGATTGCAATATTTGTAAAACTTGAATAGTCTTTTCCATAAATTCATATATTACTGTGGAAGTTTCATAAGGGATCCCGCCAAGAAATTTGGAATACATTTGAAAAGTTTCAGTTGTCATTCTGAATAGGAAAGTTTTGTATGCTCTGATTTGTATTTTACCATTTTTATTTTCAGTTTAAAAAGGCACAAATGACTAAGGACTTTAGTGTAGTAAAACTGTATGTAGCTAAAATGTTAAATTGGAAATTACAGATAGGCTTGGTAAATCTTTCTTTAGGATAAATCCTGGCACTTGTATTTATGGAAGTAATCTGCTAAATAATACAACCACTTGAGGAAGATGTAATTTTAAAATCATATCTGATTTACAATTTTATTTATTTTTATATATGTTAACACTACTATTTCTCTGTTGTCTCACTTTGCTAAAATAATGAATTTGATTCTAGAATACATTAAGAAAGTCATGCTCTATGCTGATGTACCACAATTATACCTGCCAATTTTTTAACTCCCAGCTCCCTGAAATATCAGTTCAGGAACATTATTCCAATTCAGCTTTCCACTGGATTCTCTTTATTAGTTTCACCCTCTTAAATAATACAAGTTCCTCAAAAATATGTGCTGATATTTAGTCTTTCACATGTTAAAACATCAAATTTGACTGCAATTCCTTGGATGTGTCCAGCTAAGTTAGCCATTGTTCTAAGTGAACATGTAGAAACAAGGGGTCACGACTATGTCCCTGTAACGTGTTCGTGGCTTTTGTCTGCCCATTTTATTTGAATTCCCATTTTCATGTTCTGTCTTGGGTGAAGATTGTTTACTGTCTGTTGTCTGTTGAAATTTTTCATCATATAGGCAAAATGCAGGATGGGAATATGGAGAACAGCCAGAACAAAGGTAATCTTCTTTCATATTAAGGAGGTTGTGGATTTTTTTTTTAGCATGTAGTTCAATTCTGTTCAGAAGTAAAGTGAAACCCTGTGATTTGTGCTTGTGTGTGAAAATGGCCCTGTTGTTAAAAAACCCACAAACCCTAAACAACCAAACCCAACCAAAAAAAACCTACCAAAGAGATTGTAACTTTCAGAAGCTTGACATATTAGATATTCAGGATAGGAGATCAGTATTTTTAAGATGCCATTTATAGATGTTACTTTCATCCCACAAAGCTCATTTGAATTAATTTTTCCCGTGGAAGTTATGTATGCTACGTATTGTTAGTGATTTTCCAACCCAATTTTTTTATGTCTCATCCTCTTTTGTGTTTAATGGTATCATATGGGCATATTTTCTTTTGAAGCCACAGGGTAAAGCAATAACAAAAGGAAACCTTAAAGGCCCAAGCATTACTTAGCAATGTAAAAGACAATTATAAGGATAAATAACAGGAAGAGTAAGAATCTTAGGAGTTTCTTATTTAATATACAATCTCAGGAAGATTGAAATAAATATTTTGCTTTCTCTGAAGCAAAGTCATAGTTCCTTTTTTATTCTGTGAGACACAGCTATCGTGTTATTATACCAAATTAAATGATAAATTTCTCTTCTCAGACAATGCTAAAGATTGCAAAGGTGATGGATCAGAAACAAAATAGATAAACTCAGTTGTTAATGGTATAAAACTACCAGATAAAATGCTATTAAATGAATAATCACTGGAGTTAGATAGACAAATTAGATTTCCAGGTCAAATAAGCATGGTCTTATACAATCTCTTCATGAATGTCAAAGCAAAGCTATTTCATTTCATTCTATTTAGTTTCTTGTGTTCAGTACAAAACAGACACATACACATATATAGACTGCAATGTCATTGCCTTTAAGAAACATGGTACTAAAATAAAGTTTCCTTGTGTTAGCATTCTTTCAAGAAAGGATGGTTCAGCTCTTAAATGCTGTGTGCTTTTTGTAGGACAATGATGATTTCCACCACCATCAGAACCCATGGATAAGTCACTTGAGCACTGAATGCCAAGGAAACTTTATAATTCTGGTATTATCTGGAATAGTGGTTTGCAGAGTGTGGTCCCCTGGTCACTGAGGTGCCTGTGCAGCCCAGAGAAGGGAGCACAGATCACCTGGTGAATGATCATTACCTTCAAAATGCTGTCATTAGAAGTATGATTGTAAGGGTGCATTGCATTCTGTGACACCCCAAACTTTGGAGAAATACAAACCATCTCTCTGCCAAAGCATCTGAGCTATGCTATTCTAGGAAATCCTGCAGTGCTGACACACTGTGACTTGCCAAGTCGTTTGCAAGACATGAAGTGATATATATGTGTATAACCCAGAGTGCCATTGGTGGTTTCAAAAATAATGGATAAACCCAATGGTTTTCCTGGTCCTTGACCGGTTGTGCCATGGATGTGCTTGTACCCCAGCGGTCTCACAGGGCACCTGCCTGACCTGGGAGTGAAGGGTAATTGTGGTAATCATTGTCACAAGCAGCCCCTGCAGCAGATGTTGCTGATTGAATTCAGTAAGTATGAACACTGAGCTAAAAAGAATGAAGAACAGCTCTGGAGTAACAGTTTTGTTCTGCATTATCAGCCAAGCAGCAAGACGGGGCTGCTGCCATGGAGATGCAGCCACTGAAGAGCGCAGAAGGGGGAGAAGGAGATGACAAGGACAAGAAGAAATCCAATATGCACAAGAAAGAAAAATCTGTCCTTCAGGGAAAACTGACCAAGCTGGCAGTCCAGATAGGCAAAGCAGGTATGGCTGGGGAACTGACCAAAAAACACTCTGTTAATGAGGCTTAAGAGTTGCAAATTTTTTTTTTTTTTGAAAGGGACAGGCCTTTTTTACTGTAATATTTAGAAATGGGTCACCATGAAACTGTTCTAAGGATACTATGTGGTGTTGACAAACTTTTCTTCCTCTGAAAATTAGCTTTGACTGTCAAGAAGCTAGAAGCTTTGGGCAACTTGGATTGTAATGAATATTTGAATCAAAATGAAATGTAGCTTTTCTCATAGTTAATATTCCCAAGCACAGTAATTACATATTTTATTTCTTCTCCCCTTAGAACTTTGAAGTACACAGTTCCAGAATCTCTATAGTCTCAAAATATAACTCACACAGAATTTCCCTCTTATGGATTCTGAAATCATTCTGTTCTCCCTTAATATCCATGTTCCTGCCTTCTACCCAAGCATGACACAAGTGTTGACTCTTATCCAGAACCATCTGGTCCCTGCTGTTAGAAGCAGCACTTCTCCAACATGTAGGTAGAAAGTGGAAATCTTCTGTGGTGGTGCAGAGTTCATTAGGTTTGTTTTTCTAATGCTCTTGAAGAGATTTTGGTCTCTCTCCAGATCCTTGGCTGAGGTCCTACAACAACTTCCTCACTTTACCTCTGCTCTATTTCCCTTACAGTTCTTCACCAGTCTGATTTCTACCCCACGTATTCCTTCTCCTTCCTTTTTAACTTCATTGCAGTTAGTTGATCGCAAAACCCCAAGATGCCAATTCTTGTTGCCTGCACAATGTGAGACTCAAATTCTGTGGTTGTCATCTCTGACATGCAGTCAATGCTGTGCCTGGTTTGGTATTGCTCAGGCTTCTCTCCTTTGTTTCCCATGATTATTAACTTCTTAGATTAAGTACCTTTCTACATTGCCTTTGATTCTTGCTCTCTTTGATATCTCAGCAGGCACGTGAATATCACTGTTGAAGTGATTGTATAGGGATTTCTAACCACAACGTGGCAACTAACATGAATTAAATTAATTAATTATGAACTCCTTTGGTCTTTCTTTGTCATTGGGAAATCTATGGGGATGTTGTGTGTTGTCATGAGTATTTGCCCGTATAATATTTTAATGGATTTTCCTGTATCCTCTGGCATATAATGATCTCCCTGACTCATCTGTTTCCTGTCACCCTTAGCATCCTTCAACTTACCAATTTTTTTAAAGTGCAGTCAAGACATGAAATTCACAGTATTCTCCTTCTACTGCATGATCCCATTAGGGAGAGATTAATTTATTCTGAAATGCATGCTTAACTGCTTCATAGAAACCTGCCAGAGAGCAGCAATCACAGCAAGGCAAAGCTGAGGCTTTTTATACAAATAAAAACTCCAGTAGAGCCAGGAATGAAATTGTGGAGGAGTAGTGCTATCCTAGCAGTCTGTGCCATTGGGAGAGCTTATTAAGTGCTTGGGATCTTTTGTGAATCCTGTGAAACTTTTATTAACATCTCTGCTTCTTTTGAACCTCTCCTCATAGGAGTACACGCTTTGTGCATGTCCCTTGGAAAAGGGAAACCTTGGAAACACCAGTATTTATCACATTTTCAAGAAACTTAGTTAAAAACTGTTCTGTGGATAATTCTCTGTTATTGCACCCTTATATTCACTCAGATACATCCCTAGGGCTTTTCTAAAGTATTTTATGCAGCAACATAAACTATAGGAGGCTATTTTTCTCAGGTCTCCTAAGATATATTTATTAAAGAGAAAAGTGAGTGCTTGAATATGAATAGACTAGTAATGTGTAAAAGGCAAAATAACGTACTAGATTGAAAAAACTTATCTAAGTGACAGAGGAACTCCTGGAGAACTGGACTGGCTGGGAAGTTTTCAAGGCAGCAATAAGACAGTGCTCTAATGCAGTGTGATTCAGCTGTTCTGTAGGATTCAGTGTTTCTTCATGCACTGGAATGTAATGCTGTTGCAATTATATTATAACTGTTTCTTCTTGTACACTTGTTCATTATCATTGTTATTAGTATTGCTAAAAAACCTCATGTAGGATAAGAAAATAATTTCACATCAAATTCCAATGTAGATTTCTAATTTCTGATGTTTTTAATTGTGTTCTGTGTTATTGTAATGGATTATTTCTCTTTCCAGGTTTGGTGATGTCTGCTATCACTGTCATAATTTTGGTCCTATATTTTGCCATTGACACGTTTGTGGTCAACAAGAAGCAGTGGTTGCCTGAGTGCACTCCTGTCTACGTCCAGTATTTTGTTAAATTCTTCATTATTGGTGTTACTGTGCTCGTGGTTGCTGTTCCTGAGGGACTTCCACTTGCTGTCACTATTTCTCTGGCTTATTCTGTAAAGGTAAGAAACATTAAAAATAATTGTGGGAGAAAAATACTGTTTGGTCAAGTTTACCACTGAGTTGGCTCTCAGGTTTTATCAGGTGTGATGACACTTGGTCTGCAAATTATGTGCTCAAAATGTTATTGAGAGTGAAATTGCTTTAAAGTAAAGTAATGTTGAAAGTATCTAACAAAAATGTGAATGCATATGTTTTCTAATATATCTCTTTAAAACCACACAGTGCAGGAATATCAGGTAGTAGAAACGCTTATTTTATTTGCAAAGAACAAGGAATTTATTGAGCAGAATTTACTCTGAGAACAGTTTGAACTCTTTGAATAGGGAATAATTTCATATTAAAATTTTTTTTGTGCAATAGTATAAAGTTTTGACAACGATTTGAAGTCTTTGGGAACACTTTACAAAGAAAGTTTCACTGAAGCTTTCATGTACTTTTCTGAAATGCAGTTACAGTTCTTTGAAGTCAATGTAAATGGTTTTATTAGGAGGCTAAAGAGGATTAAAATCCTGGACTTGAGGATTACTTTAGCAATTTGGTCAGATGGGACTTATTTAAACATTCTGGGAACCTTAGATGAAGATGCAGTAAAGTTTATTCCCATTTAGCATATAAACAAATTATAAACTTTAGAAAGGAATATCTGGATTTCTATGTAGCCAAATATCATCATTATTAGGGGGAAAAAAAACACCACATCTTGAGGATGGCAGTTTGCTAATAAAGACTGTAGTTGCTTTTAAAATATTTTCTCATTCTTTTTATGTCCTTTCATTTGACATCCCTTTCCCCCCTTTTTTCCCCTCTTTTTTCCCTTTTCTCCCTTTTTTTTTCCTTTTCCCCTTTTTCCCCTTTTTCTTTTTCCCCTTTCCCTTTTTTCCTCTCCCTTTCCCCTTCCTCTGGATGTCTCGTCCATCTGTGTGCTGCAAGATAACATCCTGGCATTCCAAGTGTTACTAGGAAAAAATTGAGTATTTGCTATAATGATAATGTTTTTAAAATGCTGTTATTTTTGTTTTCTTTAACTAATCTTTGCTGTTAGAGCTATTTCTTAAAATGTATAAATTGCAAACAATTAAGGAACCATTTTAGTTTATTAAAGGCAAAATTATCTCAGGGATAATCAGAGCTTGGTTGTCTGTAAAAAGGGTTTGGGATATTGGCCCAGATAAAAGTTCTAATTTAGGGAGCTTTATGTTTTCACAAGCAACACTAAACACATTCTCCCGTGCGTTTTATAATTGATGTTAAAAATCCATCAAAGCAAAATCTTGAAGGTTTTTTATTTTGTGGGGGTTTTTTTTCTTAGAAAATGATGAGGGATAACAATCTGGTCAGGCACTTGGATGCCTGCGAAACGATGGGAAATGCCACAGCCATCTGCTCCGACAAAACCGGGACACTGACGACCAACCGCATGACAGTTGTCCAAGCCTACGTTGGTGATGTCCACTACAAGGAGATCCCTGACCCAGATTCTATACCTGCCAAAACCATGGAATTGCTGGTTAATGCAATAGCTATCAACAGTGCTTATACTACAAAAATTCTGGTGAGTAAGCTTTTTTTTTAAGTCAATAAAATAAAATGCAGCAGAAGGAAGTGTTGGGTTTTTTAATCCATGCCAGTTTCTGAACATCCTTTTGTTGATTATGAAGTGTTAAATACTGGTGCTGCAAAACCTGTATGTTTTAAGGCTTGGGTTTTTTATGGGTAGGGATTTACTTATAAGTACAAGCCCATGCAAGATTTAAAAATCTCCTGCTGTCGTTAGATTGGGATGGCCCAGTTTTGGTGCAGATAAATTTGTTAACACAACTGGTTCTTACTGTGTAAAATGATTTCTGTGTGTCTGAGAACTTTCAATTGATTCTCAAATATGACAAATTGGATTGGTTAAATCAGTGAGGGTAATGAACTTTGTTCCTCCTGGTTTCAAGTGAGTTACATCCAGAAGTATTTAATTCAGTCTGTAAAGGAGGCCAGAATGGAAATATCCATTTTGCTTATGGCATTTGGTTCTTCTGCACAGAGCTAATTAAGAGACTGAAAAATTTTGCAATTCCAATAGATTTGTTCTTTGAAAGGTCAAGCTGAATTTTAATGTTGCTGAACAAGTGGATTTTTTTTTTTAATTTATGAATATATGTATTGCCCTTTTTATAGTTCCGTGCTGAGCTACATAATGTAGTCTTGAATACCCTTCATGTTTGTTTTAAATGTAGTCTTTTAAAATACAGTCACAGAAAACAAATAATGCTGAGTGCTGGAGCACACATTGCCTTTAAATCTTGTAATGTAAATATCTGGATATTAATAATAATCCACAGTGGGAAGAAAGATGTTTAGAGAAAGCTCACACAGATACACAAAATGTGCTTGTATCAAAGGTATGTTTGAAATACATGCTCCTGAGGATTGTTTGGCCAGGATAAGTGTCTAAAGCTTGGCACTCTGGAAAGGGAAATGTGGGGAAAACCAGCCCCTGGAGCAGGTGGAGCCAGTTCCTACACACTGAGTGGACAGGGAATCAATCAGCAAACCCTCCATCAGCTCTGAAAGGTGCTGTGCTGCTACCTCCCAGCTGAAAGCAGCCAGCAGTGTGATCACAACCCTCCTGTCCTGTAGGGACACAGAGCTCCAGTCAACTGAGGCTGGAGCCAGCCCTTTTCCCTTGGAATTCCGACCCCCTGGGGCAGCAGAGCTCACTCAGCTGCACACCAGTTTCATCTGGGAGCATCCAACCAGCAGCACCTGTTCCCAGCTGAGTCCTGGCTCTTCCTCTGTCCTTGTCCTGAGGTCTGTCCAGGTCAAAACCAGCCAGGCTAAAGATAGGAGAGCTGGGCCTTCCTTGCTCAGGTGGTTCAGTGTAAAACCTCAGTATAGATATTTTATGACAATGGCTTTTTGGAAGCTGATTTGTGTATTTGTAACTCATTCGCAGTACACAGGCTGGGATTAAGTCAAAGTAACAGAGATGATTTTGGGATGAAGGATGACAGGTACCTACCTAAATTTGTGTTAGGACAACTGCTCCAGTGGTCACATACCAGTTCACTCTCTCTGAATCCCAGAACAGATTTAGGTTTCTGAGTGGAGAGGCATTAGACTTTCCAGTCATGCCTCTGAATTATTAAGTTCAATATTCTGTCATTTTTCTTGTGGCAATAATTTCATTTAACTGTAAAATTTCTGGTCAATAGTAGTTCTAAAATGGTCTTAATGTAATTTTGAATTTTTTTTTTTTTTTTTTTTTTTACTCTAACTTGTCTCCATTGCTTCTTTTTGAAATCAGTTATGTGTGCATATTAAAAAGAGTCAAAATGTCACCATCTCAGTGCTTTTTAAAATATGCACAGAGACCGATCTGTGAAACTGAAAAATGGGTGAAATCCTCTGAAATCACATTTTTTTTCTGGATGCAGATCAGATTACTGCTTGAAGTTAGCTGTGTAAAATTAATGGTGATTTTTAGCTATTAAACACCATCATAAGGTAAAGCTTTGTGGTATGGCCCCCCCAAGAATCACAGCTCCAATATCAGAGGAGTTCATTTTATTCATTGTTTAGGACAAACTTAAGCTGAACTTTTAAGATACAAGGTGTTGTTCCATAGCCCATTTTAAATCATCAATAAATGCAATAAAAATTACCAGGGTGGAGTTGTTTCCAGGATGAAGTCCACAGAATTATTTCTCTAGCTGCTGATACTGAATGCATCCCTGTGCACTCATTCTTAGAGCATGTTTAATCAAATTGTGAATATCAGCTCCAACCCAAAGGGCATGTGAGAGTTGTGTCGCTCAGACTGAGTTTTGCATGTTCTATTTTTGGCTGTCTAGTTATGCCTGCACCGTAAATTGTGCTTTGTATGAACTTCTGTTCAGAGGGATCACATATGGGGCCATAAAATTAGCCAAGATGCTCTGCTGAATGAGAAATATTCCCTGTTGCGTTGTCTTTTGATTAAGGGGCAATTGAAACATTGATAAAAGTATAAAAAGAAAATAATATCAGTGCTTGGGATAAAAGATTCAAATTTCCCTGAGAAATTAGGCACAAATTATTCCAACTGAACAATGGCTTCATTAAATATAGTTCTTTTTAATGCATTCCAAGATTAAGTTACTGAGTGAGCTGATTTTGCATTCCATTTACTTCAGAGCAACTTTAATGCTGCTTTAATGCTGTTTATGGGAAGCTGTTCTGCAGAAAACCTTTCTTTTCAGCATTCATGTTTTGGATAGCTGTCCCTAGTGAAATAAAATTAGACTTCATACATTTTTACATGTGAGCTGTGATGAGAACTGTAAAGCATCTCTTACTCTGAGAGAAAAAATTTGCATTTTGGGAATACTTTGATTGCACTCAGAGCAGAAGTACATTGATCTTGGATATCATAGAGCAGTAATGAAATAGAGACTCCAAACACCAAAACTATTGATTTGAACTTTTCTGTGGAGCTCTTCCTTGCATAATTTCAGTTTTAATTAGGAAGGTATTTCTTCTTTTAATTTCCTGAAAGCTGTCCTAGGGCATTGGGTGGGTGTAATGTGTTCTTGTTAAGAAGACATCACAATTAGCATTTAGCTGAGTGATCTTCAGCACCGGTGAAAGAGTCCCAGCTCACCCTGCTATTCTTAGGAACTAACACAGGCATTTCATTTGGTGCTTGATGGGTGCACAGGGAGACTAAAAGCTACTTATTCCTGTATTAGGTGAATATCTGGATCTGCAGCAGGACTGTTTTCAGTGGATCTGCAGTGTCATTTACTGCACTTGGACAGTGTGTGGCACAGTGTGGTGGCAAACCTTTAACTGGGGGTCTCAAAGGGAGAGATGTTACAGGAAAGTGCCAAACATTCCCTCCCTTCCACAGCTGCTGCCACCTTAGGGAACGAACTAAACATATGTTAGTCTGTATGTTAGTAAATCTTAGTCAAGTTATGAATGTGACCCGGTAAAATTTTTGGAACAAGAAGGCCTCTGTTGGATAAAACCAGACAGGGAGAATGAAGAAAAATAAAAGAAAAAAAATGTAGACAGTTTTATTGCAGCCAGAACAGTGTTTTATGTGCAGAACAACACCTGCATACAGCACTATAGCATGTAACAAAACAATAGTGAAGTTACCGAGATTGCTGCAAGCAAATTCCAACTGTGTTCCTACCACATGGAACAGGGATGATGGATCTGCAGCACTGACACAGCCTCTGAGATCTACTGGGAGAAAGGAAGGTGTCAATTCACCACCTTCTTTTGTGTGATGACTGGTGGCTGAATATGTAGCGAATAATCTTATTAAAATAAGGGAAACAAAATTTCTAACTAGCTTCATACAGAAAGCAGCTCAAGGGATTTTGGCACAGAATGTTATTGTTATAATAATAACAACAATATTATTTTATTAATAATATTATTATTACCTGTTGTTCTTTTGACTGATTGTCTGATAGAGAATACTGGGGAGAACACACTGCATGCTACTTTGAGAAAAGGGATGAAGGGAGGCTGGGAGAGTAGGTAGTGATCCCAGAATATATGGAAACTCCCAAGAAAAAATTACACTGAAGAAAAGAAAAATATTGAAAGAAATGGAAAATAAGATTCAAAATAAGATTCAAATCTATTGTTGGTGTTGAGAAGATGGATGGAGTAGCCAACTGAAGGGTTCCTTTCATTTGGGAGGAATATTTGCATCCAGAAGAAGTACAACTATCTGGGTTGTTGGGAGACACAATGTTCCTGTCAGGAACAAGCTTTCAATAGGTATTCAAAGTGCAAAATATACTTATTTCTTACAGATTTTTTTGTATTTTTTTTTAATCAAAGACTGAATTTTATTTATCAAATACTTGGATTAATCTTGACTCTTTTTTTATTTGTTTAATCAGACAAAAAATTGTCTCAAGAATCATATATATATACACATATATTATTTAAGCAAGAGAAACTTACTGTTTTACCTTTTACCTTGCATAATTTCAACACTGTCAATACAATAAGGCCTTCTTAAAGACAACTTTGAAGTTGTTTTGGGGGGAATATGGATATTTGGAAGTCTCCTACCAAATAGTTTAAAAACTTGAGGTGTAGTAGGTGTGTTTATGGATATCCCATACATTTCCCCTCAGTAATGTATGAAGTTATTAGTGATGGAAAGGAGGATTGAAATGTCATCTTTTGAACAGTACCTGCTTGTGACTCCCTAATTCTTGTCTGACAGAGCACAGACTGTCTATATTATTATCTATATATCTATATTATTATCCATATATAAATTATTATTATATTTTTCTGTCTATTTGTTTGTCTCTGTGTGCATATGAAGCCTTGTTTTCCATAGAAAAAGGAAGGAGACCATAACTGTTTAGGGAAGATTGTTTCTTTCATTTTAACAGAGCTGAAAACCCAATAGATCAGATGATGCCACACACATCAACAGAAAATAAGAGTATTTCTATGTCATACACAGGAGCAGAGCCTGTGCTTTATCGTAGGTGTCTGCCAAAGGCAGTCCTGTTAAATGAAACTGCTATTGCATGTCCCTAGAATTCTCCTTATTCAAAGGAGAACCATGAGAAAATAGCTTTTGACCTTCAATCTACACTTTTAGTTATTTTTGCATATGAAACTGGGAAGATAATTTTACTCTCAGGTGTGGTTTTCTGAAAAGCTACTCTCCAGCTCTTTGTTTCTTGGGTTAAAATATACACATAACTTGACCGTTTATTTTTGCTGTACTTGAAGGTTCAAGTAGTCTCTTATTTTATCTGGCTTAGTTCACATTGTTAACAGTGTTTGGAGTCAAAATAGGTTCTTAAAAACACCCTTCACCAAAACCACGTACACAAAATGTAAGTGCAGAAACGGGGACAGAAGTGGTAAGAAAAATTAGTAAGTATAGATTGAGGAAAGCTTTCATTTATGATAAAATTAAATGACAACTGAGTCAATGGCCTGGCCTAAATCCTGTTTTATTCCTCCTGTAGTTCCCTACTGTTAACATTAAGGCAGAAATACAATTGGCAGCTCCAGCTGCTGCCTTTTAAAGTCTAGGAAAAACATCAGTCATTTATCAGGCAGTCAAGTGGCCATGAGAAAGCAGGGCAGCTTTGGGGATGAAGAGACACTGGAAGAAGGAATGAGAACTCTGGAAAATTGTTTCAGTGAGGGCACATTGAGGGGAAAAATGGGAAAACTGGAAAGTGAGGAGAAGAGCTGATTCTAACTTGGCAGCAGCAGTTTGCACGTGTTCTTCCCAGTTTCTCCCCCTTTCCAGCTTTGTAGCTTTCCCTGTTTTACTGCATCATGTTTTCTGCATACAGATCCCAGCTTTGTCCACAGGGAGCTTTGCAGTGATGGTTTTGGTATGGAAGGGCTTGAGGGAATTTTGGTGACAACCTGAGACAAGTGACCATCCCTCATAACTTGTTTTACACTTTCCTCAGGCGATGCTCATAAATAAACTCTACCTTTAGGTAATGTGTGAAGATTTCAGTAATTTGTGTTTTAAGGATGGTAAGGAGGAGAAATGTTGTTTGACAGCTGTTTTGTGTAAGGATAGGTCTTTGGAATGTGTTACCCTTACATAATGACACTGGAAATCAGTGAACAGTAAGAAAAATATCTGGAATTAATTTTTTCAGCTTGGCCCTTGTAGTGGCACTGGACCAGCTTGTTTTTATTGTCATCTGGCTTTGGATGATGGAGGCAAGAAGGAGGAGGAATGGGCTTGAATAAGCTTTCTGTGTTGACACTGTGGAATACATTTGGAATGGCAAAATCTTTTACTTCTTGAGTAATTAAAACCATTTAGAAAAATTCACAGGAAAAATGTGCTGAGAGGAGGAGCTGATGAGCTGGGGGAGGAATTCAAAGATACTAATTTTTTCAGTGTCTGAATAAGAATACAGGAGTTTGTATGAACTCATGAAGCTCTGCTCCAGGTTTTACAGTTTGGGTTCTGCAATCTCAGGGGTACAGTAAGTTATTAAATATATAATACCAGGAGAAACACAGAGAAAAAGCTACTTTGAAGAGAGTCAATGCATGATTTTCAAAGTGGAACCTTCCAGCCCAGTAGGGTTGGATTTTGGTCAGTAAGGGTGTTCTGTGAGTCAAGTGACTTGTGGATAATACTTTCAGTCTTTTATTGGCTTTCAGCACATTTATTTGGTACTGGAAATTTGTGAAAATGGTATATGCTCTGTTTTTGAAGGGCTCAGGTGGTGGCATTAAAATATTGTCTGCACTATTTCTGAATCTCCAGCAAAATGTTGCTGAGCCATTTAAAATGAAAAACTTCTTTGATTTAATTGAAAATTGATTGAACTGATTCCTAAAGATCTATATGTTTTGTAAGAGGTTTTATTTCATAGGCAAAATTATTCCCATCATAGGTAAATTTATGTCTTTATCTCCTTTTTTGTATGTTCTCAATGTTACACAACCATATAATGTAGTTATAAATTATGGATGGGAACAAACAATGCAGGCAAAAGCATCTTTCTATATATAAGCCAGACAGTCATCATAAAAAACCAAAAAAACAAAAAAACCCCAAAACAAAACAAAACAAAAAAAACAACCAAAAAACCAAAACAACAACAACATATTCTTTAAAACTTTTTAGAAAGCCCTTGGTAAGCATTTTCTCAGAATAACTTAGGCAGAAAAAACCCAACTTATAGTGTCCATATTATTTACTGTGTAAATAATAATTATCAGGAATAATGGATCATGTAGTTAATTGTCTCTGCTTCTAGGAGTGACAATTAGCAGAGAGTAATGATCTTCACACATCACTTGCCATTGGAGTTCTGTAGAATGAGAGGTACAAACACAGCTTTTCTCACTAAATTAGCTACTGACTTAATAATTGAAATAACTGTGTTTAGGAAAGACTTGCATGGGTTGTGTGGTTATCCCAGTCATGTGCTCTCTGCCATCAGGGCACTGGGGCTTTGTCCTGCCAGCAAAAAGCTGGTTTTAAATAAAGTCTCCTTTTTTGGGAGTTGTGAGGTCAAACGGAGTCAGCTGCCCAGAAAGCTCCTGGATTTGCCTGAGCAGAGGGGGATTAGGGAGCAGGGATGGGAGCAGGGCCATCCCATACATCTGCTGTTGACATCGTTGCACACTCTGGACACTGCGGGTTTCCAGCAGCTTGTCAGAGGCAAGGGGGATTTCCCTGCAGCGTGGCAGGAATTTTAGAGGTAGAAAAGGTGAGATAAATAAATAATAAATAAATAAATAAAAGGTGCTCAGACAGAGCTCAGCCTTTCACTGGATCTCCCATTATCCAACAACCTGTAATTATGAATGAACTGGGCATCAGGATTGAAGCTCCTGCCAACTCTCTTCCTTAGTTCCCAATCAACTTCCCTGTCAGAGAACGGGGTAACTGTCCTGCCTCAGCAACAAATGGACGTGGGAAGAGAGAAAAGAGAGATAAATAAAATAATCCTGCATGTATCATGAAAGATCATTCCCATACTACCTGAAAGTTTACGATCAAGTTAAATTAAATTTCTTTATTTTCTTTCCTCGTGTGACAGAAAACAAGGCAATAAACCCCTCCTTCGTACTGACCTTCTTTGCCTTCAGGGTTTGGTAATTACAGATTCCTTTTATTCCTGTTGGAATAAATAATCACTGCAAGATTATAAACAGGACTGACAGTCACTTGGAAGCTTTTTGTTACCATAACATTATTTCATGCACTAGATTATTTTTTCCTGCTTGCTTGTATGAAAATGAGTAAATTAGATTTTTAACTTATGATGCAACAATTTTTTTTTTCCTATTACCTTGCAGAGGGTTTTCTTTTATGTTTTTTATCTTATGTTCACGTTCTTATTTTCTGCTCATCTTGTACTGGCATAAGATGATTTACGTATGGGGAATTACTTTCAGCTATTTCCAAATACACCTGTTGATGAGTTCAGGCTTTAAAAGTAAATGTTTCCTGCAGGGTACTCCACAGTGTTTTCATCCAGATTTATAAATACTGCTTCTTGTTGCCTTATCAAGTTTTAGGATCCCTCTTAAAAAAAAAAAAAAAATACATCGACAGTGTATAATTTTAACACATCTTTTCATGCCTCTGGTAACCTACCAAGATAAAGTCATCACACCTTGGAGCTGATGGACATGCTGATTAGGATGTAGTGTTAACACTTTTTAGGGGATATTTTCAGGGAGCATGTTTTCCTGATGGGACCTTTTGTTTTACATGAGTTGGTGTAAACCAGTTGCTTCAGGCACATTTGTTTAATGCAGGTTTTCTTTGTGCTCTTGATCATCAGGAACAGGAAGATAATACCTTCAAATGTGGCAATTTAATACCAATTTTATAGAAAACTATAGTGGTTTTATAATCAAAGATACACCAACTGGCTTATTAGAAATCAATGTGGTGAGTGAATCACCTCATAATGAAATATGACATTAATTTCCTTTAATGTTTATGTTACATAAATATATATTTTACCTAGTGTATAGTTTTAGTACATTTTCTTTTTACTCTCAGAGCTTCAATGTGGTTTATTCCTTTGGAGAAAAAAAACCCAAACAACAACAAACCACCAGAAAACCTCAACTGGTACAATGCCTGAAGTAAAACTAATCAGCAATATATTTTATGACAGAAAATACTGTGCTAATCTCAGAGCAATAAATGGCAGGAGTTACTTTGCAGACTTGAACAAGTTCACTTGTTCATTGCTATTCTTTGAGAATGAAATTGCACTTAAGAAGATTTATTACACTCCTGTTAGTGTAAGCAAAGTACTATGTTTCTTTTGAGTCACAGGTAGTTCTAGAAAGTTGGTATTAAATATGTGGGAAGTGAAAAACTATGCTTCAATTCTGGTTCCTGCTGTGTTCTGCAGGTAGACCCCACTACTAAAATTTCTGTCCAGCTTCCAGTTTTCTCCTCTTGTGTGTAAAGCTCTTGGCTCCACTGGTTTCCAATCAATCATATTTCTGTGTTATTTACAAGTGAGTGTGGGAAGATGTCCAAAAATCATGGCCTTTCTTCTTTTAGAGGTGGTTCCAAACGAGACAGAAAAATCCTCCAGAATGGGTGGGATTCTGAAGAATTGTTACCACTGATTCTGAGCAAACTGTGAGGGGCACTGGCTTCTCCAAGGCACAGGACTGTTGATGGATCTGATTTCTCAGGGGCAGATGACTTTGCCTTTTTGCTTCTCTCAATCATCTGCTCCAAAAAATCCTTTTCCCAGCTGGAGTCTGGCAGAGGAAACAGAACATTTTCTAAGGGAAGGCTGCTAGGACATTTTTACTTAGTCAAAGCCATCCGGTTCCTTACCATCACTGGCATGCTTTGACAGACACCTGCTGGAAATGGAAAAGCTAAGCTTCCAGAAGCTATAAAAATTCAGGACACCTTTAATAAGTAATTCTGTGAACCTTTCTCAGGTGTGTAAAGTGCAAACACAGAGCAGCAGAGTATGCCTGGCTACCGGTGAATCCTTGTGGAGACGCAGGGACATCTTACCCTTCTGAAATTATGGATGAGTGTCAGAAGTTGTCGTTGTACCAAGTTGGTCGTAGTTCCAGTTGAAAGTATTGAGCATGTTAAACAGTTCCACTGCAGATTTCTTATGCCATTGTAATTTTTACGTTGCTTCCACCTATTTAAGTGGACGAAGAGTTCAGCTACTCTAAAATTTGCTTCACTCCAAAGAAGAAGTGTTGTCAGTGCTGGTTTTGTAGGGGCTATATATTTGGAAGAGGCAAAAGACAAGATTTTCTGGGAGAATTTTGCTATAAAGAAGGACAGGATGTTCAAGCTTTCCATCATTCCTGCCCTGTTTCCTCCTGAATGAGTAATCAGGCAAAAATTGGCTGCAGTTTCAGTCTGCTGTTCTGCCCAGCAGAGGCATCATTCTTGGTGTCCTGACAAGGAGAGGGACTGGCCAGAGGACTGAATTTATAATGCATCTCAAACCAATCATGCAAAATCCCACCAACCATGCAAAAAAATCCCTCCAAGAAAATATTAGATAAGCATCACTATAACATGTTATATCCACTTGAGCTCATCCATTTGCCTGCCAAAACCCCAACATCTAACTCACCAAAACCAATGTAAAAATAGTTTCAGCTGATATGTGCTAGGAAAGAGGAGTACATTTTGTATGATCTGTGAAATGTCTGCTCTCAGTGTTTTCAGACTCATTTAGAAATGGATGCTTGGAGAACCCTTTTCCTTGCTCTGGAAATGAGTACTATTAACAGAGAAGATCTATAATTATGATGGGCTATAATCAGCAGCTTCAGTCAAGTGAAAAACTTCCTTTTTCATGTGGCTAGATTTGCTCCTTAAGCTGTACAAATTGTTTGTAACTCTGGTGCAACCAGAAAGGCGGTGACTATTCAGACTAATAATTTTAGTTTGGACTTCTTTTGCTTTGATTTGATTTTTCTAGAAACTTAGTTTTCCTATCTGAGGTATATTTAATAGATTTTTGGGGAGAGAGGGGGTTTGATTGGCTGGTTGTTTTTTCCTGTTCTGATTAGTCAAAAAGCATAGAGAAGGTAAAGCAAATTGAAATGAGAGTTGGTACAGGTGGTGTGTGTTTCACACCTTTGTGGCTGAACTTAATGCACAATGGCTGGTTAAAAACAGGCATGAGATGCACTTCAGACTAATAGTAGAGATGTTTTTAAAAATGTGATTATTTCAATTAAGAGAGTTTAATAAAGAGTGAGGAGTTTTGATGTTTACACGTTCAGAAACATTAAATAAGGTTTTGATAGGCAGCCTTGGTGAGAGAAAACCTTGAGATGCAAGGGGGAAAACTGTCAATAAATTACTAAAATGTGTAGTAGAGTGGCTAAAAGGACATTTTCCAAAGGGACAGTTGCTACTTAGATCACTGCTATAACCAAAGACAATGTATCTTTATCTCCATAAATCTAAAAGATGAGGTTTCAACCCTAAAACAGATGCTTTTAATGTTGGCAAACCCTGTGTAAATCCCTAGTATTGGTTTTAATTTGGAAATACAGTTTTTAAACTGCAGATATCACCTAGAAATTGAATTTTCACAACCTGATCAGCTCCACACTGTGCAGTTTGTCTCCTGTCTCTGTTTTCTTTGTCTGCAACACTCCCCAAGCCAGTGTAATATCATTAAAACTTCAGTTTAATAGATCTAAACTGAGGGAGCAGCTGTTGGTTGTCATTATGGAGGTACCAATTACAGTTCTGCCATTAAGTGCAATTTCTCTTTTGCACTCAGTGAAAAATGGTCAGCTTGTTTGTTGTTCAGGACAATGTAGCATGTGCTTGCAAAATATATGGAACAAAGTATTAGAAATTTATAAAATCCATTAGGCTGCTCTCGATTTTAACCAATTTGGTTTAGAAACTGTGTATTTGTCTCTCCAGTTTGTGTTCTGGCAATTTTGGTGATAGGGGAGAAACATGCTCTTGTTTTCTTTATAGCTAGCTTGAACTGAAACCTTGCACTTACATTATATTTAGAGTAAATTGGTTGTTAATTAAAGTAAGTTAATAACAATTGCTGTGGCAAATTATTTTGATTATATAGGTTACTTGTCAATAGTTCGTGTTGCACTTAACAAAGCTGGAATGGCACTAAAATAAATCTCACAATTGCCAGTTCCCTGTGGCTGGACAAAAGGACAAGAGTGCAGATTTTTAATGTCCAAATTTTGAAATGGAATAAATAATTTTCCAAATTTAGAGCCAAATTGTCATTACATGGCATGTTTTAAGGGAACATATAAGTGATTTTGATCAATAACAATAGGAAGGTCCTTAAATAAAGATGAGTAACGTCTTATAGTATAATAAATATGCCAAGATTCCTCTGGGGAAAATGTGGGGAAAAATCTGTGTCAGTAAAATTCAGTTTAATCTCATCTGGAAACACTAACGTTGGAGTATCTTAATCATAACTGTGATTAATTAGTAGTGTCATAACAAGGCAGAGTTCATTCTCTGAACTGTGATGGGTGTATTAATGTACCTCTGGTTAAATTTAGCCAAGAATTATTGTCATTTGGAATGGAGAGATTGTTTTCAAAATTATTTTCGTTTTTTAAATTAAAAGGCTTCTGATCTTCTATTTGAATTATTATAGTCTTGAAATATAGTTTATTTTTTTAAAAAGGGAAAAAATCAAATTAGAGAACCAAAATGGGTAGGGGATGAAAAAGAATAATTTATGTGATATCTTTAAGTTACAGAGTCATTAAAGAATTACAATGTATAAATGTAACACCTCTGTCACTGTTTGGTTCCTTAGAATAACTATTGTTGAATGACATGTGCAGGACCTTAGGGAAATGTGTTACTATTTTTAAAATTTATCGGTATTTTTGTCATAATCTGAAATCAGAAAGCCTTGCTCTGGTCCAAGTTAAATTAATTACATAGATAAATGTAGTCAATTTTAGCTTTGCTGACAACTTCTGCTATAATTATCCCTCTTTTTCTCTGATTGTGAAGTTGAAGGAAATAGCAGGTTTTGCTTTAATTAGTGCTCAGGGTGGTCAAACATTGGCACAAGTTGTGGAGTCTCCCTCCTCGAAGCATCTCTCTAATTTTTAAAAAATATATACAAAACTAACATATCCATCTTTGGCTGCAACTAGTGAGAAAAGGAAAGAATTTGCATGTTTGCAGTAGTATTTTGCCTGGTGTTTTTTTTTTGTTTGTTTGTTTGTTTGTTTGTTTTGGTTTTTTTAATGAATCAGAGGCAAATTTATCCTTCAAATTAAAAGGGCAGTTTAATTATTTGCTATTAAAATTAAGGGCAAAGTATAAGCTCTCTTTGAGTGTGTAAAAATAGATGAGAGTCAACAAGAGAGGGAGCAGGGACTGTCTTCCACCAGCCTTTCAGTCTGTTCTTCACGCGTGATTTCACCTTCTTTCAGGATCACTCTTGGGGGAATTTATGGGTGGCATCGTTTTTTCCCCTTGTTCCTATTATTCGAGCTGAAACAAGCAGGAGTCCATATTCACTGAGCCACATCACTGCTCAGCTTTGCTGTGTTGATGGGATGTCACACTGATACATTGCATAATTACAGCTGTCCCCATTTTATATGATTATTGCCTTGCTGGTGTTGCAGGAAAGATGCTGAAATACACTGCTTTTAGATCAAGTTCTATCTGGCTAAATTTGTAGCCACCTCAAGCAGAGAGAGTTCTGGGATACCACAGCATTTTGTTACTTATGTTGTTGCATCATTTTCAGGTATATCTTTGGATTTTAGGAAAAAACATTCAATAATTATCCTCCTAAAAATGAAATAATTATCCTGCATCATAGCTAATCTGGTACAGGAAGCCTTTGAATATCCCCCAATTGTTTGTTGTGGTAGATCTAATTATGCCAGCTGTACCTGGATAATTCCATTGTTCCAGGTACTGCACAAATATACTCTTTCTTGCACTCAATACAGTAATGAGTCAAGAACTCCTGTTGCCATTTTCCTGGGAAGTTTGAGCAGATCTGGTAGTTAAATGGTTGTTAATAACTATGGGGGATATTCCACATGGGGTAATTCAGGAGAACTTCTCACATATAGAGAAGGCAGCTCGTGAACTCAAGATTAACAACTTATGAATTTATAACTTCATTATTAAACAATTTTGTTGGTGACATTTTTTGATCCCAGCCTTCAGATTTTACACCTCCTGTGAGTATTTCACTCTGCTTTCATTTTAGGTTGTCTAGATGTGGAATGAGTTAACAAACCAGTGCCTGTCAGTTGGCATTTGGAATATGTTGCCTTGGCTTTGATAGGCTTACAATGGTGGCTCCTGGTGCCTGCAGGAAATAGTGAGAACTTAAGGTGACTTAAATGATGCACATTTTCCCAAGAAATGGAGCTGCTGTGGATATTAGGGTTTTTTGGGGTGATGGGAAGCACAAGGACTTAGCTGCTATATCCCCTTTTCTTGTATTTTCAGAACAGAAGTGAGACACGTGAATACAGGGCAACACTGGTGAAATTCCAGCCATTTATTTATTTATGTGATCTGTTTATTATTTACCTCTCTACATTCTCCTTTGTTTTAGTCTTGTTTTATGCTAGGGACTACTGCTGATGTGATTGATTACTGACACACAGGGCGTAAATGGGTGCAAACCCATTTTGTTTGTTCTCTTAATCCTCTTCCACCTACCAACTGGCAGTTCAAATACCCTCTGTCCTCCTGCCTCCGATGGTGATGTTTAAGTGTCTAAATCAGGGGTCCCCAAACTACGGCCCGCTGGCCAGAACCGGCCCCCGAAGCTGCCGAACCCGGCCCGCGCCCCCCTCCCTGCCGCAATGACTTAATCTGCCCCTCGTTCTCCACCTGCCTCCAGAACGACCCTCTCTCTTGAAAAGTTTGACAGCCCCTGGTCTAAATCATGGGGGAAGTATATATATATATATATAAAAGGAAAACTGTTGATAATACAGGGGGAATTAACCCCACTTTTCCTTTTGCCATCACTTTCTTTTTGATTCCACCTGTCTGAAAATATGTGGCACCATTAGAGATTAATGTTGTCTTTTTCTTCCCTGACAAGTCTCTTCTCTGCACGAAGCTCTTCACAATCAAAGACTATAATGTTTAATCTTAGTTGAGCTGTATTAGCATTTCCAAAAACATAGCACATGCCACCCTACAATATTTTTCTGGCTTCTATGCAGCAATGTGTTAAGACCATTATGTACCATGTGAAATAAATCCTAGTATAAGTAGAAAATATGTCCACTCTTGGTTACCACAGCATGTACAGCACCTGTTAAAGGGTTCCCAGACAATTTTTTTTGTTTGGTTTAGAGCCAAATTCCAAACATTTGTACAATAGGTCTTTGTAATTATAAATATGTGACCATTGGACCCCCCAAAGATGGTGCAAACTGGTCAAAGTCAGGAATTTAGCAGCTCGCTATCCTTAAGGGATGTGGACCTCTAGTTCTTTGGAATTGAAGTCCTTTGCTTGAAATTGGAAAGAAGTAAAGGAAGAGGCCTGTATCAGTAAAATGTATAAATATTTTTAATCCTCTGAAGGCAGATTTAGTAAAATTTAGTAAATTTGGAGATGAATTTACTTTCTGATGAACAGGCTTAAAAGTGAATGGCAACACCTACGTCAGTCTGCTCAGTGGTGTGCAAAAGAATAAGTAAAACCATCAAACCTTTAAACTTCTAAGTGCTGGGCTTTAAGTGCAGTGAGTGAGCTCAGGACAGTATGTAAAGTCATGCACTAGACCCTTCTCTGTGCCAAAGTGATTACACAACCATCTCCAAGTTGTTAAGTGTTCTTTTCAATCCCTTATGCTGACCCCAATTCAAACTGACTCTTGACTTTATTTTAACTGAATTTCGACAGCATTGTACTTTGCAGTGATGATTCTGAGCTGTGAAATAGCAAGTATGTTGTCAGAAAGTTGGTTCCTCTCTGTGCTCTGTATAAACCACAGGCAATTTCTTAAACACTCAAAATTCCAAACAGCCTGAGGGCAAACTGTGATCTTCCTCATCAGTCAAGTCAAAAATATTATTTAAGGTCTGTCCTCAAGGGTTGCAAAGATCAGACTCTGCACAGATATAAAACTAATTTTTATTCCTGGAGACTTTATGGAAATAAATTCATAGCATTTTAATGGGGCACAGCTGATGCCAGGTGTTTGTAGTGAAACTGTTCTTATCAAAATCCATGGCTTTTGCCTTTTTCTGATTTTCCTCCCCATCCCACCAGAGGGGAAAGGGATAGTGAACAAGAAACTGTGTCATAGTTGATTCCCAGCTGGGGTTAAACCATTTCTCTGGCATTAGAATCCCAGGGAAATCCTACATGAAACTAGACCAGCTGATGGCTGAAACTACTGTGTTCTTATTGCCAGAACATCATCTGAAACTGTTTCCCATTTTGTAATTGGAAACTTTATTTAGCCAAGCGAAGTTTTCTTAATCCTTGGCTAAAAAGAACTCCTTTAATTCTGAAGTTTTTCTCTAAAATAAATAGTCATTTTTAAATGGTTTGAACAGCGTTCATCCTTCTTGGTTATCTTTCATTTTATATAAATCATGTTTAAATATACATTTAATTCCATTTTCTCTTTTGTTTGAGTAAATAGATTATGGAGTGGAAATCTTTTGCAATTTAATTTTGAAAATTTTTGGTTTTCTCTATTTGTCTGTCGTGATTCTGAGTTCTAATAGAACACTTAATAGGGGTATAATACTCTAGCAAAGCTCATTTTTTATCTTAATAAATTGGTATATTTACAACCATCATTATTCTAAAGGAATAGTTCAATCTGTAGAAAACAGGAGACTTACAAAAAACCAAATTAAGACTTTAGAAAATATATAAAATCCTAACATTTTAATTTGGAAAGACTACTCGGGTCTTCTTGCAAAGTCCTCTCTTTCCACATCAGAAGGGCCAATGAGAAAAAGGAGCTTTAGAAGTGTTATGGTAAAAATGAAAGCACTATAATTTCCTAATCTAATTTTAAATATTGAAGCACTCTATAAATTACACCCACAGTTTTATCTTTCTTCCTTCTTAAAACTCGTTTATTAGTCAATTATTTTTCAGTGAAACAACTCTGAAAATTCCCTTTGTAATCTGAATTCACTATCAGGTCAATACTGGCTTTGGATTGGTACTTTTAAGCCTTAATAACACAGCTGTACTTTGACCTAAAAACCTATTTTGATCTGCTGGTTGTAACAGCTCTTATTTAAACATCTGTCAGTGGTTTCTTTCACACGCAAATATTCGCTCACAACCAAAATGTTGCTGTTGAATAATACAAAAAGCTTGGAGGAAACATTTGAAAAAAATTTTGCAAGAATCAGTGGAAAATCATGATTGGAAGAAGACACTGAATCAGTGTCTGGGTGCTGGTAGAGGATGGTAGAGTTTGTAGCTGATCTGTGCCTGGAAGGAGGTTCTTCATGGAGCTCTTGAGAAACGTCAGGATCGACTGAGCTCCCATTGACAGAGCTCAGTTCAAAGGCTTTCCCTCCTCTGTCCTCAAAGGGTTTTCATTCTCCGAGGAGTCAGTGAAGTCATTCCTACTTAATTATTCAAAACAAACCCTTTTGGCCTGCCCTTGGGATTGTTTCCCGGGTGCCGCGAGAAATAAATTTAGATCCGGCCCAGCAGGAAGTTTCAAAGCCAGCAGCTTCCGCAGAGGATTGTCAAGAACAATCTGCAAGAAGGCTGGGTTTGGCATATAGATTTTGAGCTGAAACAGTGCAGGGAAGGAAGTGCTGTTTGCCAGCTCTCACCACCATATGCTTTATTATAATGTGCTGTACAAAGAATATGGAGGCAGCAGCTGCTCTGGAGGGAGGTGGCCGCTTGTTAGGTTTTGAAACCTTTCCGAAATGTCTGTTCCTTTTCTTTTCAGTGGTATTTTTTCCCCCCTGCTTACGTATTTGCATTCAAAAGATGTTCCCTGAAAGAAATCTATTATTTTTAGGCCACAGTAAGAACAGGAGAGTGCGATCTACTTTTTGCTGAAATAAAAAAATGATTTTGGAAGGGCTCTGATATTTAGTTTTTTATGTTGTGAAATGTGGGCAGATTTTTGTTTTCTTGATATCCATTCACGTCAGGGCATGATGAAATCATATATATATAAATTGTCTAGGATTGTATGTCTTTCATTGGTTTCCATGTGTGTTCTAGTGGCCTGATTACATTCACGTTTAAGGCATTTTCAAGATTCACTGACTTCAGTGGTGGAGACAAGCAAAACATAAATGAGGATTTAGGTCTAAAATGGTAAAAGTTGGATATGATATGGACAGAGAAATTGATCTTTCCCAGCATTTCCACCCAGACAGGGAAGTTGATGACTGTTCCTTTGAGAAACCTGAAGTCTTTGGCATGTTTCAGGAACTGTGTGGCTGCAATGCCATGAAAATGAACCTTACTTATCTAAACAAAACTGTATTTTAAAGAGTATTTTTTGACTCCTAACTGAGAGTTTCATATCCATTGAATGCAACTCCTTTCAGATACTACAAGCATTTGCATTTTGAGTGAGGGATTCTGAAGTGAATTTGAGAATCCACTGGGAAGTTGCATCACAAAATAATGAGATTATAGCAGGACAAGTTGTTATAACAGATAATAAAACTAATATATCGTATTGTCATTTTTACGGCATGCTGGTGTTCTACATTGACCCTGGAGTAACACTCAAATGCCATTGCAACACCAGTGTGGCCCATATAACTCAGTAAAAATGATGGTTCATAGAGAAGAAAGATGTTACAATCTTTTCGGAAGAATAAATCTCTTTGAGACAAAGACTTTTAGGTTATTCTGTATTGTTCACCATAGATGCATCTCTGAAAAAAGAGATGACATTAATCTATCTGTCACCAGGTATATGTTCTCCTGGTGATAGAAGGATGGTTCACATGGAAAAATTCATGTTCATTTGCTTACTTTAGTTCTAGAGCTGTCTACTATTACCTGTCTGACCTTCATTCTTCAAGCCAGCTGCAGTTGGTGGTTATCTGGAACACTTACACACTCATGCTTACTTAAAAGGTCCCCTTTTCCCTCTTTGTGCCATGCTTGTAGCAAGAATCCAAATCTCAGCAGAATTACTGATTCATAACTTGAATAATTCCCTATGTGAGCCCTCATCCCACTGAGGGATGACGTAGGGAATTCCATTTACTTAGGAATCCCATTTCTGATGTAAACTGGATTTTAAAGTCTACAGTGAAACTAAACATGGATTCTGAATATAGACCTGCAAAATGTGAGATAAGTGTTTAACTCACACTGAAAATGATGACTTACAGTCTTGTCTTGAGTCCAATCCAAATCTGTTTTCAGTGCAAATTAAAGCTGTGAAATGACTTCTTGTTTTGGTTCCCATAAGAAAAAGTTTTAACCCTAGCTTAAGGAACACTTTCCTAATTCTAGTGAGCATAACAAACTTTAAGTTATCAACAGTCTGTAGTTCACACATTGGACACTTGAAGTCGATCTGGAGTCTTGACAACACAGGAACGTGTGTTTTGGGGTGTATTATGATTCCAAGAAAGTTTGCACATGAAATGTTTGTTTGTATTTTGGATGTGAAGGTAAAACCTTGTTTGTCCTAGAAGGACTGAGAGTTATCAGGACTTGCACAGTGCTTAGACTACTCAATTTTTTTCTAAATCAAAGCATTTCTTGTGTGAAGCAGCACACTAACTGTGGTAATTCTGAAAATGGGTACTTTTAGATGTAGACCTATTTTTTACTGTTATGATTGGACTCACATTTATTTTTACATAAAGATGTCTGGTAGGAAAGAAAGGACAGAACTTTCTTTAACTTGCTGTTATAACCATGAAAATCAGCAAACTGATGTCATTCTAAGCAAGGGAGAAAAGGAAATCCTGAGTTTGCAACAAGTTGAATTACTTGGTTTTAAGCCTAAAGAAAGTCACTTCATTTTTAATGATGTATTGCCTGACCATCACAAGCTATTGAGCTGCCAATGGCTAATTTAAAAGAAAAGAAATGCAGGAGACCAACAAGACATTTCTCATTGTGAGCAGAGATGCTTGAAGTCTGTTGGAGCTCTGTGGATTTTTTCCCTGCTTTTAAAAACTGGAAGATGTGTGGCTGCACAGTTCAGGTCTTAAACTGTACACTGTAGCTTCATTAATTGTCTCCTGCTTGTTATTAGAGAAATCAATGTCTAATTCTTTTCTTCTCTTCAGCCACCAGAAAAAGAGGGTGGGCTGCCTCGCCAGGTGGGCAATAAGACAGAGTGTGGCCTCTTGGGATTTGTCCTGGATTTGAAGCAGGATTATGAGCCTGTTCGGAGCCTCATCCCCGAGGAGAAGCTCTACAAAGTTTACACCTTCAACTCTGTAAGGAAGTCGATGAGCACAGTTATTAAAATGCCAGATGGCAGTTTCCGAATGTACAGCAAAGGAGCCTCTGAAATTGTCCTCAAGAAGTAAGTTCAGTGGATTAGTTGCATTGTTTTCCCCAAATGCAAAACATTCTGACACTGATAAGTGGGAATTTTCAAATTTGGAATTTACTACTTGCACCAGAAATATGACATACTTTAGTAGTGTAAGGTGTTAATGCTTTTTTCCAATTTTATTTTTTTTAAAGTGCTCACTCTTGCAAAATTGGCCTGTTTTTATCATTGGCTGCCAAAAAATTGGGTCTAATTCAGTAGTTTACAAATGGATATTTTACATTTAACCCCTTTGGAAAATAAATATTTTTCCATGTCAGTATAAGTTTTAAGCCCATTAATTACGTGGGTTTTGAGGAAATAATGGGAGAGGGGCGCTTGGTATCCCTGTAATAAGTTACAAACAAATTCTCTCTGATATTTCA
This sequence comes from Platyrinchus mystaceus, assembly GCA_035041135.1. Classification (NCBI taxonomy): domain Eukaryota; kingdom Metazoa; phylum Chordata; class Aves; order Passeriformes; family Tyrannidae; genus Platyrinchus; species Platyrinchus mystaceus. The sequence continues at coordinate 18,246,846 of JAWWLV010000024.1, forward strand.
GTAGTGAATCTTCTAGAAATTTCCACTAGAAACTTAAAATTTGTCTTCAGATTAACATCGACTGAAATGAGCTGATACAGGAAAATACTTTCCAGTACTCATGCAAATACACCATCACTCTTTTTTCCTTAAATAAAACAGATGTTCCAGAATCCTCAATGCAGCTGGGGAACCTCGTGTCTTCAGACCACGGGACAGAGACGAAATGGTGAAGAAAGTCATTGAACCCATGGCCTGTGATGGACTGAGAACCATCTGTGTGGCTTTCCGAGACTTTTCCAGCAGCCCAGAGCCCGACTGGGACAATGAAAATGACATCTTATCCGACCTGACTTGCATTTGTGTGGTTGGCATTGAAGACCCAGTAAGGCCAGAGGTATATCAAATTCTTACATTGTAAAGCATTTCTCAGAGAGCTGAACATCAACTGAATTTCAGGTTTCTTACAGGTTTTATCTTATTCTTTTAAATTAGTTCTGTCAAAGAAGATGAAAGGGAGCTTTAGAAAGAGGCTTTACTTGATAATAGGCCAAATAATTAACCTGATAAAAATCAACTATCAATCAACAGATATTTAAATAAAGAAATATAGGGCTTTTTGAACTACAGGATTGAGATGACTTAACCTGTTGAGGAGTAGTATACAGGAGGACAGCAGAAGTTTTAATATGCTCCCATATATTAAAGCAGTTTCCTTGTAGTAATTCAGTGATGTGCAACCCTGCAAGCAGAGAAGATGTGCAGTGATTATAATTGCCATGACTATAATGGCAACATGCTCATTTTCTTCAGAAATTGGAATTTTGTGGTTTACTGTTGCCACTTTACTAATGGTCTTAAAATTGTACCTGGTGACTACTCAGAAAAACGTGCTTTTAATATATTTGAACAAGGAAAGGCTGCCATGGAAAGGCTGAAGGCCTCATGGATACTGTACTTAAATGGCTTCTAGAAATATGACTGAAATTTCAACTCAACTGAGAAAATCAGTATTAGTGTTCACACTGGAAGCATGTGCCGGCTACTACACTTGTAAATTATATTAATACCAAGGGTAGAATAGGAGGTAGAAACTGTTCAGACCTATATATATATATATAAATATGGTGCTTGATAATTAATGGTGGCAGTGGAGAATTAGTTCAATTTTAGAGTTCAGAAGCAGTGACAGAAGGTAAGTCCCAGAGCTGAAGTGCTGAGTGTACAATCCAGGTGTTTCCACTCTCTTTGCTCTGATCCTGCTGTTACTTCAGTACATGATTAGTGGCTGTGGTTTGTTTTGGAGTGAGGTCGTTGAAAGATAACTCAGATTTTTCTTGTGGGTTCTGATGCTGCACAAAAAGTAATTTGTTACTCATCTTTGTCTTTTTTGATTCTTCTGTCTCATTTTACATTTTTGTTGAATCTTTTTTAACCATGTCTAAATTTTTGTGTTCGATTCACTGAGAATTGGTGGCAATTCCAGACATATTAGGGTTTTAATTTTTTTACTAAAGTATGAAAAGTGTAGATTTTTCGAACATATTTCCCTGAGTTCTTTATAAAGTAGTTTTTTACAAACTTGTAAGAGCTGTAACTTTGGAAATTAACACAATACAACTGAAGGTACCAACATAACTGTTCTGATAACGGACATTGCTGGGGGTTTTTTTTCAATATCAAGGTTATAATATAAAATAAACCTTGCTGAGGTGAAAACTGTATGATAAACTCCTTATCTCCACTAACACCAGATAAACAGCACTCACTTTATCTGTCATCAGATGGTCTTTTGCTGCTAATCCATCTGTCCCTACGCCTGACATTGCAAGTCTTTAAAAATGTTTAAAAACATCCTTAAGAAGTTGTGTCTGCAATGTTCCTTTAATGCTTTAGCTCATAAATACATATATATAACTCAGAAAGATTTTGTCAGTGACCACTGGAACTGTCAATGAGTCCTCTATCCCTCCAAAATCAATTCATGATACATGTTAGAAAATAGCTTTAAGTGTGGTGACGTGTAGTGTGACAGACTGAGGGATTGTGTAGCAGTGGGATTTGCAGTTATTATTGAAAATAGCTGCAAACTATCCTTTCATGTGATTATTATGAATGTGTTTTGTAAGAGAATTGCTCTCATCTCGCAGGGAATCATTTCTTTGGAGCTTGAGGTAAAAGTGAATAACGCAGCTAAAAATAAGAGGTAAAATCTGACTGCTATGTAAAGAATCAAAGGAGATGAAGGCAGGAAAACATTTTATTTCTAAAGAAATATTTGAATAATGTATTGAATTTCTTGTAGTTTAACACCAGAATATGCAGTAACACTTCTTACTTCATTGCAAGACACACAATCAAATATTTAGAATTTCAGAATTTTGCCAAATGTTGGTAAAACCCATTTGGGTTTTGGGACATTGTGTTTTGTTTTGGTTTTTTTTCCCCACCTTGTCCCTTTTGACTGTTTCAAAGGGATAACAGCATCATGGGAACATCTAACACAATGTTTTAATAATTGCATATAAAACAATGTTTAAATTATTACTACTATTACCACACCACACATCAGTAAAAAGCAGTAGCTGTACCATAGGAAAAAGAAGTGAACCAAAAAACCCCGGAGCCAGAATACAACTATAACTTTCAGAAAACCTGTCTAGATATGGAATGTCTGACTTGGTTGGAATACCATAATATACATATATGAAATCACCATTGTTGATGCAAATAGGAAGGTGTTGAGCAGTTATAAAGAATATCAATATTTTGCCATAATTAAGCCCAATCATTAAGAGTCACCACTGGAGTGTATTAATTTTCAAAGTGCTTTCTGTATGGCAAAAAAACCCCATAAAAATTAGAAATATTACTACATCTACAGTTTTATTGATGTTCTCAGCATTTGTGGGTATCAGAATTTATTCTGACAGAAGTGATAGATCAGGTAATTCCAATGAAACAATCCAATCTCAGCATCCTGCCAGCCTTTAGCTTCACTTACATGACATTCCCATGTTTCCTGGGCAAGGCTCAGTTTTTCCTTTTCCCTGAGGTGATTGTTGGAGTTAACACATGGATAATGGTGTGTGCAGAGCTGCTGTGGTACATGGCTCCTGTGCATCCATGGAATGTTTCCCCTTTGGGAATCCCTGTGGGCTTGGTGGGGTCCTGCTGCCGTGGCTTCGGGGATAACGGTGCTGCATCTGTTCTCGTGGCATTGCTGAGAGCTTTCTTGCACTCACATCTCCTTCCATGCATTAAAAGAAACTATTTGCATGAATTCTTCAACAGTGACGTGCAGCAACTGTCCAGTTTTGTCTGGAATGCCAGCCATGGGCACCTGTGGCTTTTGCATTATTCCCAGGTTAATTCACACACCAGTTTATTTGTTAGTAGAGGCTGGATTTATCAAGCACTACTTGCTTTATATTTATATACTCTGTGTTGTTTTTTTTTATTTTTCTTTGATAAATACACAAGAAGGGAACAAATAAAATGATGTCTTGCTCCTGAAGAGATCCTCTGTTGATTCTAGCTTGATATTAATGAGTCTGAACTGCCTTACACTGTTTTGCCAATGAACGCCCACAGTCTGTTATTTCTGGGAGATGAATGTAAATCACTTCCAGATTCTGACATTTATTTGTCACCTGATTCAGAAAGACATTCCTGCACTGGATACTTTATGCATGCATGCATGCATTGGTAGTTTTTCTTTGCAGAGAGAAAATAAACCATGATATTGTACAATGTGTACTTAAGCTCTGCAAAACTGATGGAAAATATCTGCTTCCACTGCCCACTCAGTCTGCCAACACTCTTTCTCCCTTACAGCAGTAAAAAAAATATGAACAATATTTTAACTGTAATTATTGTACACAGTATTAGATCTGATACCACCCACCAGCTGTCCAGAAAATGACAGAAGAGGAAGATAGAGTGATTTTTCTAGTTATATGCGAGTTTGAGATGTATTTGAAACTGGCTTGTCCTCCCATGACCTTGTTTAATAGGACTGGCACTTTGTGGGAATAGACCATTTTTTTCTGTTTGCACTGTAATTTATTTTTCTCCTTCATGGTTCATACACTGTTCTGGTTTTTCAGATAGTCATCTAAATCTGTCATGTCCTATGCATGAGGGTCACCACAGTTAAAGTGGATACTAAGGGCATTTCAAATTGACAAATGGGATATAGTCAGGATTATTAATGTGGAAACTGGGTAGATCAGGAGTCATTTGCTTAAGTAATAGATTTAATCTGATTGTACATTCCTGTCTAGAAATCTATTTCATAATATTAAAAAGCTTGAGGTCCAAATAATGCTTCCAGGGTACAACTTGTGGGAAGAATATTCTCAGTGAGAGATGAGGGAATTGGAAGATAAAACTCTGTCCCTGAATTCTTCCCTTTGGTTCTGTAATTTGTATTGACAGAGTCATTCTGCAAACAGCACGTTCTGGGGACACATTCTAGAGTGGGGTGATTTTCCTCATAATCATGGGAAAAGTACTTTTATGGTCCTCAATTAGGTGTTGGTTTAGTGAGGCATTTTGGAAAATAGAAGCTTCACAACTGCCTGTAATAAATATGCAGAAACATGGTGTGAAATTATTCACTGATTAGAATAACCATTATCTCTGGTGTGGTTGGAGGGTGAACAATTTCAGTTTGAGATATTCAGCTTTTGTGGCCTCAGGAAATCCTTAGGAGCGCAGAATTTGCCACTCTGGCTCAGAGCAAGGCTTGTCACATTAAATGCAGTTTCCTGCCCTCAGCAGTGTCACTTCCTTGTGGCCACAGAGAAAATCAAAATATCTAGAAATGCACAAAATTAGCAGTGTAAGGTTGTAGATGGTGTCTCCTTGCCTTAACATTTTTTACACTTAATAGATTAGATTAATCCACTCTAATTGGCATTGAGTTCTGCAATATGCTTAATATCAATAATGGAGGGTATGATCAGCAAGGTGCAGTGAACTGGCAGCAGAATGTAGATAGGCTTTCATATTGTAGCCAGTAATGTCCATTTTATTACCCTTTCTAAATTAGTTCTTAAAAAAATATTTATTTATATACACACAAACACACACATATATATATATATGTTCATCTGTCCTTTGCTGTCTTCTGTACTAAGGCAGTTCATTTTCCTGTAGCTCTGTGAAGGGCTTCAGTCATCATGATGAGTCCTTAGACTCTTCTAAGGTAAAAATGAAATTTAGAGAAATGTTGATGTGTTGAACATGCTTATTTAGGCTGTTCTTTGTGTGTTAAACACATTTCCTATTCTTCCCTGTCAAATAATATTGTTATTTTTGTCTTGAAGAAATAAATATTTCATAAAAATGTAAAAATATCCTGAAACAGAATTAGTTGGTTAGTGATATTAGTTTATAAATTATTGTGAATTATGATATAGTTTAAAGGAATGGATTTTTTCCCCCATCTGAAATTGAGCTATAGATATATATCCAAATAGCTGCATTAAAAGAGTTTTATTTAAATACTAGGACTTAATCTCCCAGATCTTGTACATTTTAATTATAAAAATCTTTCTTTAAAAAAAAAATAAGCTGTATATGATGCCAAGTCATTATGCAGCTTCTGTATTAATCTCACAGACCCTGTTACACACAGAATACTCTCTCACTGTGCAGCAGGAAAAGTTAATCTCATGCAGAAAGGAGCAGAACTAAAGTCATGTTTCATTTTTAAGGTTTTGAAATACAAAAAATATGGATGTGATTTTAAACTCCTATGTTTAGAAATTTCACCTGTTGATAAGCATAAATTAGTGTGATAGTGCTAAATTACAATAAATTTAAAAATAATCTTATTGAAAGAAAACTTGGCTCAGAAGTCAAATAATTGTATAAAATATGTGTATTGTCCATTCATATTTCTGTGTGTGTTTGGCTCAGCATGCTGTACTCTGCTGCTGAAGGTCAATAAAGCTACAGAGCACTCATTTGCATTCAAGTCAGGAGACACTTTAGGAAACTGATCCAAAAGATGGGGTTTTTGCTGCTTCACACAAGGTTTGCCTTGCCCGCGGTGTAACCTCAATTCCCTAAGAGTCAAGTGACAATAATAAGCCATAACATGTCTGATCTCTCTTTTTGCTTCATGAATTTCTTCACCTCAAAATATTCCAGTTGGGAACACCTGAATGGCACTTCCTCTCTTATCCAGGAATTTTCTTTCCTGCTCTCTTGCTTCGGCAGGTCCCAGAAGCCATAAGGAAGTGCCAGCGAGCCGGAATTACGGTCCGTATGGTCACTGGGGACAACATCAACACAGCCCGTGCCATTGCCATAAAGTGTGGGATCATCCACCCAGGAGAAGACTTTCTCTGCCTCGAAGGGAAAGAGTTCAACAGAAGGATCCGAAATGAGAAAGGAGAGGTAATTCAGAGTCTAAATCCATGAGTGAGTTATTAAAAACCAGTGAGAGCATTGCAATGTTCTTCCTGCACTGGTGTGTGCCATGGATCAGTAAAGCCTCCTTGGAAAGATTGCTGCTTCTTTCTACCCCCAGCCTTTTACAATTCAAAACAGCAGTGAAATTCCAGTCTTTACTTTTCCTGATGCAGTGCCAGTATCAGTTCAGTGCTGGCCCAATTCTGCAGTTTTTAGACCCAGAGCACTGGTCTACAAGAAATCAAAACTAAGCACATTAAAGCAGGTTTGTAGTAAAGAGGAGAAGGGGCTCAACAGCAATTTTACTCCTAAAAATACAGTCTGTTCTGAGAACCAACTCCTCTCATTTCTTTAATTTATTCCACTTTATCTAATGTACTCTCATTAATGATTTGCATAAAAATCTATTCTTCTGAGGATTTTTAACTCCTCATAAATGCTGGAGCTAACGCACAGGATATTGGAAGTCAGCTCTAAGAAAGCAAAATCTATGCTGCCTCTTTGAGTCCATCATTAATGAGTGGACACAGTCATTTACTCCTTGCATTGATGGAGGGAATCCTGGGAATGTTAGTATATACAGCAGATTTGTCCTTGTTCCTTTTGCTATACAGAGTAACTTTTGCCATCATTGGTGCCAAATGAAGAACTTGGATTAAAATGAAGAGTAGAGCAACAAACTTGTAAACGTGTTTGATCAGCTTTGAGAAGTTCCCCAATCCTATATCTGCAGTCACGTGGAATTATCCATAAAGATGTTAAGAAAGGCTGATTAGATACTGTGGCAAAATTTACCTGTGTTAGTCAACAGCTGAACTCTGGTAGTAATAAAAACTGCCTTTTTTGACCTTGATGACTGTTGTAATTTCCCTGTGCTTTTGGAGAAAAGTTGCAGGTTTGGGTAGTGAATTGTCAGATACCTGGACACAAATATATTATGCATTTTGCTAATCACAGGTTAATTGTTTTGGGATTTTTTTTGTGTGTTCCCCCCCTCCAGATTGAGCAGGAGCGGATTGACAAAATCTGGCCAAAGCTCCGGGTTCTTGCTCGCTCATCCCCCACGGATAAACACACTTTGGTGAAAGGTGGGTGCAAACTGCCTTGGTGGTGTGGGAATTAACGCTACAGTTATTGCAGCACATCATCTGCCTTGTGAAGATTTTACTGTCACAAACATATCTGATTTGTTACCTTTAACTGCACATCTCTCCGTAATGCAAGGAAGTTTTCTCAGTAACCAGGTCACTGATGTTTGTGCTGGACCTCAGCCTTGAGATGGAAAATAATAGGGAACTCTTTGGCAGGAGTAGGAGAAATACCAATAAGATGTTTGGCAAGTAGATATAGGCAATCTCATATTTGCCTTGTGACTTTGAATTGGACTGGAACGAGGCTCTAGATGGGAAGGGAAAATGTGTGTTCGCTTGTCAGAAAGCAAATATTGTTGAGAAACAGGGTGTTACTCATATAAACAAGAGGGGACCTAGATTTTATAGTCTTTGCCTATACCTTTAAGCTGAGAACAAGAACAATCTTAGAGTGAATCAAGTCTCTCAAGTGCATCTGTTCTCCCACAATTATTTTTAAAGAATATTCCAAGCTAAAGAAACTTTTCCTATTAAAATAGCAGATTTTGAGATGGTGTAGCTGGGAGCTGCCCCCGTTAGCATTACATGAATGGAGATTGGGATTTTGAGCCAATTCCTATAGGCTCACTAATTGTATAATTTGCATTGGCTTCCTTTAGATTTCTGGCTGTATTTTTAGAGTCTGTCCTGTAAATACTGCACCATACAAATTACATTCTCTCACCGTGCTGTCTGCAGATGGAATGCTTCTGTAAAAGAGGGATTGGTTGACAGTTTTCTTTATAAAGCCTTTTTCATAACTGTAACTCGCAATTTTTGATGACTTGACATCTTATTCTGTTGACTTTGAAGCTCACACTTAAAAGCTGATGAAATCAGACAGTTTCTGATCAGGAAAAACGTCATTTTTAGCCATGCTGAGATGGGGGATTGGCACAGATGGAAGAACCATTGGCAGATGGCTGTTTCCTGGCTTCCTGATGAAGAAAGAGCTGCATTATTTTGCTAAGGCCCTGGAAAGTCTGGAGAGCCCCTTTTAGCAAGTTTTGGAGGAGCTAAAGTTCAGGATAAGATCCAGCTGATCTGTTACACATTTTCAGTCAGTTGACTACTTAAATAGTGATTCACATTTAGATAGGGTGTACAAGGATGTACAAGGTTTCCCTGGTATGACTCTATAAATGACTGATTACAAAGACTTTTGAGCATTATGGAATTTTTAAAACTGCCTGAATGTCTTTAGAGCAAAGGTTCCACTGTGAACTTGAAGATTGGATCAATTGGGTCCTTTGGGATTGAAACTGGTGTGTGTGAAGAGCTCTGGAAACATTGAAGTTCTCCTGAACAATCCGTATCTCATAAACCCTGGTATTTATGCTGGATAGGGCAGGTGGAGACATACAGTTTAATCTCTATCTCCTCCTTTTCTATGTATGTATTGTAAAAATGTGTAATTTATAAATGATATACTTATTTGGGGGAGGTGTGCTGGAAAATATTTTACTGATAGTTGTTGAGTACTGAAGGTGTTTGGAGAGTATGTCAGTATGAAAACTAATAGTTTATTTGTTTCAGAATCACAACAATTTGTGTTTCATTAAGTGGAATAAATAGGTCCCTTGGGAGTAGTCATCTGAATCATTCAGGATTTTCCCTTAAGAGGAAAATGAAACCTTTGCCAGGGAAATTGAAATCAATAGACAGCTAAAGGAAAACAAAGCAAGAAATTGTTGATGTTTTATTGCATATGCACTTTGACAATCCCAAAGATATTTACTACTGAATGCCATGTGCAACTGATACAATTAATGTTTTAAAGATGTGGCAAAGTCAAGTGATAGAGCAATTAAGTAACTAACAAAGTTCAAGAATAAGTCTGTGGAAATCATGATGGAATTTTTTTGGCTGGTAATACTCCAGGGGCCATTAAAAGTTACAAGAAACTATTTAAATGTTCACTAGTTTTGGGCCTCTTGTTAAAATGTTGTGTTTTTCTCAGACACTTGAGGGATCAAGAGGATTTTCTCTCCTTTGATGTATTCTATCTGCTCTGGGCTAAAAACACACATCAGAAAATAAACTTTTTCCATATTTAATTTTTAATGACATACAGCTGCTGGAGGGAATATTTTTTTTCTCCTTAACATAGCACAATCCCACCCAGAAAAAGGATCATTTTTATTTTTCATTTTTGTTTTTACTACTGCTGAGGGACTAGAGAAAGGCATTGGTTCAGCATTTCAGGCTGGGCGCACGGTTGCTTTCAAATATTTATGGCTTTGACGTAGAGGTAGATTGGAAAAAACCCACTCAAAGTGATTTATCGTCACAAGCTGTTTAAGTGAAATAAAAATCTTAGATATCTCAGTCCAGCTGAAACACAAAATGGATTTTAAGGCACTTGTTGGTGTTATTTCATATTTTTTACCTAATTTCAAAATCTAACAAGTAAAAACACATATAATTTATACTGATGTGTCCTTATAATGCTATTGCTAAAATAATTCCAAATTGTCATTTTTTACAAACAATACTGGGGGAAAAAACTACTTGGTGCTGATGGGAAATATCATCAGAAAGTATAGAAGAATATATAGAAGATAGATATGATAAAAGAAATATTCACTTTACCAATTATATATATTTTCCAATATATTCAAATTAGACTGGAATTATTTTTGTGATATTAAAACATAATTTAAACCCCCTCATATTTATAAAAATATTAAAATCAGATATTCTCATGTAAGGCTGGTTTGTTTACAAGCAGAAAGGGAACTTCAAAGAAGAAAAGGTTTGTAATTATTACCCTTAATTACTAAAATATTTCAAATATTATTGCATGGAATGGTATTATATTTGCAACCTCATTAATGTCATCATGCCATGAGACTGGGTAGAATAAGAAAAATACAGAAAAATGTATTAATTGAAATTCTAAAATTAAGTATCAGCATGCTGCAAATTGCAAGTGGGTTTGATTCCCCCAGGAGAGAAAATTTCAAAGTTTATTTTTCTTCAAATTCCTATGAAGAAATATTCAGAAAGTTCACCTATTCCACAGTGTAAAAACTTCAACCTGAAGCAAAGGACATTAAAATAGTTTAGAGGAAGTAGGAGCTCTACTGCATTTGAGTCTGGGGGTCTGTGCTCTGTCAATACAGTCGGGGCTCTGTAGGTTGTGTGAAGTGTTGGGGTGGGAGGCACTGATGCCTTCAAGATTCCCCTTTAGGGTTTCAGTGATAAAACATAAAGCAAATGATTGCTGCATGGTGTTTTAGCTCTGTTCTGCTCTGCATTCTGATACCCTGAGCTTTGTGGGGGACTATTCAGTTAACAATTGCCAGTGCTCTCTGTACTGTCAAATATAACATTTCACATTAACCTCTAAAGCTCTATCCTTGCACGTACTTAAGCCCGGAACTAAAATGAATTTGAGTTTCCTCTTTCAGACAGAGTTTCTAAATTCCTCCTAAATTAACAAGGAGGTTTGGCAGCATTAAAAACTAATCTGAAGAGAACAAGAAAATATATTGCTGCGTCTGTCTGTGTTCAGCTTGTCAAAGAAATACAAATCTGTGTGAGCGTAGGGGAGGATCAGCTCTGCTAACACCTGATGTGCACCTTTGAAATGCTCAGCTGCAGCTGAGTTTTTCCTGCCTCCCTGTTTTGCGTTACAGCTGAGACAGAAAGAAATATCTAAACCAGGATTTTTTTTTTCCCCCAGAGCCAAGGTTTTCTTACTGATGCAACTCTTAGGGTGACAATGCAAGTGAGGATCATTTAAATAGAGCAGCATTTGTTCTACAATAAAGGGAGAACCTGAGGCTACATTTGATGGTTTTGATCTGAGTCATGGGTATAAATAGCTCCTTATTAAAGAAATGGAACAGGCATTGTTGGTTAATATTCTTTAAATTATTATCCTGACAGCATTTGATTGAATGCTTTCTTAATGTTAGATGGAGGGAGGTGGGAGATCCAGGATAAATTCCAGTTGTGTATGCAGTGCTGGTATTTTTATAGCAAGCTTATGCATACAGTGCCCTTCTTGACAGCTCAACTAAATATGATCTTTCCCCTCATCCACAACAAGCTGCTTGCTCTGAAAAATTTATGCCTTATGCAAGTTCCATGCCTCCTTCCCAAATTCCTGCCACATCAGCGAAATCCCTGCGTGAAACACACTGTAATGTTATGCTCTAGGTGTGTTCCTGTGGCTGTAGAATAAAATTCTTTCTGACAGAAGAAAGTCATGGCCAAACAGCTTAAGATGAGGGAATTAAACAGCCAAGGCTGTTTTGGCAGGAAGCTTTGCTGAGAGTTTAAGAATTCCCCTGATGCATGTTGCAAACCTGTTTTTTTTTTTTAAATACTGTGTGTAAACATCCAGCTGGAGTAAAGCAGCTGATTTTGAAGAAATTTCCTTAATGTTAGACATGGCTAATTAATACCAAAGCTTCTTTTTAACCACTTAGAATGAGTGGAGAGGCCAGGGGATGTTAAAGCAATGGTCATTCTCTTTCCTGGCCGTCTGTCAGGTCATGTCCTCAGTTCCTTTTTTCACTGAGCAGTTGATCTCCACAGCTCAGAACTACAGAGGGAGGGCCCTTACTGGGCATCCCTCTTCTCTTTGGTCTCCTTATACTGTGTGTAAATATTATACAGTTGTGAATATTATATAGTTGTAAATATATATTGCTCAAAGCTGAAGAAAATCCTTGAGGTGAAACCTTATCACAGCCACGAACAGAAGGATGTTAAAAAATATAAAAAGTAAATGTGTTTGGAAAGAGGTGAGTGCTGGAAAGAAGACAAACATTCAGCAATGTGAGGAAGGGGGAGGAGGAACAGATTAAAAAGAGCAGGCAGAAGCCAGGGAGCGCAAGTATAGTTGTGATAAATCCTCTGAATCCCAAATAATTGCTATTGCTCCATTTTAGAAATTTGCCTGACATACAAATGACAGTTTTTCAAAGACCTTCTCTCTTCCCATGGATAGCACTGGGATCCATCCCTGTAGTATTGTGTCATGCATTGCCATATTTCTGATGGCACTGCACTGCACTGCAGCTCTGGGGCTCAGATGCTGATGGTAACTGAGACCATTTTATCTCTACTTTTCTATGGCTGCTGGTTATGAAGTTCTGTGATCTGGGTTTATCCCAACTGCATAGTTTGCTTTTAGAGATAAGAATTACTACTAAACCCTGTAAATTACTTAGGAGCATCCAGCAATTGGCTGATGCAGGGCAATGGTAGTATAGTCATCAACATTAGACACTATTTATAGCCATTTATATCTATTAGGAGATTATTAGAACCTCTTCAACTTGAGTTGGGTTGTGCTCCCATTTGGAACCCAGTTGGCAGAGGATGCCATCTTCCTGTTTTGGAACAGTTAATACCTTAATGTGTCGGAGATTTAACAATTTTTTGTCAGAAGCTTAAACTATTAATTTAACATCAAAGCATGTGTAAATAATAAGAGGGGAAGACCAAGATAAATGTTTTTAATAGTAATGAGAGACGATGTCCCTGTTTGTTTAGTAATACCAAAGGCAAATCACCCCACGAAATTGCAAGCTGTAATTGTAAGATCTAATCAGAATAATGTGCTGTTTATCTGAGATCATACTCCCAATGGAAAGGGAATAGGATTTTTTTTTCTGATTTTCCTAAATCTGAAAAATACAGGGCACTAACTGCTTCAACACCGCACTGCAATCTTCTGGTGTCTGATAAGCCTGAATCTTGCCAAGAGGCAGCTATTGCACTGTAATCTGCAATTTCCTATTTCTGGTTAGTTATCTGATATGTGAGTGAGGTTTTTTTCACAGTAGAGTGAAAGCTTTTCACACTGGGTAGGTTTTTGATAATTGTTTTTAGAGGTTATGACTTTGTGCAAAATGTTTTAGCAAAAGGAATTTTGTCATTTCTCTCCCTAACTTATTAATATGGAGAGTTGTTCTTGTATCCTACACAACAATCATGTGTTCTGGACTCATATTCAAATGGACTCTGATATGGAAATAAAAACATGAGTGGTGAATGATCCACATCCTATTAAAAAACTGGGCTGGTTCTGTAGCCATAGAAAAATTCTTCATTCTTTTCCTTACTTTCCCTATCTGCATAAGTGGAAAATACTTCCCTGCAGGCTAGTTGTGTGAAAATTGATTCACCAAGTGAGAAGTGCTTTCTTATCTCCAAAATGAAAGTAGAAATTATTTTATTACGTCTATTTATTAAAATGTTTGGCTCCAGAATTTAAAGAATTATTTTATACCTTCTTAATCATTGCTTGGCAGAATTGAACATGGCTGTTAAAATGCTCATCTGGCTGCAGCTAAATAAAATTCAGCAGTGATGTTTCTTTATCTTTGGGTTAAACTGACTGCCAGAAGGCCTCCTAGTAAAGGTGGTGTTACAGTTTGGGCACAGTTTGGGAGAGCGTTAAGCAATCATAATTCTTAAAAACTTAAGTCTTTGGCTAATCCTTTCCATATATCAGAGTGCTGGGCTGAGATGGGTTTACTGTGATGTGTAATTTTAAATAACAAAAACCTTCCAAAAGGACATAATGAGCTGATCTCATTCCCTTTGAAGTCTGTGCAAGTTTTGTTGATGTGTTGATGATGCAGGATCAGAACTTTCCATGTAATTTCTAATAGTGATGTCTAGTAGTATAAGATAGTGATGACACTGTTTTCATCATTATTTTCCTTAGAAATCAACCCTGTTAATCTCTGTAAGGCTTGTGTGGTATTATGAGCTCTATATTATCCAGGCCCTGCTTTTTATGGAGGGATGTTTTATCTTGCTGATTGTTTTCCATCTGTCTGTATACACACTCATGTCCGTGTTTTGCAGGTATCATTGACAGCACACAGGTGGAGCAGAGGCAGGTTGTAGCTGTGACTGGGGATGGAACCAACGATGGACCAGCACTTAAAAAAGCTGATGTTGGCTTTGCAATGGTATAATCTCCAGCACATTTATTGATTTTTGTGTCATTATAAATGTGTTGCGAGAGGTTTTTCATTCATTAAATGTTAAGTTTCTTAGTTGTTACTTGTCAGTGAAGCAATATACTGGAGGGAGCGAGTCATGTTGCATCAGAATCCTTTAATTTACTGTGTCAGATTCACTGTTGCTGCATATTTTGATACGTTTTCCATACTTTGCCTAAGGTAATTCTTGGATATATGCAGAATCCTGTGTCCGTACAGAAAAATGAAGTGTTGTCTTCCCAACAGTAGAATACTATTTAGCTTTGGTAAAATCCATCACTAAACATACAGGTGTCTTCCAAGTGTACTCTGACTGTATCTATTAAGTTACATCATCCTGATTTTTGTTACCAGTTCTGATGATGTATATTTATAAAATCATCAATGATAAAAATAACTCAGAAGATCAGTAGTTATTAAGCTGATAACTTAAAACACTCAGAACTATCATCACATGAATTCCACTGCTCTGTCAATTCCCTTTTCTGCATCCTTATTCGCTCCAAAAATAGGCCAAATTAGCACATTACAGCAAATACAAAATGCAGAATATACTCAGCAGCTACTGTTACTATGCTGGGAAACCTTTGTACAACTGTGGACTTGGAATGAGCATGAAGATTGTAGTTCTACCTGCCCTTATATTTTCCAGTAGGTCATTTCATTCCCAATTGATTTTTTCCAGGGTATTGCTGGGACAGATGTTGCAAAGGAAGCCTCTGACATCATCCTGACAGATGACAACTTCAGCAGTATTGTGAAGGCTGTGATGTGGGGCCGCAATGTCTACGACAGCATCTCCAAGTTCCTGCAGTTCCAGCTCACCGTGAACATCGTGGCCGTGATCGTGGCCTTCACTGGGGCCTGCATCACCCAGGTGAGGCAATCCGGGGCCAAATCCCACCACATCTGATCCTTTGGAAACAGCAAGTATGCTTTTTGAAGTGTATTTTTATTTTAAGTGTATTTAGGATTGAGCTGCTCAATGTTAAACAGCTGTTGGTGTAAGGAAGTGTGCTAATCCATCTTCTCCCCAAAATAACTTGCTGTTTCTTTAGGAAAACTTGCTGTTTCTTTAGCTTTGTTTAGGAGCTGTTAATTTTTGTGCTGCCTCCATATACCTCCCTGCTTTTAATTGCATACTATTGTCTTTCCTAAGCCTGATGGTAGGACAGACAATGTCAGGCATTGGGAGAAGGAAGAGCTTATATGAATTTGCCTTTTCCTCTTGGAATGTTTCACTCTTAAATATGTGCTTTTGATGGATTATGGATTGGGATTATTATTTTCAAGAAAGCAGTACTCCCACACAGAAGTAATCCCAGCAGGGGATCTTTTTGACTGATAAAATTATTGCTTTCAGGCAATTCTTTTTAATTCCAGATGCAAATGACAAACCAATTAAATGATACACGGAGTTGGACTTTGACATCTCTTTCTTCCTCTCCATCAGTCCCTCAGTGCAATCCTGGTTCACATGCCACACCTTTAAGTCTTTTACAAAAAGCATACCTGAAGGCAAACCACATTTTTTTACTTTCACATTTTTGCTTTCTGATTAATAAAATGCAATTTTCTTTTCCCTAAGGAGAAAAAAGGGTGAATTAAGTAGAGTATAAGAGTTTTGTCTTTCAATAGAAAATAGCAAAATGTGGGGTTTAGTGCTGTCACTGCCTAAAATAATATATATTTCAGATGCTGCAGGCAGGTGGTGTTACAAAATGCCTCCTTGGATTGAGACACACTATGGGAAAGCTGATGCTTCCCCCCATGGTACATCACACAGATGCCATACCTATTCCACAGGTAGATTTCACCTCATGCACACCTGAGCAAACCAATGAATAAATCATCAACTCTGCTTGGGGTAAACTTACACTGTGATCATGGAATTAATACTTGCAACCAGAAACCCATGTACCTTAACCGGGAGGTGAAACTTCTCTTACACCCTGACTGACATTTCGAGGCCGTGGTGGTGCCTTGTCACAGCTGAGCCTGTGCTGAGGGACAAAATTAGTGATGTTGAAGCAAAGTTGGATGAGTTTCCCTTTTCCCTTGGGAAATATTTTCAGGCATGTTGAGAAGATGTTTAGCTGTGAAGTGATTGTTGCTGATAACACAAGGAAAAGAATTAAAACTCTAGGAGATTTTTATGAGTGATACAAAACCATATAGAAAAAAAGGTCTTGGGTGGTACGAGCAGCATCACTGGAACTGGGGCAAGTGCTTCTTTTAAAACCCTGTTTTATAGACAGCTTTTATTCAGATGCTGCCTACTAACATTTATTTAAGGTGAAATTTTTTGTTTAATGTCCAGCATCTTCAGTTGCTTTGTGAAAGGACAAAGGGAAATACATGCTGTTCCCAAACAGGTTAAACAGTACTGAATCAGTGCAAGGACTATTTTAAATCAAGTCTAAGTGGATGTGAAGTGCATAATCAGTGCAAGTATATTCCCCTTTTTAATTTCATCCTTTGAATCATTCCATTGGCTTCTAGAAGGGTTTGGATCAGCCCCAGTGCATTTATATTGCCCCAGTGGTCTGTAAGACCATCGCTGAGCCTGCCAAGTCTGTTGTCCCTGTTTTACAGGTTCTAATGGACACTCCCAGAATTCCTGTATTTCTTTGCAAGCAGATTCTTATGCAATTCCTTAACTTGGCAGTAAAGATGCAGATGCAGAGGAAAGGTCAGACAGGAGCTGAAAATACATGATGGCAAAAGGGCAGCAGTTGTTTCCTCCGCTGTTGTTTCCACTCCATGGCCTGACTGCGGATAATCTCGAGCAGCTCTCGGTTCTGTCTCATTCAAGAAGGATTTTGCCTCACCAATGAACATTATTATGTTAGGCTTTGACTCCAGCCAGTGATAGGACATTCTGTTTGGCTCATAAGCTTTACTAAAAATTGCACTTGAGAACATACTGTACCCTCTGGTTGCTATGAAAAAATAGCTCCAGCACAAAATGCATGACTGTACTGAAAAATCTTGCATACAACGGTCGAGGTGCACACACCCAGATCTAGATCTGCAAAACCGGGCACAGGTCTTCAATTGTTATTTTGACTGAAACATTTCAGTCCTTAACAGACAAAGCTAAAATCTATAGTTTCCAAAAGGCAACACAGCTTCCTGCGACCTTCATTATGAATATAGAGAAAGTCCACATTGGACTGAGTTTTACTTTGCTTTTAGGTAGTCAATTTGGCTTTCTTTGACACAGAGAATGAGATTTGAGTCTACCATTAATATTCAGGTTAATGAATATTACACAGGCTATCTTTTTGGTGATCAAGTCTAGAATGAGAAAAATGCTACGTTAAATAGTAACATTTGTTCTGTGCTTCCTGATAGCATCTCTCAGAAAATCTGTTTTGCAGTTCAGAACCAGCACACTGGGATGCTTTTAGGATGAAACTTTCTTTACACTTACTCCTTTTGGTTTCTACTGTTTGTGCTTAAAGGAAGTATAAAGATAATGAAATCTTTGCTTGGACAAATTTATTATTTTTTTTTTTTTTTTAGTATTTGGCTTGTGCTTTGCAACTCAATAGACTTAATTTAATTCAGTCTTGATCCTGCAGTTGCACTGGTGTACACGTAAATATGAGTATGTGGTCATCTTCCTGCAGGACTCCCAGTGAAACCACAGCAACCCTGCATTAATGAAGGGTCTGACTGAGTGAATTACTGGTATGAGGGAAACCAGACCTCCAAGGGGCACCCAGAGAAAGCATTGCCCACGTAGGAGATGATTTGTTTGGTCCAGAGCACCTTAGGAGGGCCATGGAGAGGCTTAAGAAAAACATTAGGCAGAACCTGTGACCTTTAGTGGCCATTTTAAGAGTCTGCTGTTTCTTTTCCAAATAGATTAATCAAGTGAGGCTCCTTTCCAATTTAGTTTAATTCTGTTAAATAAATATTATTTTATTATTTATCTACTTCATGCCTGCTTCAACAAGATGATGCTGTTGGAGAGCATCTACATCTGTCTCTGTTTTGTCCTGGTCTGCTGTTTCAGTGGATATTTAACTACGTGTACAGAGTGTGTGTGAGCCTATGTGCAGCTCCAGTGTTATGTAAAGATTATAAAGGAGTAGCAGAGGGCCATCAAGTAAGTTATTATGCAGGCTACAAGAGAACAATGCAAATGGTCATTTGCTATTCTCTGTCATGGGTCCCAGCACGAAGTCATATTAAGGTGAGAGAAATCATATTCTAAACAGCATAAGAATTACAGATACAATGTCACCTGCTGACAAGCTTAGCAGAGCTGCCGCCAAAACTATCCCTCACAGGGATCTAACTTACACTGGGCCCTGTTTCAGTTTACAGCAGCTCAATCTATAAGCCACAAGTTCTGAATTTTAAACTGAAAATGAACTTTTGTGTTGTGGGTCTGTGATTACGTAAAGCATTTTGAGATCTGGGTCATGCAAGAAAACAGAGCTTAAAGCTTCTGCTGAAAAGCTGAATCAGGAACACTCAGTCTGTGGCTGCATTGGTGCTCTTAATTTTGTGTTCAGTGCATGCATAACACCAGTGATGAGATCACAGCTCTGGTCCCATGTCAGTGCAGTTTGGGTGGCATAGTGCAGCTGAGCCAGATTCATTCACCTTATCTTAAATTAATTCATTTACCTTTCTCTCTGTGTTGCCATGTGCGTACTTTTAAAGTGATCAGGGTTGTCTTGACCAGTTTGTGTATAATTGTCCTTTCTGTTCAGCAACTGCTGCCTCAGGTTAAACCAATTGTTCATTTTTCCAGTGCATTTCAGCTTGTATTCTGACTTCACTCTCTGAATAACAGCTCTGCAGAGCCCTTGATTGGTTCACTGAATGTGGTTCTTTGGAGCTCTGCCTATGATCATTGTGAGTTTTGCACTTCCAGTGAGTCATTGCTCCACATCTCTGGGTGTCATGTAGAGTTCTACATGTGCCTTAAAAAGCCACGAGGCTCATCCTGCTTCCTGTCCCCCACATACACACAGCACCAAGAAAATATTAGGTCATTATGTTTGGGACTGCTAAAAGTAATCTGGGTATGAACAAAATAAAGATTGTAAAATGCAGTTCAGTCAAATGGAAACAGTTTTTTTACTGGAACTATAGAGCAAATGGGTTTATCTCTGTGCCAGATTCTGTCTGTGTCTCCAACTGCTGAGGGAATGTAACTATTCAAAAAGGTTGCACTGAATAAAGGGAAGACAAAGACTGTGTTTTAACATTTTACATTCAAATTATTGTTCTTGTACTTTGAGAAAGACTTAATGTTTTAGCAGACACTAGGAACTGAAAACAGTGACTCTATAGGACATCGTGTTTGGGAAATTAAATGTTAATTAAAAAGCACTGTAACATTGAACTACTGCATGAATCACTGATTATTTTTACAGATCTTGTTCCCAAAAATGAGGATGAACTATACTTACATGTATAAGGCAGTAATTTACATAGTTATAATGTTTTACTGCAGAACTGTATTTGGCAAATCCTAAAATAATAGCACGGACAAATATGAAAAAACTGTAATATAAAATCAAAGTCTGTACTGTTTAGATTTGTTTTGGCAAGGCTTAGAGGCGTGGAAATGGAATTAAGGATGCCACTTCCATACAATTAGTAGACACTGTGATCCAGCAGCAGAAGTGAGGGCTGACATTTTTTTGCATTAACGTATAGAAAGTTAACCTACCAGAAATGCTCATTTTTATGAATCTATGCATGTGTTCTGTAACAAGTGGGAGTAAAAAGGTAAGGGTGAAAATGCCTTTTATTCCCTCACAGCTTGTCATCTAAATCAAAAGTAACAAGCTCTAAAATTTGTGAGGCTCTGCATGTCACAGAAGATTTGTAGTGTATTTCCAGCCTTTGGCGATTTTTACTTTTAAGTGTTCCTAAGATGAAGTGTAACATCACTTGATTTAAGGGACATTTTCCTTTTACCTCTAGGCCAATGCTAACCTACTCCAAGGTCAAGTGGAAAGGAATTTGATGAATAAGTGGTGATTTTGGGTGGTTTGCAGTTTGAACAGCTTTCATCCCCAAAGTTTGCAGAAAGGGAATTAAGAATTGTTAGCCAGTCCGTTAGTGGCTAAAACGCAGCCCAAAGAATGTTGATTTGCATCCCACTTGCATAAGGGACTAAAATCTGTAATGGAAGTCCAAACTCCTTAGCTGATATGTATTTTCCTCAGTTTCCACCAACTAATCAGAAATCAGATAGAGTTGCAGTGGAAATTTCATTCCACTGCCTGCCCAGACTAATGTGTGTTTAATGTTTGGGCTTCAGCCTAGAATGAGCTCTCACACTTGACTGAACAGTGTAGCACTGCCAATAATAGATAATTATTAGGGGCACCATAGCCACCCAAGGTGATTGGCAGTGTGAAATGGTGAGAACATGTTGTTGCCAAAACTGATGACTGCCAATTACAGTTGTGTGATTTAGAGACTGAAATAATCTGCTTTTGCGTTCTGCTGGGAGCATGGCAGGCTCTGATAGACACCTGAATATCTGACTCTATTTATTAAGCATAACAGATAAAGTCAGTTTTATTGACATAGAAGTCAGCACATGAAGTGAAAATTGAGTTATTGCAACATCCCAACGCAGAGAAGGTTTCTCAAGAAAACTTATTAACTAGGCGGGCAAAAAATATGACAGGGAAAATTGTTCAGCAGAAAAGATGTTTTCCTTTTCCCCTATATACTGTGTCCCATGCAGGGCCTCTGAGCGCTATCAGCAAACCTCTTTTACTGCAAGTACTCTCTTTTTTTGGACCCATATGTATTAATAAAAATAAATAAGGTCTCGATTTGGAATGAAGTTTGCCCTGATCACTTTTAGTTTTTTAGCACCTCTAAAGACAAAAGCATTTCCTGTTTCTGCAGCTGCATGCCCAATGAATGAGCTGAACTCTCCAGATAAGCCCAGTTAATGCATAACCCATAACAACAGGTCAAGATTCTATTAATGCTAATCTTCCTCCTTTCCATGATGTAGCCAACCTTAAGACTTAGAAACAGTAGGTTACCTTTCTCCATCCCTTTGAATAAGCCATAAGTGATCTTTTTTCTTTAAACAAGTGAAATGTATCAAAATTTGTGTAAATGTTCTGTTAAAAATGTGTTTGAAGAAGAAATAATATTTCCTCTCATGGGGGAGTTGAATATAAGCGAGATTCACCAGAGAATGAACCACTTACCCTTGTTCTCCATATGTACTTGGGATAGTGAACATGTATTGACCCATATTATCCGAAAGCATTTCATTAAAAGTTAATATTTAATCCTTTTAAGGAAAGGGCAGGGTTCTTAAAGTTTCTGTTGGCTTTGCTTTGTATGCTGCTCCCCTAAATTTCGATACTTCGCTGCTGCAGCACCATGGTAAGGTAGTGCACAAAAAGAGCCCTCTCTCTTCCAGCTTTCACACTGTAGATTAACTCCATTTTGTTATGAAATTTGTCATACCTTATTACTTTTGAGATTCTGTTTTCCTGATAAAAGTGGTCTATTTGAAACAGGAAGCAGACCTTACTAGTGCTGCCCATTTTCTGTGAGGTCTGAAGGCACAGGAGGCTGTTGGATACAGAAAAGAACCTCATTCATTTTTCCTCTCCTGGGTCCTTGAAGCAACTGCATCAGTCTCTCCTCAGAGCTGCCCCAATGAACTACACATCCAAACTTTATAACAGCTGTCCAGCCTTTCCTGAGAGCTGTGTTTGCTGTATTTAGTTACTTCTGGGTTTTTTTAAACCCAACCTAAAGTCCTCTGTACTATGGCCATAGATTTTGTGTGAGGAAAGAGCTCCTTCTAGTGACTGGCGAGCTGCTTCAGGAGCTACATCCTGCATTGTCACAAATAGCAATATTTGGGTTTTTTCATTCCATATCCATAATTCCAAATATGCCATCCTGTTTCCAGTAAAATAATAGTGGCTGTAATAAAAGATTGTCCTGCTCTTGCACATTTTATATAGTTTAATAAGTTTCAGAGTATTTTTAACATCAAAATATCAGGCTTTTTTTTTATTGCTATTGTTTTTCAAAGGTCTTATTTAAATATGATATATCAAGATGTCTCTGTAATTGTTTCATAAATTTTTAATAATTTCAAAGTGTTTCTGAAAAAAATTAAAGATAGGTTATAGTAAAAAAGGGAAAAATTACTTTTTAAACTGTTTTAATATAGTTTTTCTTTCGGGAAAGAAACTCCCACTTGCATTATCTAGTTCCCTAAATTCAGCTGAGATTTTAAGCATGAGGTAACAGAGAGTATTGTGATAGGTGTTACGAAGTGTCATTGTTATGCTCTGTAGGAATTGTGTGATTGCAAATGTTCCTGGTTTAAATGACTGCATCATTGACCACAGATCATTGTGCTTCCTGTGATTGTGGTCCTGCAAAGGAAATATAAGAAAGGTCACAGCAGCTCAGACTGGGTATTTCTGTGTCCTGTCTCAGCCCCACTGGAAGAAACATCCCAGTAAAAATGACCCGACAGCCATTATTTTCCTGCGAAATACGTAACTTCCTAAACTGTCTCCACAGGATTCTCCTCTAAAAGCTGTGCAGATGTTGTGGGTCAACCTAATTATGGACACCTTTGCCTCCCTTGCCCTGGCCACGGAACCCCCCACGGAGGCCCTGCTGCTCCGGAAGCCGTACGGCAGGAACAAGCCCCTCATATCCCGCACCATGATGAAGAACATCCTGGGCCACGCTGTCTATCAGCTCACCCTCATCTTTACCCTGCTCTTTGTCGGTAAGAAATCATTAGACTTAGGTAATTGTTAGACTCAGACTTAATTGTTGCTTTGTTTAGAAGTTGTTGTGTGGCTTAACATGCCAAAACTCTTTAATGCGTATTTATTAAGGCTGTTGTAGTTATACAGCTTGTTCATGGGACTGGAAACACAACAGGTGGAATGGGTTTAGTCACCTTCCACGTGTTGTTACCTCAGTGAGCTTTTTTGCCTCCTCACAAAATATAGATTTGACAAAAGTTTATATCAAAACACAGCAGGGAAAATTATGTTTTAATAGGAGTATCTAGGCCTGCTTCTACACTGAATTTTCATTTTGAGCCCTGTCATCTGGAGTAGGCACGTAACAACAATTTAAAAAAACCCAAAACCATAAACCAAACCACAATAAACATCAAGATCCATTTTACCAAGTGCTGGAGAAGCTCTTATCAGGAGCAAAATGTTTGCCATAGTCAAGAAATAATGTTGATCTTAAGTAGTATAGAAAGCAAGTAATCAGTATTAAGTGGTACAAATAACACTCTGCTTTGACATTTAATTTCTGGAATGGATATTAAAAGGGGACAAAAAATCTAATTTATTAGATTACTGGATTCTTCTTCAGGCCTTGCTAGCAATGGATGCTTTTTATAGGTTGTATTTTGGGGAGGGGAGGGAAGGAAGAAAAATGTTTCTTGCTGCAGGGAATAGTAGGAGCTAATAGTGGATTCTGTTGCTTCACAATAGTAAGTGAACTTGCTTAAAGGACTGATGATTCTTTCAGTTGTGTATTGCCTTCTTGTCACTATGTCACTG
Source organism: Platyrinchus mystaceus (assembly GCA_035041135.1). Taxonomy (NCBI): domain Eukaryota; kingdom Metazoa; phylum Chordata; class Aves; order Passeriformes; family Tyrannidae; genus Platyrinchus; species Platyrinchus mystaceus. Next base: position 18,270,924 of record JAWWLV010000024.1, read on the forward strand.
TTGTTAAATTGCATGTGTTGTCGCTCAGGTTACTTTTTTCCTATATACACAGACTTCCAGATAAGCTGCAAATGGAAATTTATGATTTTTAGGAGGTTTTGGAGCTCCGTTTTGAAAGTCTTGTTCCACCTTATCACCATCTGGCAGCTTCTTTGGGATGCTCAGAGGAGGTGATGGTCTGTTTGCAGTGGAGTTACTTGGACCAAAATAATTGCCAGAAGAGAAGTGGTCTCCAATATTGTCACACTCACAGTGTATTTTGAGAATGTCTAGCAAGACTTAGGAAATTGTAATATCAGATTCTCTAGGTGTAGAAAGTCTTGGTAATTCATGTCATATGAATCTTGGAATGAGAACTTCTGTGAACTTTATGGGGAGTTATAATGGCTTTTTGATGAGTTTTATGGTTTAAAATCCTTTATACTAAGCCAGATGCAAAGAAAACCAGGCTTTTTCATCCTTTTCTAATTTCCTGAGTATCTCTGGAAAACTCATGTACACTTTGAAGGACACAGCCCAACCAATTTTCTGATAAGCCTAGGAAATAGTCTTTTTCTTTCTAAACTCCACAAGGCTCAGCTTTGCAGTGACATGATGTTCTAAGCTCAGTGCTTTGATAATTAAACCTCAAATTAATGAGAAATATTTCTATTTTGATCAAATAATGCTTCCTTTTTTGTAGTGGGTTTCTGTAGAGACTAGTACATCAAGTTTTTTTCTTTTTTCTTATCGTGTGGCAGAAATACCTTGTGTTTGAACATGCAGTAATGTCTTGGAGACATCAGGCACGTCAGAAATCCAGAAGTCACTGCCTAGTCCTGTCAGGCTGTAGTATACAAAAAACCTTAACCTCAGCAACGAGGCATAATAAACTAAAAGCTTTGCTGTAACCACCTTTTGGAACAGGTTTGGAAATAAAAACTAGTTATGGATTTAGCCACTGCCATTCCACAATAACAGCATGTTCTTCTGTGCCAATTGAGTGATGATTGAGGTCAACAACAGAGACTTAAGGACAAGTGCCCTCACTGAGGGAAATATTCACATATTTGTGTTCGTGTGTGCAGGGAATGAAAGCAAATAGATGTGATTTGTGTGTATATATATGTGTGTATCTATGAAAGATAAACCCGTGATATCTGTTTGCTTTCATTAATTTTGTCCTTTATGGTTTATATGTAGTAGGGGGAATGTTTCCAGTGTTCAGTTATCTCTCTGGAGATGTATAGTCTGCTTAAAAATCTCTGCTCTCTCACAGTCTGTTTTGTGGTCTCATACCGTGTTACTGATGTATTTGTGATATCATAGTCTGCCTTCTGTCAAAAGATTATAAGGCAAATTCTTTCTTTGGAAACATGCTCATTATTCCCTGTGACTTGAACATGAACTGCTCAAACATCCTAAGGCAGAAAAACGCTCCCTGTTAACTTAGCTGTTGGAATTAACAGCCTCAGGAGAAACCCTGAGGAAACCTTTCTTCTCTCTGCAGAAATTCTGAATATAATGCCAGTGGGAGAGCAGAAAAACATTCTAGCTTTAATTTGCTTTTATTAACAAAACACTAGTTATTAACACTAGTGGTATTGTGATACTCTTCTGTACTCTTATTTCACTCATTATTTACACTTCTATGTGAATGCCCCATCCTTACATTAGACTGTTTCAATGGCTGGATGTAATTTCTGAAGTTTATGTGTTAGAAAGGGGATGGAAATGGGACATGAGGTGGAATGTGCACTTGCAGCCCAGAAAACCAGTATTATCCTGGGCTGCATCAAAAGGAGAGCAACCAGTAGGTCAAGTCAGGTGATTCTCTCCCTCTCCTCCCACCTTGTGAGACCCCACCTGGAACACTGTGTCCAGCTCTGGTTTTAATCTGAAAGAGGAAAGGTTTGAATGGACACAAGGAAACAAATTTTTTTACAATGACAGTGGTGAGACACAGCAACTGAATTCCCAGAGAAACTGTAGATGTTCCATCATTGCAAGTGTTGAAGGCCAGGTTGGATGGGTATTTGGGCAACAAGATCTACTGAAAGATGTCCTTGCCCATGGCAGGAGGATTGGACTAGATGATCCTTAAAAGCCCCTTTCAACCCAAACCATTCTGTGATTCTGTAAGAAAAGAGGTCCCTGGGGTGCAGGTATCTTTTCCAAACTTGCCTCATTTTTGCAGTTACTCATCATGGGTTGTCATCTTGCCTTTTTATTGATCAGATCTGGAAGTGATAGTGAAATTATCAAAATAAAGAGCAATGCCTGATGCTGCTCAAACCCAGATCTATTTAAAGCTATGAATGTCTGTGCTGTTTATCACTGATATCCTTCAATGGTTGTTATAAAAAGTTATGCCACACTGGATTAGTAAATGGGTAAAACCTGCTGAAGAGTAGCTGCTTCGAATTACTGTAGAAAATGGCAAAAATACTGTCAATGGTTTTAAGTGCATCAGAAGGAATTGACTGCTCAGAATAATTACTGCTGGTTAGAAGAAAAGTGCTACTGACAACTTTTCATAGGTATTCTGAGTTATTAGCTAAGAGTCATCATCTGAGAAGCTTCTTGCTCAGGAAGTTGAGCTGTGTTCTGCTCACTGGTGCAGGAGGGAAGATGGTAAAGCAGAGCATGGAAGGCAACTAAAGTAAACAAGGGAAATACAGACCTGTTTAATTTATTCTGGTGGAAACTTTTGTTTTTGTCTGACACCCAGGTGAGAAAATGTTTAAGATTGACAGTGGGAGGAATGCACCACTTCACTCTCCTCCTTCAGAGCATTACACCATCATCTTCAACACCTTTGTCATGATGCAGCTTTTCAATGAAATCAACGCACGGAAAATCCACGGCGAAAGGAATGTCTTTGATGGCATCTTCAGAAATCCCATTTTTTGCACTATTGTACTGGGTACATTTGCTATTCAGGTAATGATTTGGGCAAGAATTAGCTTTTTCTGTGCTTTTTTTTTTTATTTTAAATCTAAGTGCTGTAGGAGGTACATTTAATAGCAAATCACCTATTTTCACAGTTTCTCAATTGATACAAGTGTTAATAATAGAAAATTATATGTAGCCCCATTAATCCAACACAAATTTTGATCACTATAACCAGGTTAATTCTTAAATTAATCTTAGCATGTCAAATAATAACAGCCATCTTTATTTGTTGATATTATAACTTGTTTTTAAAGAAAAAATTGTTCTATAGTATACCAGCAAAGCGTTTTGGAGTTATTTACTACTACACGAATAGACAAATTTTCCTTCAAGTACCTAAAGCTGAAGTGTTCTTCTGTTAAATGCCACTGCCAAATGCTACTCAGTATTCCCAAGAATCCTTCTTAGTAGCAATTCTTCATGTTCATCCCCTGAGTTTGCTGTCCCAGTCAAGTGTGACCATAATTACAGTAATACATTTTCCCCAAAAGATTGTAATTTTTCCTGTGTAAGAACTCCAATTCCTCCTCCTGCTGGCATCTCCATCCATTTGCTGGCATCTTTCCTGTGCTTGATATATTTGATATTACCTTTTAGAAATTTTAGAGTTGAGCTATTTCTCTCCTGACATGGTTACTCAGTTCTGCAATGGCATCCTGGCAACTCAGTATTGGGACCTTTCTCCTGGAAGGAGTAAGGAGAAGGATGGAGCTGTTTGAAGCTGGGCTGCAGTGGGTTGAAACAGGAAAGGGAAGCTACTTGGTAAATTAAGAATTGGAGAAAGGGCACCAGTGATAGGCAGTAGAACTTGGTAGTGATGATCCTTAGTTCAAAAACATGGTTTTAATACCATGAACTAAAATTCTGGCAGTTTAAATCTCTGGTTGGTGATTTCAGGTTTTGCAGCAGCACTACTAATAAGAAATATCAATAATATCTGATTTTCAGTTAGTAAAACCTTCTTAGTCTAATAAGGACTAGAAACCTGTTCAGATTCTCTATGTGTTGGTTATCCTGCTCCAAGATCTGAGGTTTTGCCACCCTCTGTCTATCTATTGTAGCACATCTCTAAGTGTGCAATAAAATGTTAATCAGAGGGAAAAATCTGTTTTGCAATGGACATTCCAAAATGACATCAGGCTCAACACATCCCCAGCTGAGAATACTCAGGAGCTGAGCAAGTACAAGGGAACAGTCCTGTTTTGGTCTTCCTGACCATTGTTATATAGATATGAGGCTAAGAAATCTTAGTCTGAACTGGTATGGCTTTCTCTGACCTTTAATTCAGAGTACATAAGTTCATGTGGTTTGATATTTTTTTTTTTTATAGTGACTGAGATTCTGCAGCTTCTCTTTTGTTTGGTTGGTTTTGGTTTTTGCTTGGTTCCCCCCCCAAAAAAAAAAAAAATTACCTCCTTTCTTTTGTGATTTTCTTTGTAGATAGTAATTGTCCAGTTTGGAGGAAAACCATTTAGCTGTTCTCCCCTGCAGCTTGACCAGTGGATGTGGTGTGTATTTATTGGATTAGGAGAACTTGTATGGGGTCAGGTAAGTAAGCATTCAGGAACATGCAGATTCAAAGCTCTGATATGGTTCATAATCCTCCTGTACTGCGGTTTCCTTGATGTCTCACAGTGTCATGGGTAGCACAGATTGAAATACAGCTCTTTGAGAACTTCCAGGATAGATCTGGTAGTAAATGCAGTTAAATTAATGTGTCATTTGAAATTTCTACTGTATCCTGTGTCATCATTAGCTAACACATAATTATACATAGATGTAAAAGCAAATGTCAATGAGATCCTTAAATCAGTTGGGATTATCTGTCTGGGAGCAATAATACAAACACAGTCACTATTGTTAAAATAGTACATTATTCTTTTAAGTACAAACACATACTGCAAAGTAATAATAATATTTTTTCATCTTTAAATGCATTATTAGCATATTTAAGTTGGTGCCACCTGATACAGTAAAGCAAAATGTGAAGTTACACTTTTTTCTCTCAGATGTAAAAATACTTGAAGATCAATAGTTTGTCACTATGAAGGAAGAGGGAAGAAATTGCCAACTGCAGCTGATTACTGATATGGTTCTGATGGACTTGTAATAAAGAGATGATAGATTTCAAAACTGATTGATTGCTCTCTTATGGAAAAATAATAACTTTTTGGGCAGTTCAGAAATAAGCTCAGAACAGCTTTTAATGTAAATATTGCTGAAGGTTCTGCTGCAGTTATTACCTGAAGATGGGATTTAAGTTATGATGTAGCAGGAGGAAGATCTAGAATTATAATTTTGGAGAGGAAAGATTTCTTTTTTCTTTCAAGTGATTGGAAAATACCAACTTCCAACTTTTAGACCACTCAGCTGTGAAGAATTTCCCACAGCCTTTGATCAGTGTACTTTTTGGTTTCTACATTTTGTTATATGTGGTTATTACATAACCACTGAAAACTAATAATAGTACCAACATTTGTTTTCAATTTAGTTCCCAAGCCTTATTGCAAGATATTAGCCATTAAATTAAAACAAGTATTGGAATATGTCAACGATTTTATCACTGAAAAGGAAGCAAATACACACACCAAAAAAAATCTTTCTTTTGTGGTCAGTATTTAGTGACCAGAAAAGAAAAACATAAGCTAAATAAAATTCAATTTGTCCATATTTACATGAGTAAATATGAGTCTTTGGCAAGTCCTCTCCTCATGGAGCTCTACTGTGAGAGGGACTTCTTTTCCTTTAGAAATGTTGCTTTTCTTCCTTCTCAGCCTTTTCTCTCCTGCTATGAATAATTCTAGTTCAGCACAAACCAAATTTGTTACCTTTTTTGTTTTTTCAATCCACCTCCTGGACCTGCTGTTCTCATAAACCACTAAACTAATCAAGATTTTCAAGTTTCAATGTCAAAGTTGGCACTTTTAAAAGCAATTTAAGGTGTGTAGTTTTTAGGAAGTCAGTCTGAGATTCTTTGAGGGACAGTTTTCTAACAGACAGCCCTCATCACTTCTGAAAATCAAGACTTTCTACAATATTTCGTGCTACATTTCCAGAATTATTGATCACTTTTTAAAACTGCGATGTTTTTTTCTGGGAATAATATTTAGTTCCTTAATCTGCATCCAGTCTGTTGAGTCTGCCATTACTTGAGCTGGGCAGGAGATCTGGGAAAACAGATGAACTAACAGCCATGCAAGCACCCTAAGAAAAGAATTAAAGCAGAAATTTATCTTACCTCGGCTGAGAGAGGTCATGAAGGAGAGGTTTGTTCTGGGGCACAGAATCTCCACCCAGTACAGTTGTTTCTGTGTACATTGGCTTGAAAGTGCTTCATCACCATCAGCTTCATCAGATCCCAAACAGTCTCAAGTAGCTTCTCTCTGTAGAGTGCTGGCATTGTAGTGTTTTCAAAGCTGGGAAGCTGAAGGCCTTTCAGTAAGTATTTAAATCACTAGCACTTACCTTCTCTTTTTTTTTCTCTTCTTCTGTCTTTGCTCGTGTCACACCCATTCATTAATTTTCTGAGTTTGCATTCTGTTTTTCAACCCCCAAAATTCATTTTCAAAATGTTATATAGTAGTGCAGAAACTGGTTTTTGGTTTGGTTTCTTTTTTGCTTTTTTTTTTTTTCTTTTTACATTTCTTTCGCTGTCTTTAAAATTAATATTTAAAAAGTGGACTTGTGGATGGTGAAGTTCAAGGAGACCCTCAGCAATCAAAGGTTTATTTTGGTACCTTTTCACGTGTCTTCACTGTATCCATTCCACTTTTCCAAAACTGTCCTCATAGACTTTGCTGCAACTGTCTTGATTCTCTCTTCATCTTTCATACATCTGGGCTTCAGAGATGTGATTTCTGAACTGCTGAGAGGAAGACAAACAGAAAAGAAAATTGCAGCACTTTTTTGCTAAGTGGATCTAATAGTTACCTTCGTAGGAGATTTACTTTAAGTGTTCAGTATGTCCCAGGTAATGTCTTGTTTAAATAGCCAACTGCCCCTATTTTTATTCAAGCCAACAAAAGAAATCAGAACAAAGAGAAAAATGACTGCCCAAGAGGGCAACATTGAAATGGATTTAAAATAACTGTGTTATTACAATGTCTAACTACAGTATTTGCAACTTTTTAAGGTTATTGGTTATCTCCTAATTACTATCCCTAATTACTTCCAGGGACCGCTTGGGTGGGCAAACAGAATTAGAAGAGGGGTTGAGCTAATCAGAATTTATTAGTAATAAGGTCACAGAGTAAAACAGAGCCCTGTAAAAAGTCCAACAGGGAGACAGCAGATCCACGCCTTCCAGAAACCTCAGTTTTGGTAAATGCCAGGAAAACCATTTCAACTTGCTAAAACAAAGGGAAGCCAAATCCACAAACCAGTGTGGTGTGAGATGATTTATAAGCATGAGATGCAATGAATTTTCAGCTCCCTTTAACATAAATCACTAGAAATACCCCAAGCTAATTGCAGCAGTATCAATCTTGCAAACTTTTTTTCCATTATGATGTTAAAATACTTTTCTTTTAGTTTTTTTTTTAAGAACGGGTGACAATTTTCCCAGCCTCGAACTTGCTCCACAGCTGGGTATTGCCAATGTGGTTTAATGTGGCTAATTTTTTACATAGTAAACTAAGTATTTCTGGACTAAAATGTAGTTGTATGAGTATAAAGTACTATTAGGACTCAACATTCCTGGAAGATTATTGATCTTGTTAAAATATTATCACTCTTTTTTTAATGAACATATTATTATACTGTTATTATTGAATGAGGCTTATGTTTTCAGTACTTTTTTGTAATTTTAGGTCATTGCAACCATCCCAACAAGTAGGCTAAAGTTTTTAAAGGAGGCAGGGAGGCTCACTGAGAAGGAAGAAGTCCCTGAAGAAGAACTCAATGAAGATGTTGAGGAAATTGATCATGCAGAGAGAGAACTTCGACGTGGACAAATTCTCTGGTTCAGAGGGCTCAACAGAATCCAAACCCAGGTATGCTAAAAGTAAATTCCCACATGGTCAAAAAAAACAAAACAAACCCAATGAAATGCTTAATCTGAGATGAAGATGGATGTTTGTATAGAAGGAAAGATAAATTGAAAAGATTATAAAATGATAATCTGCAAAAGGAGGAATGTGTGTTTTGGAGATACTTTGAATGGACGTTCATTTTCTACTTTGGTGATGACAAGACATAAAATAGTGCTGGAAAACATCAGCTGTGATAATGTTATGAAGGCTTTCTAAAACACAGTGTTTTATTTTGTCAAAAATATATTGTTGCTGCCATTTCTGCCATAACAGAGTAATTTAAATTGTTGAGTCTGAAGTGTGAAGTAACATTTGATTAAAAAAAAAAATCTGTTCTGTTCTGGCACCACCACATATATATCCTGATTAAAAGGAATTGGTTTTCTTTCATATTAAGTAGTGAAAAATGTGGTTCTCAATTTATTTTTAGTAGGAAGGGCCTAAAAATCCATTAAATATTGATGTGTATGTGTTGGCTGCTACAGATGATTTCTTAGAAATATCTATCCTCAACTTTTGCTAAATACAAAAATCCGCTTTGCACTGAATCGTGGTGCTAAATATAGCACAGATTACCTTAGCTAGGAAAATTTGTCCTGGAGTGCTAAAAAATTATTTGAGTTATTTTTCCTTTTCCATTGCAGTGAAATAGTGTTTTATTGCACTCAGGTGTGCTCTGCTTGATCTTTTTAAAATCAAGTATTTCTGCCGGCTTGCAGAAGAGAGCAGATATCAGCTGTGAGTGTTTTACATGAGGCTTAGGAGGAAAAGAGGTGAATGATTAAGATTTTTTTGTTTTTTCTTTAGAGAATCTTCTAAACAGCATTTTCATCTCAGAAGATTTGGGGTTTTGTTGTCATCCAAGATAAACAGAGTTTTTTCCCATCTACAAATTGAAACCTTTTTTTTTGTTTGTTTATTTTTGAGAAAAAGATGCAACCATGTATTTTAGAAAAAAATATGGAAAAAAACTAGGGCAGTTGCGTGCCTTTAGTGCATCTACAGAGCATAAAAGAGGGTAGAAACTGGTGGTAGAGAGATTAAGGGTTTGGGAATTTCCCAGGGTTCTGTGGTAAGTAATTAAATACGGATCTCCAGCTTCGAGATTGTGTGTCTCAACTCCTTCAGTCAGGAGCACTCGTCATCAGAGAAAATTCAAATTGTCACAGTGTAGAGGTGGCAAACAGGTGCCCAAGTAATGGTGATCTTTATGGAAAGACGATCACTAAATGTGCATTCTTTTCTTCCTGGTGGCTCTAGGAGCAGTGTTGTCTGTTGGCATTTCTGTCAGGATGTCTTTCTGGTTGTGGTGAGTGTAAACAAGCACAAAATACCAAATTACATCCTTTCAAGTTCTTTTTCTAGTCTGAGAGGTAGCTTTTAGTTCTGCAAATCTTTGTCCACTTAATTCACAGATAATTTTTTCTTTTATACTCTTTAAAACATAATGAACATTAATTATATTTCTTTGCTAACATCCATCTTCTTAGTTTCCTTTCTGCTCTTAGTCGTAGAAGTACCTTCAGTAGGATTTATTGCTTCTCTGCCAAGAGGCCTCTGTGGTGATTTTTTTTTTTCCTCATTTTGTTTACTCAATGACTTTGATTTTTACATCCATTTCACATCTGTGGAATGATAATGCAAAAAAAGAAAATGGGACAACAGATTCAAACACAGTCCCAAGGTGTCCACTGGAGAGTGATGAACTTACACGCAGGTCAAATTAGATCCACTGTTGGATGGACCTCGAGTTGAGCACATCCTCATGTGCTGTGAGCTGTGGCCATCCTAATGAATTCATACACTTGTACTACATTTCTCAGGAAGCCAACTAAAGAAGAGTTGATGGAAGAAGATGAGGATGTCTGTAGCATCCTTGGGGAGCTGGAGGATTTGCAAGAATCCTCTGATGTCTAATGCAGTCCTGGAGATGCGGAAGAAGAAGGTAGAGCATCCCCTCACTTTATATATATATGAGGATGACAGTAAGACCAGGAATAAACTCTAGACTCACAACTAGTTTGATCATTCAAATCCTAATAAGACCAGTTTCCACCATCCTGTGCTATAAATTAGACTATTTTTGCTTATTTGTCTGTTCAGTCATTATTGGACAGAAAGCCACAGCACCCAACAAAAGCCTTCACTCCTAAAGCAGTTATAAAGAATCTACAGTAGTGCTGGAGTTTGTTTTCAGGTCTCCCTTGCAATGCTCCAATGAAAACTCATCCAAATGGACAAAACTTTGCAGTGTTAAAGACATTTCTTCTTTGCATCCTCTCTCAGAACACAGGGTTCAAACCTAGAGAAGGGATTTCCACTGTGATTCTTCACACTGAAATGTCAGACCTATTTCTATAAAGACATGCATGAATTTACTTTAAAGAAATGAGTATGGAAAATGCAGAGAACCAAGTCAGGGACTGGCTATTGACTTCTGATTTTCTTTTTTTTTGTCTACTATTGGTCTACTTTTTGTGTTGTAATTTTACTATAGGGATTCTCTGGATGGATGTGTGTTCTCCTTCTCTGAATGGAAGAGTGTTTCCTTACTAACTGGTTCTCTCAGAAGACCACTGACACGTGAAGTTTCATAAATGGGTCATCTTAGTTATGCAAGTTTGAGGGAGATACAGAGGTGGTCTGAAGTTGCATAAAAGACTGGACTTTTCAACCTTGACTGCTTTTCAGCAACTTGTCCCAAGTCTTTGTTGCAGTTTTCACAAATTCTTTGCTCTGAAGGAAGAGACAAGACTGATCACACCCTCTTGGCAGGTCCAACAGCCTTTGGAAAGTTCACCAGGGTCACTTTAGGCAAAACTGCATAATCTGAGTAACATCCAAAAACCATTGCATCTTTTTTAATTGTACACTGAAAATTTTCTCTAGTCACCTCACACTTGAGAATGGAAACTTTCTGGAGTGTGGAGATTAGAAAACTTTTCAAGTTGCATGTCAGTTTTTTACACCACTGGTCTGATTCTTTCCTCCTCTGCTTCATTCATCCTGTAATTCAGTTTGCTTTATCTGCATCAAATGGGAAATGAGTGTCTAGAAATGTTTTGAGAATAAAAGGGAAAACAGAAAAATGTGCAGGTGACATGTTAACAGCTACTTAAACAAAGATCTTTCCTCTTCAGATACTAAAAAATACATAGAAGCGCTGTACTGCATTTTTCCCCTTCCTTTCTGTATTAAAACTTTTCTCTTGAGCTAATGCAAACCCTCTAGCAATGAAAGTCACTCATGGCAAGTGGTTCTGAAGTAAGATAAAAAGCTAGCACCTCATTTTATAGCTTTTAATATAGAAAACATGGCAGTAGCCCCATGGAAGTGGAATGGAAACTGTTCTATTTCATGCTGAAAGGCTTTTGGTTTGATTTTCTAAAAAATTAATATCCTAGTTGGAGATGAGGTGAATGAGACCTGGGTCCTATCAACATTAGTGACAACAGAAATGCTTTGTCAAAATGCGTTCTGCATTAAAAAACAGAAAAAAAGCCTTGTTCTGCTAGGATTATTCTGTCTAGTGTGAGATTGTTCCATTTTTTTTTAAGTTCTAATCACTGATATTTTTATTAGCCATGAACACCTAAAATATGTGGAGCTTCTCGAGTATAGAACATACAGAAAAATGAGACAGGTGTGAAAAATTTCAACCCTACAAAGAAGCTTCAAAAGTAGGACAGTATTTTTTTTTCTCCACCTAAAGGCCTATAATCAAAACACAATTGCATCCTACATTGTGTTGGAAACTTTTTAAACTTTTCATGATGTATGACTTATCATTTACTTCCTTCTTTTTAGCAACTTGAATTATACTAAATAAACGCATTCCTTTGTAATTAAACAGCTGCATCATAATTTAAAATGCACCATTTATTTCGATGAACTCTTTCTTCTTATTTTCTTGGTTGAGAAGAGAAACTTTTGGGCCAAGTTCTTCTCCTCTTTCTTGGCTTCAGGCAGAACAAAGCCCTGAACATTCAGCTTTTAAGATTCTGGAAAGGTTATCATCCTCTCACTGTAAATTATATTCATGAAGAGCTGTAGTTACTTTCTTCAGGAGAACAAGTAAATTACATGACTGTAATTCCTGTTCTCTGAAGAAACTATCAAATGCAGATCTTCCCTTATGTTTTCACTCTTATACTGAGGTCTTTCAGTCTCTTAGGAAGGCATTTGTACATCTAATAGTGCCCTTTGGCTCAGGATTTATCACCTGTGTCTTCCACACACTTCATGCTCTCAGCAGGAGTCTTGAAAACCTTTTTTGAATGGTCTCTTTTGAAGAGTGCTCTGTCACCTGGGGTATGTGATGAAAACCCAAGATCTGTATTTAATTCTGCCTTTGTACACTGAGGATTTCAGGTGAGTATTTAATATGCCATATAACCTATGGTTTGAACCATGTGGCTTTTTTTCTAGATGCCAGTATGGACCTTAGTTAATGATTCCCTTGTACCCCTATTCCATATGCTAACTCACCTCATATTGTACTGTTTTGTGTTCTTTTTACTGTGATTTTTTTATTGGACATGTAACTCTGCTGCCAAAATCACCACAGTGTTGTGGTGACTGCTTAATCCTGTACAACTATGAGTGTGCACATTGAAAGGGGTGTGGCAAACAGGACTCAAACAGAGGGCCAGTGAAAAAATTGTGTACTAAAAGTTCAGTGTGACAGTTTAACAGCAGTAACCTCCGATCCCTTTTACAGCTGCCTGTGGTATGATTACTCCCATAAAAACGTGCAGGAAATTAAACAAACGAGGTCCAAAGATAAGATTATGGGAAGAGAAACATCCCTACTAGTAAAAAAGCAGCCATACCAGCTGGTTTAAATCCTAAGATTGACCACAGCAGAAAATAACAGCCAATTTATTACAGTGCTTTCCATTTGGAAAATTTAGGAGGGTTAAAATTTAGATTTGTGTTGTTTTAATAGAGAAATATGCTATCACCACTTTACTTTCTCCCAGCTACTTTCTGGGCTGTGTATCTTCAGAAATCCAGGTTGCAGGATCTAGTAACAATGGGTTACATCAAATAAGTAGTTGGTTGAATCCCTCTGATAGATATTTCTGCTGCTTGTCATGTCGTGGTTGTACTAATGGAACAGAGGGGGCATTTTGGTGTGCAGGGATTTTTAGGATATATTTATTCCTTGATATAATCTCCTGCCAATCCCTGGTTTTACATTTGTACACAAAGCCTGCTTTTTATCAGGTTATACTGGTGACGAAGAATGCCTTGAAATACTCAGCTCTGGTTTTAACTTGTCTTCTGTGGTGATGAATAAAAGCACTCAGGAAGGTATTCAGGATGGATATATCAAACAGTGAATACAGCAGACATGAAAATAACAAGTAGAAATTTGTAATGCTGTTTGTTTCAATAGTAGATCCAGTTCTACATAGTTTTCTGTGTGATTTTAAGTGCTCAGTATAAAGATAAAATATTAAAATGTTTAAATCTCTAGTTATAAAAAGTTATTATTACAATATAAATAGTTATAAAAAATATTTATTATCATTATGCTAAACTTATACAAACTTCCCTGATAGAAAAAGTGAGATAAAACATTGGAACACTTATTTTACCAAGCTAGTGTGCTGAACAACCCTGGTTTTGTAGACAAAACAGAGTCATATTTTGAATATTAAAGTTTTCCTAGATTGGTTGGGTATCCTCCCCATCTCCCCCCAAAAAATTTCAGTTGAGTGACTGCATTTTCCTCCCTCCGGAAGAACACCTGAAGAGTAAAAACAGCGTAATTTTATTCTCAGCAGGAAAAAAAAATTGGAGATTAGTTATATCAAGTATTTCAGTAGGAAAAAAAAAAGTGGAGATCAGTTAAATCAAGTATTCCAGTTTATTTTATTTACATATAAATAAAATGGTTTAAATGTTTAGGATTGTCACTTCAAATCTTCTAGTTGTTTAAACTGATGCAGCTCCACTGCCTCCTATGGAGCTGCCTCATTTTATCCAGACAGAAAATTTGAACCACCTCCTTTCTAAGAAACACTAAAAGGGACGCTTAAAAAAGTATTTATTCCAACTGACGTAAAACTTGTGTGATTTATTGTTTCTCATTATTATTCCTGTCAGTTATGCAACTGTATCCATACTTTAAGCAACTTGTCTCGTTCTTTCCTCCGTTACAGATCGAAGTAGTCAATACTTTCAAGAGTGGCACTTCCTTTCAGGGGGCTCTAAGGAGACAGTCCTCCGTCACAAGCCAGACCCAGGATGTAACCAATATTTCTAGCCCTAGTCACGTATCGTTATCCAATGCTCTTTCCTCTCCTACCAGCACCTCTGCTGCTGCGGCTGGGCGTGAGTGTGTATTCTTAATGCATCAGACCTACAGAGATGCCAACTTAACGTAGCAGTCACTTGAGACTCAGCTACTCTGCCCCTTCCCCTTTTATCCCGTTAATTTTAGCAGTTCACACCTCCCCAGAAAAAGCCGTGACATGATTACTTTGTGTACAGCAGATACCCTCTGAGAGTCGTTGCAAGTTTTGTTAGCTTGCTGTTAAAACAGGAGTTTCCAGTAGTTTTTAATTTATTTTTTTATTTTTTTTTATTTATATCCTGGAGGGAGATTAGGTGAATGAGAACTGGTCGTATTAACATTAATGACAACAAAAATCCCCGCTGAGAGTCTGTTCTGCATTAACAGTCAGAAAAAATGTCTTTTCTGTCTCTTCTGTTCTGCAGTAAAAATCAGAAAAAATGTCTCTACTGCCAGGACATAAGGACTGGGATTTTTTTTGTTTGTTTGTTTGTTTGTGGGGTTTTTTTTAACTGCTAATCACTGATATTTTTATTAGCTGTGCACACCTCAAAAATGGTGTGCACAGCTTTTATCTTCTACAGTGTAGGACGTATGAGACAGTGCATGAAGATTCTGATTTTATTTGAGGTTTCTGTGGCATTTTTTCTCAGTTTCACTGGATGCATTTCCTACTGCTTATGGAGGATGTACTTTAGATGATTCTGCACATATATTAAGCAATACAGGTAGTCAGATAAAAGCTTATTCCATCTGGAAGACTGAGTGTAACACAGGTCACTCATGTCCAGGAAAGATGTACAGGAAGGAACAAGGAAATAAGGAATCTAGTTTATGATTCCAGGCTGAGGGATTAAACTCTACATGAATGGTGAAAGAGTAGATTTGTTATCTCTAAATTCACTGACAGGTAAGCTTTAAGGCAGAGGGAGGTAGAAAAATTAAAGGACAGTGTTGAAACAACAAAATAAACATGGTAACAAATTTCTTAGAAGAAGTGCAGGTGTCTAAACACTGAATTCCTGACACAACCTGCTTTTAGATGCAAAACATCCAGGTACTGAAGTGAATGAAGGAAGCTTTGAAGCAGCAAATAAGAAAGGGCTGCTTCACTAACAGAAAAATTCCAGTTGCTCAGTAAAACTCTTAAAGATGTAACTTTTTTTTTAGATTTTTATTTGGTCAGGACTGTAAGTAGCTGGTTTTTACCATGGTGTAACCAGCATTAAAAGAATATTTAAATTTACAGGACTCAGTTTACAAGCTTGTCACACATTTCAGAAAATATTGTGGTATATTCCTCAGGCAAGTTTTAGTGAAAAGTTGGCCAAAAAGACAAGAAGCCAGTCTTATCTGTCTGCCCAACACAGAGAGGGAAGGCAGACAAGAGAAGGACAGAAAATTCCAGAACTCCTGGAGAAAAAAAGGAAGCTTGACCTTTGCATTCTGTTTGAGCACAAAGTATCTGCACATCAGGCATTCAGACCTGCAGGAGAAATTTTGTTGGACTTAAAGGTGAAATTTTGCTTTTGCTAGGAACCTAAAAAAAGCCATTAAGGTTCCAAATTTGGAAACTGTTTATTGGAGATTTTTGTGTATTTTCCTGGTTTCTTTCTTGGGAAGTTTGGCCTGATAACTTTTCCCCCAAGAGCCCCAAGTGTTTGAGGGCAGCAGCAGCATCAGGAGAAACCAAGGCAGGGCCCTGCTGTGCCACGGACACTGGAACTGCTTCTGACAACTCCAGCTTCCCTCGTTTCCACGCTGAGCAGGGCACAAAACACCAAAATATCAAGTCTTTCATCCAGGAAATGATTGCCTGTAATAGCGTTTCTACATTTGAGCAGGAAACAGAGAGCAGCTCATTCTGCTGTGTTAAGTGTTACAGTAACATGCTGTAGGCAGCAGTGGGAAAGGATAGATGTAATAAAATGAAAATAGATGATTTATCTTCCCTCTCTACTCCCTGCTGCAGCAAAGCAATGAAGAATTGAATAGTTTTCCATCTTGAGAAAGGCCTGACTTAGGTTAAAAGCTGAAGTTAATTAACAGGAGAAAGCATAATCTGCTACAGTCTTTGTCGCTTTTCATTTGGGGAAATAAAACAGGTCTGCAGAGCTCACTTGTGGTCATAACCACATTTATTCACTAAAATAAAAACCAGATGATTGACTTGTTAAGATTCCCAGAGATAAGTATCTCCATTCATGAGGGAAATTGGAGATTGGGCCTTTAAAGTTGTTATTCTGGACTGTTACTATTTTATTACCACAGTAGAATGTCTGTTCAGTATTAATCCAGTGTATGCTTTGAATTATAACAGGGAAAGTCCTGGTTTATTCATATAAAGACACAAACCTATGACTGACAGTGGAAAAAAAACCAAAAACCCCTATGGGTTTTATGTCTAAATTGGGTATTTACAGTGGGTTGCTTATTGTCCAGAACCTGGAAAACCTTTCCTAATCCAAATTTCAGAGAAATGGGGTATGGTTTTGTGCACTGGCATTTTCTGAGGAAATTTCAGTTGCAAAATGCACACCTAGGTCTATTTTTCTGCCCTGTGCTTAAAATGTGTGTGGTCAGGCAGGACTGGCTTCTTTCCTTTGAGCTGCTCAGAATGACTTCAACTCTAAATCATTATCTTCCTTATACAGGGTGGAAGACAATAATGGGATAATTTGGATAACTGTCCTTCTGATTTTGTAGCCTTTCCCTCTCTTAGGAATGTTAAAAGTACATATAGATAGACTATGGGGAATATCAAGAGAAAATCTTGAGTATAAGAAAGAAAAAAGGGCTTAATACTTGAAAGGGCCCCATATGAGGTACTGTCAGGAAGGTTTATTTTCAGAGAACTGGTGCTCAGCACGTTGCAATAATTGGGATATTTCAGGTGTCGTTTTGGGCACCCAAAATGGAGAGGTTCTGATATCAATAAATAACAAAAAATAGGACTCACCTGATGCTCTATTGATAAGAATATGTAAGTCTAATTTAACAGAACATTTATGCAGTTCTTTATATTAAAAAGCAATACAATTAATCTAGTTCATTGTGAACTACATTATAGTGAACTATATTATTGTGAACTATAATATAGTTCACTGTGAACCTCACCGCCCTGTGAGATTTCTTCTGCAGGTTTATAACAACATTTTGGAATGTTTTAAAAAGCATTTTTTTTTTCTAGCCTTTTGTGGCAAATTAATGTTTGATTCAAAGGTTAGTGCAGGCTTAAAAAGAAATCTGCCTGTCAAATGGTAGTTTATGAAACAGATTAGCAATTATTACCAGAAATTTGAAGGCATTCATAAATATGGCCCATTCAAATCTTTCCTAGAGTTGTGGAATACCTTAATTAAAAGCAATTTAAACAAAGGAATATTTAGCACAGAATTAAAGTTTCCCTAATTATGCTGCTGGTATTTTTTAGCAGTCATTTGGTGGTTTTGCCAATAACAAATTACAAATTTCTGTATGTCAACATCAATTGACAACTATGAGTCTCTTACCTCTTTTGAAAGCTCTTACACTACAGAGTTAAGCGTGGGTTTAGTTAAAGCAGTGGTGAATACATATTTTATATGCAATTCTTCCCCTGTCTTATTTTGGGGAAAAAAAATCAGATCCTTGGGGCAACGGAGCTACTTTTTTTTACAGTGGAAGCACAGAAATAGTAACACAAAATGTTAGTTAGTTCCTTAAAATTGAATATATGCTTAAAGCCTTCACTACTATGTTGCTTAATTAGGTAGAGGATGAGTATATCTGACTGTACGCAAAGTAAACAAGTTACTCTTTATCCTAATCTGTTTATACCTGGTTCTCAGATGTTGTTTATGTCATCAATAGGTAACCCCAGCAAAGAACACAGTTTCAGATTTTCCAAGAAAGACACATATTTAATATTCCTTTCTTGCTTGCCCTTCCTTTCATTCTCACACATAGTTTATATTCTTCCTAAGTGGAAACAGTCAGAAACTGTAGGTCCCTTACAAAAAGAACTCCTTTTCTTTTTTTTTTTTCATAAAAGGTTATAATTTAAAAATATTAAGTGTAGGAAGCATTGGGGAAACAACCAACAAACCCCACCAAAAGGCAACCTCCCAGATCATGAACCTGCTCGTAATTGCAAGTTCCTTTTCCTTTGTTCTGTTGAGGTCTGTCACTTTTATCTGAGATTTTTAGGAGTGAGTATTTAATGGAATCACATACAACGTTTTTATTACATTAACTCCAGCAACAGTGGCCTCAACCAAGGCACTTGTATGGGTAAGGTAGGAAAAAATACTGAGTGTTGACTCCAAATGTTACAGCAGCAATTAAAATCTTACCAAACAATCACAAAACAATATTAGTAGTATTTGTTTATCACACAGATCTCTGAAGGTTTTTTGGTCTTTTTTTTTTTTTTCTTTTTTGATTGTTTAGTTGGTTTTTAGAAGTGTTTTCCTGAAAGAGCACAGCACCCTTAAGGCTGTATTTTTGCTCTGCTTCCCTTGTTGGAGGGGGCTACAGCCCTCAGATTTGGGGACTAATTTGCATGGAAAGACAACCTTTTTCATTCTCCTGTTAATTAAGGAATAGGTGATGTTTATGAGATTTGCCAAGGAACTGTCACGTGTAAATAGAAGTGTTAGAAATGCAGCATTTGCTTGGAGTGGCACAAGGGCTTGAACTGTCATTTATAGGTAGAAGTGTTACACATGTGTTTGCTTTGCATTGGCACAAGGCCATGAGCATCTGCAAATTGTGTCACACTAATGTAAGGCATTCAGCAAGCTTAATTTTAGTGCCTCTCACAGCCCATTTGCTAACTGATAATTATAAAGTCAGCATAGTTTAACTATTTGTAACCCGCTGTGTATGAAAAGCTTGTGTTTTCTTGTATATTTAATTTTCTATCAATGTAGCCATTGTTCAGCTGTACAGACTTTACAGCTGAAACTTGAGATAAAATCTGAAGTTAGAATTTTCTCACGAAGAATAATGGGAAAAATTCTTTTTTTTAAAAAAAAATCATCTATTTTAATTGATGCTAAGGCAAAGATTATTGCCAATATTGATCTATATTCAGATCACAGACCAAGTCTAGAGGGCATTTTCTATGCAACATGGTATGACTATCACAGGAGGAAATGGAACAAGCAGAACTTAAACCAGGTCCACATCTAAAATTATATTTATAAAAGTTGCATCATTTGGGACATCACTGAACTAGAGGCAGAGATTCCTTTCGAGCTGAGAAGTTCCCACTGGTTGTAACCAAGGTTTGACAATCCTGGTGGGATATACCAGATCAAAATCAACTTCAGTATATCTTCCCTGAAGGATAAATAATTGGGTTTAGAGTCTAAATATAAAACCAAGCCCTCAGCTGGAGATGTGACATGGCAGGAAAACAGAAACACATTCTTTCAAAGGGTTGAATGATATATTTAAACTTTGCCAAGTCTGATACAAAAATGTCAAACTCCATAATTTTGGAACAATCCTACAATAAAGAGATGTGTTATAGAAAGTGGAAAGTCTGCATGTGTTCTGATTTTATACTCTAAAATACTCTAGTACTCTAAAATACAGTGGAATTCAGTCATGTGGACCTTTTGTGAAATGAGAATCAGAGCTATGTAGGTATTTTGGTTTCCTCTTGCTGCAGGTGGTTTGACTTTTCAGCAGCACTTGCTGGATTTACTGCGTAATTAGGTGCAAAGAGAGTAGCACAGACAATTTTATGCATCTCTTTCACTCATTAAAACAGAAACCTAAATTTTTCTAAAATATATTGTTTGGGTTTTTTTACTTTATATTTGAATTTGCTCAACGTCTGCATCACACTATCCAGAACATACTGGCCACAACACTTCCAGGTGACTCCAATACATGCAGTATCTACTCCTGTGGATACCTAATCTGATTTTACTCACCTAAAACTGGGAGGACTCAAAAATAAACAAATACACTGAACATGTTTTCTATTTCAGAGCTTTACATATACAATAGTACTTGACCAGACTCCTTTACCTTTGTATAGCTGTAGCCTTGATATAGAATAGTATCAGTTACACATAAGAGTTGGCATCTCTTTACAAAATTGACCTCTTGTTTACAATTTTATACTAATCACCTTACTGATCTTTCAGTATTGAATTTATTTGCTGTTGCAGTGCCCTACTCTCTACTGTCTGAATATTAAATGTGTTTGTTTTCCCAGAGGGCTAGAGAACATTGGACAAAAGGGTTCAGCAGGAGAGAGTGAAATAAAAAGAGGTTGTGAGTCTTTAACCTTGAGCCTGAAATGAATGTGAACCAAACTCAAGATACTTGGCTTATATGAAGCCAGGTAAACATTCGAGTATAAGCCCACACACTACCAACCATAATATGTCTGTTGATGCTTAATAGGCTTGGTATATTTTGCCTAGTTGGTTATACTTAGGACTGAGATTCTGAATATCATCTTTTTCTTCTAAAGGGAAAAAATTTGTAGTATCTAAAATTCTATTTCTTTTTGTTTGTTTGTTTGTTTTTCCTTGCCTGATGCAGTATAATAAATCTGACTTTCAAGGTGGGATGAAACGGAAGAGTTTGTTCTATTACAGCTCCAGAGAAGAAAGAAGTGGAAACTTATAGCAGTGTCAAAAATGTCCTGAAGTGTTGTCCCCACAGTCTTTTGTTTAAAAGCAGTTCATTTTTTTTCTGTTGTCTCCATTGCTGTGAGAAAAGGGAGCTGTATCACACTGTTTGTCTTCCCTTGGCACTGTCAGTATCATGAAGAGATACCATTACATGAACTCTACATAGTTCATACTAAACCAACACTCCCTGGGTTCTATCCATCATGGGTATGTCCCTGCTTTTACATGCTGTACAGCCATAAAAAACATTTGATCAAGCTCATCTGCTTTATTTTGTCTTCAAAAAAGAAAAAAAAAATGATGTGGGCTTTGTTTCAGCAGAGACCATAAACATTTTCCACTAGTTGTTATTTCAAATCTTAAACTCAAGCATGTATGAAAAGAATTTGTTGCTGTTGGGCCATGGAACTCTGGGTAAATAATATTTTTTCAGTTCTTAAATATGGGAGTAACATTACATATAAGAGGAAGATTAAATATGATAGTGTTAGATATTAAATGATGAGACAGAAATTAAAATGCCACCTTTATATGCCAACAAACCCTCTACTTTCATTTCCACAAACAGAAGTAAGTTTTGTCCCTGTAAGCAATAATTTGATAGACTGGGGGACAGACTATGAATGAGATTTTGAATTATATTGTAATGCAGAAATTCTATCACTCAGTGAGGTGTGACACTGAAAAAAATAATTTTTTTTTTCTTCTAGATGCCAAGCTAAATATGCAGCATTTAAAGTTGAGGAGGGAGTTTCTTCTTAAAGGAAAAACTAGTGGAAAACAAATATACATCTCTGAAACTGCAGAGAAATTTTAAGAGAAGAAGCTGGGATTCTACAGCTCCCTAGTGAGGAAAAATATTTAGAAGTCTAATTGTATGTATTCTCACCCTTAGGGTGAGAATACAAAGGCCAAAGTTTGGCCCTTATGTTACCATTGCATTCAGACTAATTATCTTAGGTATCAGCGGATCTGAACCAGTTCTAAGCTGATATTTCCAGTAAAAATCAGTGTGAACAGATAGAACTTATTCTAGGAACACCTAAATGTTCCTGCAAGACTCAAACGGTCCAGGCCAAAATTTAGCCACAGATCTTCACACAAAGTGAGGAGCTGATGGCTGGTGGCACATTCTGCAGTTCCATCTTCAGACACATCTAAGCAAAACACATGAGTTTGGTGTTTTCTTACAATGGCCCATTAGTTCCAAATTCAGGGCAGGGCAGGCACGTTTTCACAACTGCCTTTAAATACAACCAAAAACTATAGTTTTCCCTCAGCTATGTTAGGTGTTAGTCAGCTACCTCGAGTGACTAAAGACTTGGTGTTAAACACAAATTAGATGCCAAATTTTTGTATTAAAAGCAATATAGCTGCTACAGAACGTGGAGCCTCACAAATTAAATTTGCTTCCTCCCTTGTTAAACATAGAGACTTAAAGACACTGTGCAACTTGAAGAAAAGCTGTACTTTCATTGGATTCTGCTGGATCTGTTCAAGCATAATATCAAACCTTTTTATGTAGGTAAAAATTTACCTTCACTAAAAAGAATCCAGCTGGCAAATAGAGCCTATATCTATGCAATAAGAAGTGGCTGTATTCAAGAGAATGAAATCATTTTGTTAATGGAAAAGCTCTAACATTCAGTGGCACCTGAAAGAGATGGACTGGTATTTGTGTTTATACAGCAGAAATAATATGTAACTTTGCAGAAAATGTCACCTTATCAGTCCATAGTATAAAGTCACCATGTTACAAAAGGTTTCCTGATTTAAAATAGGGCAATACAGTGTCATGTTTTTAAAGCTGCCTCAACAATCATACTATTTTTTCTCATCATTTAGACTAACTACTGTGCACTTGTAATACAAGATAGAAGGGCAT
Source organism: Platyrinchus mystaceus (assembly GCA_035041135.1). Lineage (NCBI taxonomy): Eukaryota > Metazoa > Chordata > Aves > Passeriformes > Tyrannidae > Platyrinchus > Platyrinchus mystaceus. Next base: position 18,293,715 of record JAWWLV010000024.1, read on the forward strand.
AGACAATGAAGAAATTAGTATGTCACCTTTCCTCCCTAAGTTCAAATACTGTCTTTAGTCATGCAGATTAATCTCTTATCCCAGTCTGTTTGCTCACTATACAGAGCCCTCACGTGGCACAGAGCAACTGAGATTCAGCTCCGATTCAAACCCTGATTTATAATTCCAGGTGCTCTCTTAGGTACACTGGGTGATTGTAGTGGGTAAAATTGATTGGGAGTTTATTTGTTTATCATTGTGCAAGACAATCTTCCCTCTTGCACCTCTGCCAGCCTAAAATCTTGTGGTATCCCAAGATCCGGATAAGCCGTTCTCCAATCCTCTTATATTGAGCATAAGCAGTCACATGAACTACTTTCTGTACTGTGCCCTGCTGTTACCGAATGGATGTATAAAGAGAAGGGAGAGTATTTGGACTGACCAAGGACCATGTATCTAAGGATGGCATGGCTTCTGCTTTTAGGATTTTTAAATGATGAATATCTAGATTTAGAGAACATAAACAAGGGCCGAGTTCAAAGAGAGAAAAATACAAGTCAACCTCTTTCTCAAATGTGCTGAAATTCTGTACAACTTGGCCAACTCCAACCACAGAATCAGCTGGACCCCCCAGCTGTAACACTGTGACCCCATGCCATGACTAAAATGCAGTCTGCCAATTAAAAGAGGAATTAAAGCTTTCCTAATTAGTGGGTGTGTTAGGCCAAAACGAGCAGCATATTTACATGTAAAAAGTTACACATGCCAACCACCAAACCATTTCAAATGTGTGTGGAGAAGCTTTGACAATACCTGCTTTGCACCTTTTCTGCCTCTGCCTGTGTTTTAGTGTCCCCTCTAAGAAATGCTAAAAATCTGCTCATGGACTACATGGAAGTAGAAGGATAGAACTCATACTTAGCCATAAAACATTTGCCAACAGATCACGTTTTGTCATCCTGTTTTTTCCTCTCTGCCCCTCCACCCCCTTCCAAAAAGTTATGTTTTTTTCAGCAGTAAACCAGCACAAACCTTCACTTCTTTTCAGAACTGCTAGGTCACTGTGGACACAGACAGCATCTCTCCCTTTGCCCACCCACAGAGGATTTAGTGTCCCCCTCTCCTCACTCTGTTCCTCTCATTTCCTACTGGGAAAGCACTGTGCACCATCCCTGACAGCCTCATGGGCTGAGTCTTTATTTATTTTCACCTGTGTTATTACTCTCAGGTGCTTAATGGCATTAGATTGCCCTGGCATAAGTCAACTGATCTAGTTTAAAGACTGCATATATGGCATCAATTGTGTCGCTTTCAACATTTAACTTTACACTTTTACAACTGAGACACAGAAATGAAAAAAAAAACTTGCTGTTAACAATTCAACCCAACAATCAATACATCATTTTATTACATGTTTTGATATTTATTCGAAAGCTAAATGGCTAGAACAGTGGGTCTATACTCGAGTGTTTACCTCACATGTGCATGAAGGAAAAATAAAAGTTGGTTCAACGATACTATGTTCACATTATCCAGGCTTCCAAGTGTAGTTGTTGTGTGCAAGTTATCTCTGTTCATGTGGTAACTGTGATTTTATTTCTTTTTTTTTTTTTTTCCCTGTGGTAGCATGATTATGCTTAGTACTTTGTCTGCTTGGCTTTTTGTGCTCTTGGCTGCATCCATTTAGATTTTGCTTTAAAACGTTGATATTACTTATAGTTTTTACACCTGGCTCCTGTGTGTGTCTCATCCGTACCCATCCGACTGTGTCCTTGTTCTGTGCTTTTCTGTTTGTGAAGTGTGATATGTTATGTGTAATGGGTTTTTTAACAATACCAAAAGAGACTTTTTTAATTAAAAAAAAGCCTTTCTACTTACTCACTGCAAAAAACCTATCAACATGCATGGTTTTTACATTTGCATTACAATTAACATGGCTTGTCTTTTACTAGGGATGTACCACACGAGTGGACCTTGGCTTTCTTTAACCAGTATTTCCCATCAGTTCTTTGATGGCTTTAAACCTGATTTATTTTAATATTGCAGTTGGTACAGATATTCAAAATGCACATAACTTGAACCACTCGTTTATGCATATAACATCCAGAGACTTTGGACTTCAGCTGCCTGCACTGCCCTAACCATATGCTACATTTTTCACAAAGTATTTATTCTCTAACATGGTGCTGCCCCTGGGGAGGTTCCTCCTCTGACACCCCTTTCTTTTTCTCCCCCCAGATCCGCGTCGTGAAGGCATTCCGTAGCTCTCTCTATGAAGGTTTAGAAAAACCAGAATCTAGAACCTCTATTCACAACTTTATGACTCATCCTGAATTTAGGATAGAAGATTCCCAGCCCCACATCCCACTCATTGATGACACAGACCTAGAAGAAGATCCTGCTCTCAAGAAAAACTCGAGTCCACCGTCTTCGCTGAACAAGAACAACAGTGCTATCGACAGTGGAATAAATCTTACAACTGATACAAGTAAATCAGCTACCTCTTCTAGTCCAGGAAGCCCAATACATAGCCTGGAGACATCACTTTAGCTGAAAAGGTCACTGAAAAAAAAAATTAAAATTAAATAAAATAAACCCCCCCCCAGCAACCGAAATATATAAATATATATATTAAAAACACTGCTGGCTGAAAAGCTGTTTGAACTCTTATTCACTCTGAGACAAGTGAATGAATTGTTGATCACAATGGTTTTGGGGAAAGAATGAATGGCTGATTTACATACCCCTCTGTTCCCTTTCAGAAAAACAAAAAAAAACAAAACAAAAAAAAAAATCCTCCTGCATGAATGTACTGTACACTGCTGGCCCTTCTTTCTCTCTTTTTGTTCGTTTTTATTTCCTTTTTGGTTTTTTGTTTTGTTTTGTTTTTTTTTTCCTCCTTAAGCAGGAACTGCAGAGGACTTCTTTCTGAGGCTATTTATCCAATTCACTGGTCTGTGAGTTTTTTGAAATGCTTGTGTGGCATGGACTAAATTGTATAGATTAATTTAAATAACTTTTTTGAAGTTGCGAAGCTTAACTTGCACAGTAGATTTGCACCAGTTGGACAGAGGAACTTAAACATTTATGAGACTATATATAGAGATATATACATATAAGTATATAGATAATTAATTATATATATGTATATATCTATCTATATATATATAGTTATATATATATAAAGTTTCTTTGTTGGCATGTTGCCTTGTTTCTGCTCAAATTGCTCTGACTATTTTAACTTATTTATGTCCTAAAAAAGAATGTAATTTGTTTACAAACCTGTAGATAAATATCCTTAACTATTTGTAGGGTTAAGAAAGCACTTCCTGCCGAAGTAGTATAAAAATGGCTCAGCTCAGCTCATTGAAAATGTCTGTAATATCGCACCCTGAATATTTTATTACAACCGTGTTCTGATTTCTGCCTGATTTTATTTATTTTTTTTTTTGTTAAATTATGTAGATACTGCTAGTAAATAACAAAAGAAGCCAAAATACAACACATTGGATGTAGCATTGTGATCCTATATACAGGGAGGTGAACCAGGCTTCCTTTGTTTCAAATAAAAATAAAAATGATCAGGTTCTCTCTTTTTTTTTCCCCCCCTTTTTTTTTTTTGGTCTCTCTGATAATCTGCTTGAATTTGTTTTGGTGCAACATATGATAATGGAGGCTATTTCATTCTATAAACATGCAGCAATGGCTTCCAAAAACATCTTTAGGGAGATATTAAATGCGTTTATAATTTAAAATAAGTTATATTTGGTTTGTCTATATGGCGATAAAACAAATGTTAAAATACTGTGATATACGGTGTTTAATCCTTTTCAATTAGTAATTTAGGCATTTATTTCCTTATTACTTGCAAAGTATGGGCTGTTGGCATTTTGGATGAGAATCACTGTAGGTTGTTGCTTTGATTTTTTTTTTTAAAGAAAAATATGATTTCTGCACTATTAGGACTGAATGAATCTTTATTAATTGTATATTGAGATGTGCTTTGTGTGATTTTTTTTTTTATTTTAACCAAGCTTGTCTTCCTGTAGTCACATGGTATACTGTAACACAGTAATACATTATTTTACCTTGAGCTTTCTACAAAGAGAGCTGTTTTGCAAACCTGCAGTATGGGAGGTGGGAAATATTTTTCAAGATGGTAACAGCCCTAAAAGCTTAAAATTTATGAGCTTATATAATTGCTATGTCAACCACTTGAATGCTAAGCACTTTGTGGATCACAGATTTTTCATAAATAATTTTTGTATTTAATATAAAGTTTGCTTGGAGACTTTTCAGCATATGATCTTTTCCATAACTGTACAGTGCAAAAGACATTTTGAATTACACAGTTGATTCTGCCAGGTGTGTTGGAGAACACTCTCAAACTAGCTTGATAAATCGATTTGTTGAGGGATTATTATTGGTTTGTCTTAAAGTTGACTCGTAAAGGGGTGCATCTCTGCAGTCACAAGAACTAAACCAAGCCAGAACTCTCCAAACCAAGATTAGACTCATGGCCAAACTGCAGACTGAACTGATCAGATGTTTGCAGGGTGCATCAAGACTTATCAGCCAGGTAAAGTTCTAATCAGCTTGACTTGCCAGCTTCGGACTTTTGAGTAGAAGCTATTGAATGTTTTTGGCTCAAATGTAGTTCGCTCTCTGATCCAAACTTCTCACTGACCAACAGAACAGGCCTTTGAAGGCACTTACAGCTCTCTGTTCAACAAATAGTGTGACCCTTTTCTTACCAGTATCAAGCTAGCATGAAAACATAAGTATTTTAGCTGACTCCTAGCAACGAAGTGATTAAAACTCAGTCAGGATTGTTCGCTTTGTAAATACGGTGATTAACCTTTGTACAACATGTATTGGGTTTCTATGGCCTACTTGGGATATCATATTCAGAAGAAAAAGGTGTTATCTATTTACAGGGAAGCCTCTAGCTTTGGACTTGATCATCTACAGAAGCTATTAATACTGGAACAATTTGTTTTCAACATCTTAACACTGACTGTTTGCCTTTTTATTTTCAAACACTCTTCATATTTTTTCTTGGGTTTTTTTTTTTTTTTTTTTTTTTTTTAAATTTTCCTGTAGGAGTACCCCTCCCTAAGGTACCATTTGCAGACTTGAAAACTGTTAAGAAAATGTACACTGCATTCTGTGTATATATAGTAAAACATATATAAACTGAGATGCATAGAAAACTTGGGCTTTTGTGAGCAGAGACTGTGCTTTATGTATATGATAAATGATAGACTTTTTTTTTTTTAAAGCAGAATAGCTATGATCTTTCAACTACAAGTCGTGCATCACAATTCCTTTCTTTTATTGCTTGACCTCTCTGTGATGGGAACAATGGATCAAAAACCAAAATGATCAGTTTGTTAAAATTCCCTGCAATATATAAATGCTCGCTCTCTACGTACTGTACTTAGCAGCATGAGATTTGTGGACAACAATACAGTGGTACATTGGCAATCCATCCCACTAGGGGTTATTAATATATGTTCATTCATCTGTTTTTATGAATTTTTTTATCTAGACAATAATTGTAAATAAAGAACTTACTCTGTCTGTTCATTTAATACTATGCAAAAGGTTATGCTTTCTATTGTTATTCTTATTCCTACAGTGTGATGCTGGAATGTTTGTGGTTTCAAAAAAAAACAAACAAAAAGACAAAAGTAAGTAAAATATGTGATGTAAATTATTTTATAGTTTGAAACAAAATGATACAGTTTTACTCTTGCTGCTTTCTGTCTAATAGATCTCTCTTGGCAGGAGCACAAGTGGAAAATTTAAAGAAATAAATTCACAAAGCAGCATGAACAATAATGGTCTGAATGTAACAGCTTTCTTTATTTTCACCTGAGGTCATTAGATCTGGCTCTGGATTCCCACTGGGATATTTTAATGTAAAGGTATCTGTAAATCTTTGGGATCAGGCACTGAGTCAGCCTGGAAAGCTTTGATTCCTGCCTGGCTGAATCAGTGCAGTGCCCAGAAACATACTCTGGTCCATACAGTTGTGGGAATGGTTGATGGGAATACTGCAGGGAATTATTCTGGAATGACTATGTACAGAATAAGTAAAATGGATGAAGTGAATTTGCTTATGAAACAATTAGTTTAATATTGGCCCTCAGACCAACAGATCTGTAAGGCTGTTTTCGTGTCACTGACCCAGATGAGATACCTCTGCGTTTAGATTTCCCCAGCTCTTTCTCCCTCTGTCACGATCAGAAAAAAAGGTCTTTGAAACTTTCTAGTACTGGGGATTTCAGGCCAGGACTCATCCTGCCACTTAAGGCTTTCAAAACTGCATATGCACAGGGCAAAAGGAGGGAATCCCCACTCTGCTGCTCATACCCTCAGCCCAGGAGAGTTCCTCCTCTTTTTTTTCAGCTCGGGGTAAAGCAGTTGTTCCCTAAACTTCAGTGCAGCCTGTGATCATACAGCATTCTTGCACTTTGGTTAGAAGTTATCCAAACTGACAAGGTGTGAGGTGACTGTCACATAATCTTGTTTTTAAAGGTAAGATGCTTCACATTATAGATTTTCCCTTCTTGTCACCCAGATTTCCAGCTTTTACTCACAAATTCTGTGTGACAAGTGATATTTGAAAATGAAATAGTACTACACTGTGAGAAAAGATACATAAGAATATATCTAACACAGTAAATTCAACAAAAAACCCAACAGGAAACAGTTGTTATTTAGGCAGCAGATTTCTTGGATTAGTGGAGCTTTAGAGCTGCTTTGGAGTTAAATTGCTTTCTGCTTTGATTTTGTCAGTTCAGTACAGGCAACAAGCAGAAAATATTTTTCTTTTAATTCTCTGTCACTCATTTACCTCCTTCCTACACACATAACTTTATTAGTCCCTGTCCTTTTGGCAGGACTCTTCATCTCTGCCAAAAATGATCAGTGATGAGGCATTAGTAAGAAAGAGGACTGGCATTGTTCAGTGTGTTTTAAACCCTGTGAGCTTGAGCTGCATCCTTTCCAGAGTGTTTGTGGAATCCTTTCACAGCACTGCAGGGATGTGAGCTGTACATGTGAACTTAGAAGAATAACAGGAATGAAATTTCTTTGCATCAACTTGAAGCTTCAGAAAGGTACATAGTATTTGAGGTTACTGGTCCCTCATGGTGAACTTATATCCTAATTCAAAATGAGAATACCAGGTTTCGTGCTAGGATGACAATGAGGGTGATTGTGTCTGCCTCCAGAGAAAAACCAGGTGCTGATTTGCCATGAGGTGCTGTACTGATATAGGATGGGGAAAATGGTGCATAAACAGTGGGTGAAGGAGAGACAAAAAGAGGAAATAAGGAGAAGGAGGAAGAAAATGCAGGTGCATATAGTTTGGTATGGGGACCCCTGGTGGCCTAGCGGTTAAGACACTGGTCTCTCAGTGCCAAGGCTGCAGGTTCGAATCCCGGGTCCCCCGGGCAGATGGAGCTCGTCAGCCCCTAAGGCCATCCATCTAAGAGAAGGTCACT
>JAWWLV010000024.1:18301307-18319171 GCA_035041135.1 Platyrinchus mystaceus
AAATCCATTGCGCAGGCTTGAAAGGTAAAAACACCTTTCCCAGATCTTCGTTCGCGAAGACTGGCCACTTATAGTTTGGTATCTACTGAAATGAAACACAATCCTAATTGTTTGTTATTGGCTTGATTTTGACATTGAGTTCTAATACAAGAGATACTCAAATAGTTTTCTCTGTCTAAATGCCTTTGCCAGCTCTTCCCATATTCATGAGTAGGCTGAGGTTCCCAAAGTAGCTGGAAAACACTAACTTACAAAACTCCTGCTCAGCTGCTACCCCAAATCTGACATTTCTCTGATCAGAAGGTTGACCAGAAGCAGATGATCTCCAGCATCTCTGTCCAACTTAGTATTTGGTGTTATTCTATGAAAGGAAAGCGAGTGGCACAGTTTGTGGTGGTGGTTTACTCCAGTGTAGTGGTGCACTGTGTACACAGGCTGGGAGAGGACCAGGCTTCAACACTCCAACCTTCCTCTTTGGTGTTACAATAATAGTAGACTTGCTTTGAGGAGCCACAAAAAGGTAAACAGGAGATATTTCCTATTTGTGTTTGTATTCCTGCAGCAGTGTGAGACATTGACATAAAGATCATCATCATCATCATCATCATAACAATAACAACATAATAAAATTTATTCATGTCTCAGATCCAGACTGGGCCCCATGTGTACATTGCCCTGGGCTATAAACTGCAAATCCATATTTCTCATTTTCTCAGCATATGAAACTCATTTAGGTAATGCTCAGGTTTGATCATCACACTGATATAAGAGGTACTGAGAGAGACAGAGGAGTGTCTGATTCTATTTGTCTTTTTACAAGCAGGTATTAACAGGCTTATTATGATCTAACCTTATGGAAATAGAAGTATGATTAAATAACTTATTTATTAAATACAAGGCAGACTGTTGAAAAACACAAACAAAAGGAAATATTTACAGCAATATTTTCTCCCATATGTTCAGACAAACTCTGATTATCTATGTATCTGGGAGACTGTGTTTGCCTGATACCAACTAAGTGTTAAATTCTAAGGAAGGGAATGTGCTCCACTTTTCCCTGTGATGAAGCACTCCTCTCTACTCCTCGTGTGTGTGCATTTAAGAGTCACTGGAGCTGAGCTGGTACAAGCATTGCTGGTGCAAGCAAACAGTGTTTGCAAGAACATGAAAATTAGAAAAGCAAGTTATATAGCTTTCTTGGAAAAGGTTTATAGAGCATTTATGGCATCTGTTAAAGATGACCCTACATCACAGAACAGTAAGGGTTGGAAGGGACCTGGAGATCAGTTCAACCCCACTGAGTACAGCAACTGACACAAGAATGTGTCCAGGTGGGGTTTGAATGTCTCCAGAGAGAAAGACAGATGTATATATAAAGCCTCCTAGTGCTTTCATCAGTGGGTTATTTCAAATTATTTCAGACTCAAGTTTGTCAAAGAGGCATTTTAAATGATTTTCTAAAATTATTAAGGGAAAATAAACATTATTGGATGATAAGTCATATGACTAAGTTACCGATACTTTCTCATCATAGCATGTATAATGGTTAATTTAATACATGTTTGAAATTATTTTATGGAAAACAAAGATTATAACAGGAGTATGTATACATAAATAGTGCTCTTTGGGAAGGAATTGAATGAAATAGAATCTCTTCTGTCCCAAATAAGTGTGCTAAATGCCCACAAGCACTGTACAACCCTATGGTAACCTTGCTGTTCCAACAAAAAAAATCGTGTGCTCTCTTATGTGCCAGCACTAGTCTTCATGTAGTTACATGGTCTGGAATAGACTGTTTTTCTTCTTTTATGTTTGCATTGTTGATGGGTCATTTCAGTTGCTTTCTCTGCAGTTCCATGACCAGTCTCACTGTCTGATTTGGTGGGGAACAGTGCCTGGGCAGAGAAGCAGCAGCAAGGGCTGATCACAGAATCAAGCCACAATTATTGTAGATTAAAAAGACTGTTCAATCGAACCTTAAAAAAAACCCCAAAAAAAACAAAAAAAAAAAGGTGTGTGTGCAGGGATAATTGAACAGATGCCTCAAGAGCTCCCGCAATGACAGAGCATTCAGTGGTTTTGGCTGTCTTTCTGTCTTGCCACCTATCACAGAGAATTATGGTTTCAGAAGCAAAACTGCAGAGTCACAAGCATCTGCTCAGTGGCTGCTGTAAAGCAAGATGGTTTTGTGCCAGGCAGATGCTGATATCTGACAAAATCCCATCACGCTTCACATTAAGGGATGTTCTTGCTGGAATTGTGAGCAAGGCTGGGCAGACTGGGGTATTTAGAGAGCATGTGCAGCATTGGCTTCACCTCAGGAAGCCAGTTCTGATTACATGTGCACCCTTTTGGTGGAGTTTAATCATCATCAAGAACTCAAGTCACATATAGTTGGTTTTATTATGCTATTTTCTGTGCTTGTGAGGGATTTGGACATTTTCGGTATTTTTCTATTATGTTTTCTCTGCTATTACCTGCGAGCCTGAGGTGATAAAAATTATGGGAGTGAAATATGCCTATTTCCTTGTATTAAAGTCAATAGCTTCCTCTAGCCCATAACTCCTGGATATAAATTGTATTTTCACTGTATGAGAAAACACAGAAAAAAACCAATGTGTTTGAATATGCTGCAGGGATGACTCAATTGCCTTTCTTTTCATTTTCATGTATGAGAACAGAAGCACTACCCAATAATGCCAAAGCATTTTCTCTCCTCAGTGTTCCTGCCTATTTGATGCTGCCAGTACATTTTGTTCCTGAAAATTTGGAGGCTGATCTATGATGTGCCACTGGCAGAACATCTTTGTGCTGATAGTTAGCTAGTAGAGCACAGTGGAAATCTGCCATCCCTCCAAACAGCACACACTAAAAATAATGGCTGGTACAAGTCTTCTGATACAGCTCTGAATTACCTCACATCAGAGGAATATTTTCCTCCCTAGTTATAGTCAATAATTAAGATTTTTTTCTTTATCAATAGAGAACCCCAGCAGTTTCACCACCCTTTTTAAGTGTTCAGTTGCATTATTGAATCCTGAAATGTTACGATTTGAGTTTCATTTCTTCAGTAGTTCCCGTGATGCACATGCTACATTTCACAAGCCGTGTATGTATTAAAAAAAAAAGAAAAATCAAAAGAAACATTCCTTAGGTTCCCCAACAATCTGAGATTTGGTGGGGAAAACAGGCAGGTAGTTAAACTTCATAATGAATGATCTCTTCTTGTTAATGTGTTCCACAAAACATCATTCAAAATATTGAAAATAAAAAAAAAAATAAATCTAGCTGGTTATAGAAAATAACTACTGGTCATTGGATTATCCTGGGCTCAGAAAACATCTACTTTTGATATTAAGACTTTGCAAACAATATTGCTAAGGAAAATAGAAGAAATTCTGTTTTTTAGTATGGTTGCTCTGGAGGCTGCAACTAAATGGCATCAGAATGGCAGAAAAGCCACTGTACTGACACACAGGTCATTTCAAAACAGGGAAAAAGAGCTTCATTTTTAAAAGAAAAATGTAACTCACACCTTTTAAAAACTTTTTCAAGCCTTGAGTAGCTGAAGCTCAATTACAAGATAAGCCCGAAAAAGTGCAAGTGTTTGAAATCTTGTGATGAGGGGACCACTGGCATTTGCAAATAAAGGAAAACAGCAGGTGCCAAGAGGAAATCTTTTAAAGGTATGCAGAAAGTATAATGTATTTCAGAAATTCTTAAAAATCAAACCTCTCAGCTACACTATTTCTATTACTGCCTACGACAGATTTGCCTAATTTTCATCTCTAATGAACATCAGAAGCACGGAGATTGAAGGGTGCCTTGAGGAGCTGGAGGAGTTGCAGATGTGTGAGCTCCTCAAGCTGCAGCATTGCTGCAATAGCAAACAGGCCCATGAGCAGAGGACACTCCTGAGGGAAGACAGGGAGGAAAGTTCTGGTGTTGTGGGACAAACTGCAGCATGAACAGCTCAGCCCTGGTTTGCTGACAAGGTAATAAGCTGAGGAAAGGGGAGTGTACAGCATTTTATTTCTTGGAAAGGCTCGGTGGCCTGATGCACTTCTGTTCAAACATTCTGTTCTTCAGGGTTGTGTTGCTAATCAAGTTTTGGAGAGAATAATGTGGTGTTCCTGGTGAAAGTTAGTAACTGTTGTCTTCTGCATCCATAGACACTCCCCCCATCCACCCCTGCTTTGATTTACAGTCTGTCACATCCCTGCTCTTTTTGTGGGTCTTTATTCTGCCTCTTGCCATTAGAGACTTTCAGAAACTTGCTGGTAAGATCTCAGTTTTCCTGGGTCAGAACAGTGCAGCAAATCTCCAGTGAGGAAATACTGCTTTTATTCTCTCATCCCAAAATCATGAGTCCCTCTGCTAGCAAAGAGAGGTGTTCACAATAGAAAGCTGGAACCACAACAATTATTTCAGTTCTTTGCAATATTATTTAATTTGTTGATACTGATTTTTGCTTCTAATCTGTGATGTTTAGAAATTGCACTCAGAGACCTGTAATTGAAGTAGTTTCTATAAATAATGAAAAATTAGTGTTTCAAATTTAATACGTTTTTCTGTAGCTTTTGGTATTCTCAGCTACTCTTTACTTCATGTGTCAACTGATAAGAGCACAAGTATATTTTATTTCTTATTATCTCTTTCCTGCTGTGAATTCCCCCAGCACAAGTTTTCCCATTTATATCATCAGTGTCCATGGGTGCTTTTTGTATGTTGTTTAATAGACAGAAGGCCAGGTAAGGGTGCATGAGAGCTATGGACTTGTACTTCAGTTTTGTAGTTGTTTGCTTTTTAGGATATCTTCACTGATGTGGAAACACAGAGTATCTCGTGAGAAGCCATGTTCAGTGATTAAAAACAATCCTTGAATATAATATAAGGAAGGCATAAATTAATGTTATGATGCATTTCTGCCTTTAGAGGGAGGAGGAATTAAGACAGGAATTACTTAGAGTGGAAATCAGTCAGATGCCAAAGATCCTTCTGATACAGCTTAAAACTCACAGAAAAACTGATCTCCTTCAGACTCTGTTACTGCTCATTCTTGTGCTTAATCATCTGTCTCTCAAGAAATGTTGATGCAAACGGTGTGCTTAGTATTGATGTCAAATATTTTAAAATATTCTAAGGATATTAATGTTTTGGTTTAGTTTTAAAGGAGATTTTGGGGGGGTTGGGTTTGTGGTTTTTTTTAGAACCTCCTCATACATAGTGGGTCTCTCATTGCAGTGGTAATTTTCAGTTTCAATCTGTTCATACCTCTAGAAGTAAATTCTGTTAGGTTTTTCAACCTATTCTGCACATTACAATACTGAAATAAAAAATATGCAACTAATTTTTATATACATCTTGTGGCATTAAAGATTGAGATAATGCTACAGCAATGCGACAAATTGCTGCCACAGGATTTATATGTTTTGGAGTCAGACATAGGGAAATTTTTCTGACTGAAAAATAGCTGATTTCCAGTCAGAGTACACAGATGTGCTTTTTGATATGGAAAGGCAAAAAAGTAAATAGCAATGCTACATTTCCAAAAACTATGGTGATCTCTTCTTGTCCCTACCATCTCTGAAAAATCCTCAGAGGTTTTTGATGGAAAAAACTGATACTGTACATGTCGAGTGTCACACAAAGGCTTGTAAACCTGTCACATTTATACCATAGCCATTAACCTTCACAGCACTTCTCTACAGAGAAACAGCTGAAGAGGGGTGACAGAAGGGACAGTGGACAGAATATAATTTAGAACAGCATCTTTTAGACACTTATTCCCTCAAGATTTGGGTTGCATTAGTTCCTGATGTTATAGAAAGTCTGTGCTTCGGATTTGAGAGGCACAGGAAAAGAACGTTATGCTGCAGTGGAAGAACAGTGTCTGACTGACATAATTTGAAACACCATAAGCTGCTTTTGTTTTAAGTATCAGACAGCACAACAGAGCCTGGATGCTCCAGGCTCTGGGGACTGTGGTGATGTGTGTGATAATAACTGTAATGATTCCCCATGTTCTGTTTTCATGAAGCGGGTGCAACCCTCTGATAGTGGCCCCAGTGAGGGAAGAGGGCTTTCTTCACCCTGCTATGAAAAATACTCTTTCAAACTGAGCTGACTGTACAGCTGATCCATTCCAGGTTTGAAGAGTGTGTTATGAATAACAACAGAGGGCAGGAGGGTAAAATCAACAGGGTTCAAATTCTCCTCACACCCACTTTGCACAACACCAACATGCAAACACTTCTGTCTGCCCCTCTGAGGGGTTAATGAACACCCTGCACACACCAGCTCCTTCCACCACATCAGCACTTCTGTGGGGAGAAGGAGTAACATGCAAATTATCTAAACCTCATCTTCAAGACAGATTTTTATTTCTACAGAATAGAAATGGTGTTCACTCACCCATTCTGAGTGCCCTCAGCAGAGACTAAAACACAGCTATGAAAGAGCCAGCACATTAGAACTGCATCTCATTAACATAATTTTGTGCAGTCCACCACCAGGAAAATGGCAGATTATCACTTGAAACACTCTCTCTTCAAGCTTCAATAATTCCCAGAAAACTGCTGAGCTTTGAAGCATTCCCTTATATATTCACTTATTCTGATCAAAAGGAAGGGCTGCTTCTAAGACTTGCTTTTGCTTTCTGATCAGTTTTTCTTCTCCTGTTTTATTTTACCCCTTTTTGTTGGTGTGTTTTTGGAATTTGTTTCATTTTTTATTTTTCTTTTTTTTAATTCTGTGGGCAGAATTTTGATTTTGGCAACCTGTTTATCAAAGTAGAACAACCAAAAATTATATCAGTAGATTAGGCACCTATTCAGGAGTTGGGAGGAGGGAAGGAGAAATATTTGTTTAAAAAAAAAAACAAAAACAGAAAACCATGGTCAGTAGCAATGCAGATGGTGATACAGATTTCTTTGACTTCATTTCTTTTTCAAGGTTCTTCTTCTCCATTTGGATTAAATATGACTCCAGAAAAGACCAATGACAACCTAATGACTGAGTCATATATTTTTAAATCTTTAGATGTTATACTTAAATCTTTTCTACACAAAAATTAATTAAATCATCCGTGTTGAGGATAGGAAAGATGAACAAACAAATTCAGCAAACAATTCTTCTTCTTCCCCTGAGCTGAAAGACCAGGGTTTTTCAAACCTAGCAATTCCTGTCTGTGAGTAACAATGTTCTGCAGAGGCACTGGATCTGCTGGCAGCACAGATAAGCATCACACACATCACAAACACCACTCCAGAGGAGAGAGAATTCTGTTAGTGACCCAGAGAAGCCTGGGAAAGCTGCAAGTCATTTAGGCAAAGGATCTTTGTCAAAGTGGAGAATTCTTTTTGAATTCAGGACTTTCAGACTGTAAATTGGGTTTCCACAGCCAGAACTTTGTGCCCCAGGTACAAGAATACAATGCTTCACATTTCATATAAATGTAGTGCTAAGCTCAGAATGGGAACACGTGTGATCCTTTCAAAGCAGGGGAACAGCATACCTTCCAGCAGGCCTGAATTAATTTTTAACCATTTAAACAGACTAGATCTCTTCTTATCTTTTAATTGTATTTTCTTATCATATTTTTAAATGCAGACCTTCAAATCTACCCACTTCTTATGCAGATCATCATAGCTTGGTTTAACAGCTGCACTTGTGATTTCACATTTTTAAAGAAGCAATCAGGTTGCTCTGTTTGCTGAAAACGTTGTGACGAGGAGACACTGGGACAATACAGCTTCCTACTGGTGGAAAACGCGATAGGATACTTATTTGTCTCAAAAATTATACAGTTCATGAAGAAATTTAGGAAAATTAACCAGGGTGTTAGTGTTAAAATTCAAGTGAGAGTTGCAGAAAACCAAAATAGTGAGGTTGGTTTGTACTATGCAAGGAAAGATGTCTGGCAAAATGACTGTAGAAATTTCTTTTGGACCAACAAATTGTTTGGAAAGGAACTGTTCTGCTGTAAAAGTGTTATCTAGGGGTGGAAATTCAGCAGCACCAGTGACAGCTAGGGAAGGGTCTGAAACATGCTTTGAGTTTCAATGTCTCAGGGGGTCCTTAACCAGCTCTGATGGACTTAGGGCTGATGAAAATATAGAAGGAGGGAATCATGACCACAGACTGCGTCATTGGATGTGGCAAATGTTGGAATACAAAAAAGGGAAAAACAAGAGGAGCAGAAGTATTATTAGATTTGTTCCTGCTGTGGGTTCCCACATGGGATGAATAAAGCCTCACTCAGAGTTCAAGTCAAGAGAAGGGGGTGCAGCAAGGAAAATAAGGATCTAATTATGGAGAGATTATACAAAACTGCTTGAACAAATTATGAAATTGTTGCACCTGAAGGACAACAAAAGAGAGTTGCTTTTAAAGCACAATAAGGCAATTTAGGGTGATGGTTACCTTGGGGGGGAGGGGTGCTGCACAGTATGTCCCACTCAGATTGTTTTTCCCAGCTGACATGCTGGTGCATGCTGAAAACTTTTAAACAGAACTGGGATATTTAGAGTATTAAAAGCTTCTGGTTGTGTTTACCATTGATTCGTATAAAGAGATTTTTCCTTGGATATGGGATAAGTTCACAGACTGATGGCTTTGAATTGTTAAGGGGTAGAACTGGTGAAGCCATGTTGAAATATGTGGAATTATGAGCTACATTTCGTTCAAGGTGTATGAGCTGAAACAGATTGTCAGCCAAATATGTGGGAGGCCAGTCATGAACTGGAAGAATAAAGGATTTTGACAAGTATCCATGCAAATAGAGAGGTCTGGTATTATTTGCACAATCAGCTGGTGACTGTACACATCCAGGTGAATGGATGGGATAGAAGGAGACATTCCTGTGAGGTGGTAAGAGGGATGTGTGTGAATAAGAGGGGCAGGGACAAAGAGAACTAAAGGAATTTCAAGCTAACAGGAGAGAGATTGAGGTGTTGGATTAGGAGTGTTGCTCATTGTTTGCTTCCTACTACCCTTAGGAAAACACAGCTGATGTCAGACAAAACAAAGAAATTCTAGAAATAATTTTTCTCCTTCTAAAAGGGTTAGTCCCTGGCTAACTCATCTGTCCTTTTTAAAGCAGAGTAAATACACTTTCAGGGTGATCATGTCTTTGCTTGTTGCAGATGTTTGTGTCAAGTGACTCTCTGTGAAGGTTATAGTTAAGAACAAAACGTTCAAACATACCACTTTATAGGACATTCTTACTGAACCTGTGAAGCTCTAATCCTGTCTCTTATACATTAGAATTCAGAGGTTAGATCAGTTTCTTCCCCATTTATTCCAAGAGATAACTTGCAATTGATATTTCAGTGCTTGGATTAGCCACATAGTGTCACCCTAGACCATCCAAAAGTCTGTTAAAAGGCATTCTGCAGAATCACTAGCTGGGAAAAGTTGCACTGGGAATAGCCTGGGAAAATGTTTCTGCTTCTAAATAAATTAACAGGCTTCTCAGGTGAATCTCCTTCATCCTATATGATACATATGTAGCCAGAATCAAGCTGTTTTCAGGTGTTCCTGACATTTTGGATGAGAGCCACCTGCCATTCTAATTGTCATCAGCAAATTGCATTTTGCAAGTTCTTTTATTCCTGAGCTCTTGGCCTCTACACTCTTTATATTTAAAGAGACAGCACTAACTATGTTGTTTCTGATTTCTAGTCATTTCATGTCATAAGTATAGTTTTCCAAGCTTTTAAAATATGATTTAGGTTCTGAAGGCATGCATATGGTTCAAAATGCACAAGTCTTTAGGTTTATTCCAATCAGTTACTCTAGTGATTCTCCAAAAGAGAACCCAAAGCAAAACCTCCTCTTTGACTTTCTTATCCTAGGATTCTGAAAATATTTTAAATAGAAATTGATTTTTATTCCTGGCTTACATTTGCCCCATATAGCTTTCATTTAAAATGAAGTTGTTCGTTTTTGGATTTAGACCTAGATGATGCAAAAGACTTAAAAGAGCAATAGTTTTTAAAATATAAACTTACTCTTTTTAAACATAAACAAAGTTACAAAGCATGGCTGAGGTCATAGGTCATAGACTATCATGTTGATTGCAAGGAAACTTAATGATCATGTAGTTCCAACCCCCAAGAAAACATCTAAAAGTCTATAAACACCAGCAACAGGCAGAAGGTTGTGCACATTTGGACGTGGAGAGAATTGAGATTCAAAGCCACTCTCCACAGCAGGTGAATTACTAAAAATACTCACAAAAGGTACCACTTGTAAGTAACAGACACTCTTAGTTCAGATAACTGGTACATAACAGGTAATACCTAAGGCCCTCTTGATAGATGAATCTGACTCAGGGCTTCCAAATTATGGGTAATGATGGATGTGCAGCTTCCTTTCTCTGGATTTTGTTAAATTTTCCTTAATTATTTGCTATATGCTCAAGGAAATCAATGAAGTTAGTTCAATCAATTTGAGTAAAGTTAGAGCTCTGTTAACCTGTTTATTCATTTTTACAAATGCTAATGAAACAATGATGCCATGGAGAGATGAAGGCACCTTTAATTTGATAGTTTTGGCTGCTTTCCCTCTGAAAAAGATTGAGAGTAATGATAGCTAGAATTTAAACAGAGCTTTTTTTCTCCTAGCCAGCAGAAGGGGATGAAAAAAGGTTACTTGAATGTAAGGATTTTGCAAGCTGGGGGGTTTTAGGTATATTTAGTTTAGTGAGTTTGGAATTTTTCTTTGTTTTTTAGGCATTGGATTATTGCTTCCTTCAGACTGGATATTTTTAGTGGGGCTAAGTAATGAGTATTTTGAGTTTTAAGGACAAGAGACCCCTTGAATAATATTTAACTGCACTACTGATTCATGCACCATGAGATGCTCTCGAAGCCTGCAGACATGGAATTCAACTCTGAAAAACACCTTTGAAAAACTAGAAAAAGCTCCAAATGACAATGAAAAGCTTCTTATCTTCCTCTCCTTGCTGTCAATGCCATTATCTCTGAAGTGCCTGCTCCCTTTCCACTCTCCCCTCTCCTTTTCCACCAATACCCACAGCCCCTCCTTCCCTCCACTCATCTCTCTCCAGCTCTTGATGTCTTGGTTGCTCCCTGAACTTCACACCAGACCCTTTTTCTCAAGGAATGGGCTGGGCTGCTGTTGAAAATGACTCTTTAAAGTCCCTTGATCTGAGATCACAGGCAACAAAGGAAGCAGGGTCTGAAAAGCATCTGGAGAGGAGCAGGGGTCTCTGTGGGGACCCGCTTGGCCCCAGCACAAAGTTTTAAATTCCTCATCCATGCATAAAATCTTCTAAAGGAAATAATATTTTTTTAATATTACACTGCACATAGATTGGTAAAGCAATGTTTAAATTTTCCCTACGGCATCTATTTTGAGCAGAAACACTTTATCCTAAAAACCTCAAGGTTTCCTGTGGAGGTATCAACCTCCCAGTATCTCTTTTTGAATTTGTAAGCAGAACACAAGCTGCAAAAGAGTTTCAAACTTGGAAGAGTTTTCTGATTTCCAAACCACTGCATTAAAAAATTCTTCTCTTTCAATTAAATCGTTAAATGTGTAATATAATTGTAACTAGCAATGTTGATCCATTTTAATTCTGTTTTAAATTGCAGGAATTGCATAGGAAAGAATTTATAGCAGAAGCCCTCCAACTCTAGCCTTTCTGAGAGAGTAAATAATGATGAATTATCAACTCATCACAAGGGGATGGATCCTGGCCTTGGATTTGGCCTTCAAATGTCCTTATTTTCTGGGGGAAAAAAACACACAAACAAAAAAATTAACAAACCCCCCAGAAATTTCACCTGTTTGCTTTCTTATATGTAGTCTGGTGAAACAATCTGTTGACAGTTTCAACTTGAAAAAATGCAGTTAAAGTTTTGTTTTCCATTCCTGTGAATTTTGTTCAAGCATTTGCCACTAAATTGAATTTTGGAGTGTCTCTACTCCTAAGGCTCTTTTCAAGGCTCACTTGCAATCTCTAGTAAAACCAGCTGAATAAAGTTAGACTAATGCTTTTGTCTGTAAACCTCCACACAGATATTATATGCATGTGTCTCTGCTTTTGAACAGAACACAAGAAAGCAAGAGTTTTTCTAGAAAAGATTTTATAACCTTCATGGCACAGGCTATAAAACAGACAGTGGATTTTGCTCAAAATACAAAGATATTTACCTGGAAGATCTACTTGAATCTTGATTCCCTTTACTCAGGCTGACAAATTAAGTGTGTTTAAATAAAATTATGTGCTTAAGTCCTGTGACTTTTATAACCCTTCCTAAAGCACAGATGCAATCCTCCTCTTCCCTTATTAATAGGGGCCAGTTAATATTGACCACAATATCAGCTTTCATATTGGAGATAAGCCAGGAAGCATTTGCAGTCAAATGTGATATACACTAACAATGCCACTTGTAAAAATGGAAATTCACTCTGAGGCTTGACAGATATTAAGTTATGCATACAAGCTGTGCAGTGTCTTGCTTGGTTTTTAACATGGCAGGAGAGATGATGTTCCTTTTTATTAAGAGTCCAAACATAACCAGCTTAGCCCGTTAAAATCCCTGCTGCTCTAAAACCTGTTAGCAGGAAGTATTTCCCTACAGAAAAAAGAAAAGGATGAAAACAAAAGCAAATTTTGAGTCAGTAAAATAATTCTTTTGGGTTTTTGTCCGGTTTTTTTTTTTTTTTTCTCTGATAGGAAAAAAATACAGCTCTTGGGAATCTAAACAGGTATTTTTTGGTATTCTGGTCAAGCACAGAGCTAAACTGTCTTCAAGTAGATACTGTACTGCCTTCAAAGCAGTAAATGGATGTCATTAGCCTGGTTCAATCAGTTCTTGTGAGTATACTGTAGTGGGTTAAATAGACCTGTTCTAGTCATGGTAATTTTATGATCATGACACTCCTTTAAGGAACAGCTAAAAGAGAATTGAGTTGTCTTTACACTCCCTTACAAAGGCTGAGCCCACCTTTTCACTGG
This sequence comes from Platyrinchus mystaceus, assembly GCA_035041135.1. Lineage (NCBI taxonomy): Eukaryota > Metazoa > Chordata > Aves > Passeriformes > Tyrannidae > Platyrinchus > Platyrinchus mystaceus. The sequence continues at coordinate 18,314,299 of JAWWLV010000024.1, forward strand.
GAGCACCTGCTGTATCCTGTCCAAGTATTGGAGGGGTTGGTGAACCCCAAAAATTCCAATGAGGCTCAGGCTGGGCAGAAACGAAACTCCTTCCTTTTCTCTGTCCCTGCACAAGAAGATGCCAAGCAGTTTTTGCAAATCAGGTGATTGCTCAATTTACTGTTCATTCTGGTACCAGTTTGAGATGAGTCAAAGACCTGAAGATTTCCAATCTGTAAAATAATTCCTTCTGCATAAGAGTTTTCTGTATTTGTCAGCTGTGGCTCTCTGCTCACTCACTGACACTTCTCTTAGGGCTGAACTGGGAAAAACATTGTACACTGTTCCTTCAGTATTAACTTTACAGGACAGTCAAGGCTAATCTACATCTTAATATGTTCATTTAACTCCATGTCTCTTGTAATTTATGGCAGCTGTTACATCAGTAGTGGTGACCACATCTCCTGGGAACATGCCAGTACTCCTTCCTTTCTTTAGTGCCCTGACCAGAGGATGCTGATTTTTTTTTTTTAGGAGTTTCTGTCCTCGGCATAGAAAAATTGCTGACTCTTTGGCCACTTTCTGTCTTGGTCCTTGGATGATCTCCTGAATATTTGTTTCCAGGGTGTAAACACACCCTCTTTTAAAAAGATACCTCAAAGCCCTCTTACAATAATAGAAATTCTAATTTCTAACAATACAAATTAGAAATGGTCTAGATTTGTATAATTTCAGATTTATAGGTTTAATAAGGTTTATTTGCACTATTTATTTTGGTTTCGGTGGATTTCTTCACCTTAATTAGAATTTAATTTGGTACTCTGTTGAGAATTTAATACCGTCATTTGTTGTAATAGTGTTGCTCACCCAAGGAAAAAAAACAAACACTGGAACAAAAAAATTAAAACCCACAGGCCACAGCTTAGAAAACTCAATAGGAGACATACCCAACTTAATTAATTGCAGCTCTGCACTCATATCTAAACAGGTTTTGATGCCATAAAGATTATTCTGGCAGTTCAAGTCTAAGCCTGAAGACTTTCCAGCTGCTGAGTACTGGCTTAGTAACAAGTAGGGGGAGAGCACCCTTCAAGAATAACCTTATTGCATTGAAATGTTTTCTGTAAATTCTTTTCTTCTTTGTTTTAGCAGTTCACATTAACTGATAGCACCATTTCCCTCAGGTGGGCTACACTTTTAAGTTTGTTCCATCTTTTCAGCATTACCACATTCTTCCCCTCAAGTGCAGTGCCCAGGTGCTCTGGAAGTTGCTGAAAGCAGAATAAATTGAATAGTCATTCTCTGATTCATTTTTTTAAATGATAAATCAGCCATAATGCAAATTATCCCTTCAAAGAATGGAAAAAATCTAAGTAAAAGCACCATCTAGGGACAGCAATTGTATAACATCTTTGTTCCCTCATAAACTGCGACAATTCCACCCCCAATATAATTAAATTAATTTGACTGTGCCATATATTTACTGTTGTTAATTTCAGCATAGATTTTATATAATTTCTTCCACTCATGTTAGGAATTATGTATTTGTAAATATAAATCAATGCCAATCAGGGGTAGCAAATTATTGCTGATTGATGCCTTAAAAAACAAAAAAATTCTCAGAGGCCAAAGAAAAAAAAATACCCTGCAGTTCATGATAGGAGAATATGTGCTCAGCATCATAGTTGTTTCCTTAGAAACAGGGAATCACATGATGCCCAGTGCTAGTGGAGCATGCTCAGTGCATAAATAAATCAGGCTAATTTCTCTCCTTTTGTTCTGAAATCTACCCCAGATTTCCTGCTGTCAAGGGAAGAAGCACTGAAAGCGCCTCCGTTTGCCCCACATGGCAAAGCACGGCCCAGGTGATGGGCAGGGCTGGGGGTTGGTGGAGCTAAAGTCTTGATTAACGTGGAACAAAACAACATGCACTTTTTCCTGGCGGAAAGTTTAGCCTCCCTGCATGTAGGCTTTCAAAAGAAATCTCAGCAAAATTAATTTCACCCAGTTAGAAGGGAAAAATCCCCCAAATGACAGATCACAGCAGCGAGCTCGTGTCTGCCAAGGCAGATAGACTCGAGTTCTCCTCCGTCGTTTCAATCCTGTTTGTGAGCTGCTGCTATTACCTGTTTATAGCCTGTTCTGACAGCACTTTAATTGAAACAAGAAAAAACCCCAACCATTAGATGAGGAAAAATTCACAAAATAAAGTGCTCTGTCCTAGCAGGATTTATTTAGTCTGTTTTTAGAAAGGGAGTCGTTGCTTTAAGATGGAAAAAGAATCTGATCTCTGTACTGCAGCTCTGTTGGTTGGCATTTGTACCTAACAGTGTGTCTTGAATACATGATGAGCCATTCACAGACACCCACAAGCTGATGGAGTTTAAATCTGAATTTATTCAAGTCCATACTCAATCTCGTTTCCCTAAAGAATAAGACCTCTGTTGGAGCTCACTTGAATCACACTTGTTTTTCACTGCTAAACAGAGGTAGATGTTTTGGATGTTTTTTTCAGAAATGGCCAAAACTGGGACCCCATATATATGTGGTTTTATATAAACACACATGTATAAATATATATTTAAAGAAACAACACAACATAGGACTGGGGTTACAATTCCTTTGCCCCTGGTTCATAACTAGTGGTGTTGCTGGATACAGTTTTCATAACTCCACATTTCCATACCTTATGCTTGGATCATAATAAGGTAACTAAGGAGGAACTCCTGAAAAGGTTTTGTTTTACTTGAAAAATAATTATCCTTTTTTTTGTGTTTTTTTTTTTTTTTCTTGTTTAGCTCCTCCTTGGAGCTTAAAAGGATGTGCTCTCCAAGTGCATGCAAAGTGCATCGTTTTATAGATAAAATAGACATCAGAAGTAATTGGGTAAAACTGAGTGCCTTTCTTCCTGTCCACAGTAATCAAACCACGAGGGCTTTCATATTCAAAGGCTATTGAACAGCTCAGAAAGAGAAAAACTGGGATGTTTAGTATTGTATGAAGGCCACAAAGGAGGGAGTTGCAGGAAGGTTGCAAGGCTCAGGGTACGGACAATCCGTCTGATGGCGATGGAATTGCTCCACGGGGGTGCCAGTTTTTTGGTACAAGTTAGAGCCACTGCTGTTCTTTGCAGCACAGCCAGCTGTCCCTGTAAGCTGGGGAGCACCAGGAGCTGCCAACACAGAGAGCAGGTCCTTTCCTTGTCTGACATTGTATTCCCAAATTCACAAGCCATACTGCTCCGACAGCCGTGCTCGTTACTGGGCCAAGGCAACATCCAGATGGAATCGATGGGAGAAAATGGTTTTAGGTTTGTCACACCCACCAACCACAAAAAATCCTTTACAAACATGGTCTTTCAATAACTGTGTCATCCTTTCTGTTCTGTGTTCCATAGTTCTGCTCTATAAGCTGTGGAGCTGTGTCTCCATCAAAATCCATGCTGCTAGTTTTTTGACTAAAAGTACAGGAACCTAAAGACATGATGCTGTTATTCTGCAGAGCCTGACAACAGCTAAATGTGTGCTAGAAATACTTTTATGTTCTCAAGAACCATCAGAACTCTTTGCATATCCTTTACTGGCCACCAAAACTCAAAAACATCCCAAAATAATAAAATGGAGCTAGAAGAAGCATTTTAGAGGCAATGGTAATGTTTGTAAGAAAATAAGAATTGTTCTAATATTCTTTTTTCAGGTATTTATAATTTTAGAAATATTGAGTAAGAGAGGAATAGTTTATTCATCATAAATGTGACTGGAATGGTGGAAATTCTACCACCACAGCCTCCTGTTGCAGGTGCTGTGATTTATACCTTTTCCGGTCATCGATTCTGAGAGCAGAAACCTCTGGAATTCTCTCTGCTGGAGTGGTTTCATGTTGTATAAAACACTTCCCACTAGCTTGGAAACAAGCAAATGTAGAAAGACCTTCCAGCCTTTCTGGCTGGATTTTCTCCTGGGAGATTTTTGTCTGATTTTTGACCCTAAATGTAGCTCATGTTTATTTGTACAAAGTACAGTTGGATGAATTACTGACTTGGAGCATCCTTTTTATCTCCTCAGATAGAGGGACTTGCAACTACCCTTGGCAAATTCTGTAAACACTATGAAGGGAGCCAGTAATTCCCTTAATGTCTTTATTTCCCAGTCTTCAAAAATATTTTATTGACATGAACTATGTAGGTTCAACATCAGCTATTTTTAAATTTTGACTTTTTCCAATGAGGAGCTGGATGTTTTTATTCGGTTTGTTTTCTGCCTGTTCATGTCAACAAGTAAAACCAAAAATAGAATAAATAAAAAATTACTGCTCTAGTTGAACAATCCGATAACTTTGGAAACAAATACAATTCCTGTTTTAAAAAGTGGCCATTTGTGAGTCAGCAGAGCTCCAAAGGCTCGTCTGCTTCTGCAGCTGATCTGCAGTTCCGTTTTCTATCTAGTTTTTATGGTTTGCTCCATGGTTAATTACATTGTTCTATTCTATCTGTACTGACACCCATAATCTTACAAAACTATTTTCAATTTAAACTTGTCATCAGCAAGGGAAACTTGAATTGCACATGTAGGAGGGCTGTGATCTTCTATACATCAAAGTGAAAGCAAAGGAAAATCAAACACATTGTTTGAAATGAGCAGCACAACAGTTTGTTTAATGGAATGACTATAGGCCTCTGTCAATGACTTTTAGCAATATCTGCAGTTAAGTTTCGTCTCGGCATAAGATAATTCATCCAATTGAATAACCAAATATTTTCAGTTTTCAAATAACAGTTTGGTCTTTTGGGCTTTTTCAGTCAAGTGTTCAAGAAGAACATTCGTCTCTTAGAGCTAAGTGACTTTTTAAAATTTATTTAAACTTGGTCTTATTCAAAGCAGTTGGTTTGAATAAC
>JAWWLV010000024.1:18319271-18348505 GCA_035041135.1 Platyrinchus mystaceus
ATTCGTCTCTTAGAGCTAAGTGACTTTTTAAAATTTATTTAAACTTGGTCTTATTCAAAGCAGTTGGTTTGAATAACAGTGGAATTAACACCTGCATTATATTTTAAATATAGTATGCTTTGTGCAATTCAATTTCATTTTTGCAACATATTTATTTCTCTAAGTTGTCCCAACTTACCGATGCTCTGAAAACAGCCTTTCTATATTTCTGATGTGGATTTAAATCTGCACACAAGGCATATTTAACTGAGCTTTATTCCCTTTTCAAAGTAAATGAAAGCAGTACTTTTCCTTGTAAATCATCTTGAAATACAGTGAGAAAAAGCCTCTGGAGTGGCAACAAAGTTATGTGACTAAATGGTGGCAAATTGAACTGCTGCTCCTTGGCTACAGGTGTCACTGAGTTTAGTTCTGACAGAGCCAGACCTGCTCAGGGTGGGACTGGATTCAGCATTATAAAAGTCAAAATAACTTTCCAGGACTGGAACTTCTCTCAGGTTCAGACTCCTTGTTGTAGGAACAATTCTGGCAAAGATCTGAAATGTTTATTTCTGCTACTTGTTACTGACAAACCGTTCAAAACCGAAAAGGGTGGGAATCACGAGTAGCTTACATGTGGTTTGGCTAATTTCATGAAGTATGCAAATGAGTCAAAAATTTCTAAATTTTAATGATTCACAATGGAATTTTATGGGAGGAGTATTTCTGTTTAAATCCCACCTGGAAGTGTTCCGGAATCACCTGCTGTAGGTGATGCTGCCTTGGCAGTGGGGTCGGAATAGATGATCTCCAGAGGTCCCTTCCAACCCTGTGATTCTGTGGAAAAATAGATACAAGAGACAGAATCAAGATTAAATTTGTGCCTTGCAAACCTAGGAATATAGCCCCCAAACATTTATATTATCAAACTCAAAACCTAATGTGGAAAAAGAAATAGTACACATTTCTTTAATGATGAAATTTTATTTTCTTGAAGTATTACGCCCAAAGAAAAAGCACAAGTTTTTATATAGTATAATAACTCTTGGTGCCCTCTCTTTAACACCTCTGCATCTCCACTCCACAGAAAACAGTTTGGACAATTGTTTTTTTGTTTATTGTGCTGCTCTGTCACCTCTAAATCCTGCAGAGCACCACTGCATGAAATGCAGGGATCAAACCTGTGACAATCTCTGGAAATGGTACAAATCTACCTCAGTTTATGAATAAATTCTCAGCTCCACTTGAGTTATACTTAACTTCAGCTCATCTTCTCTTCAAACTTTTGCTTCTGTAGATCTTACTTTCCATTGTTCAGGTATTTTTTGTATTTCTCTATTTTACTGAATAATTATTTTAATGAATGTTCAGACTAAAGGTAAGAATTTGGGATCAAAACTAGCAAAAAATAACCTTGACAGGTCAGGTCATGAAATATGGTGGAAAAAAAAAAAATGAAAAAACAGGAGCAGATTTGTGTATGTACTTGAAAAAGGTTTTCCTGCCCAAAATATGTTTTAAATCTACTTCACATAGAGGCTTAATCTTTCTCTCCTCCTTGGTCTTTGCTGGTTGGTCAGGTTTTCTTTCCTTCCAAAAATATTATACAGAAACTTACTACTAAATAAAAGGAATATATTAGTGAAAAACTAAATTTGAGTTTGCAAAAAACCACCCTCAAATAAAAGCACAACTTGCCAGTGACATGTTACCCAATCTGTGACAATTCGTGAAGTTCTACCTCTTTTGCACTTGCATGTCTTAACTGCACTAGAATTTTTTTCCTAAAGCTGGTCTATAACTCAACCACCAGTTATTCACTTCCATGCAGTAATTACCAGGCAAAATATATCTGCTTGTGATGTCAGAATAGATTATCATGCTCTGGCCAAAAAAAATCTATTATTTTAACATATTACAATATAAATATAACTGACATTCAAATAACAAACTTGAGGGAGGAATGTTTTCCTTCTTGGGAAACTTCCAGATCTATTTTTGGAAGGAGTTATAGTTTTATCTTGGTGCTTGCCTAGGCTTGCTCCTGATATGATTGACTGAGGTACTGTGCAGATGGCAAAGGCCACCATCAGAGTAGTGTATTTTGTTGCCATGACCTTATTGTGCTTCAAGTTAACATGTATTTTAAGTATTATAAAATAATTTGTAAATTTGAGTTATTACCAGCACCCTGCAAATCGATAACAATTGTATTTCCAGTGGTATTCTCATCACTAGTTACTGTTCTTATTCCAATACAAATTGTAATAATTAAGATTCAGGCACATGACATAAATTGTCACTGGTATTTGGCAGGTTTGTGCTACTGAGCAGGTGCTGCTGCATAATCACAGCTCTGAAATGCCAGGCTCTAGTAACCCTGTTTTCACAAGCACACCAGTGGAAGCTGCTGCCTTATCTAGACCTGTAAAGTATTGAACAGTTTTTTAAATGAATGCTCATTTATAAATATTACAGAATATTTTATCTGATTGTCACAGTGCAAGCGTGAACTGGGTTCTTATATTCTTCAATTTAATATGAATTTTAACAGAATGAGAACTCTGAAGACCTTCCCAAACAGAACATACACTTCTGCCACCACTGTCTTGTAACATTTCTGACAATGCTAGTCGCCCATTTCCTGACCCCTACACCTAATACATCTGGGTTTAGAGGCAAAAGAATGGAAAATATTAATAATTTGCTTTGTTTGAATTAGCTTTCAGTTCAGGGGAATTAGAGACTGAATAATGGCATAGTTGATAATCTAGGGATGGCAAGTGCAAAAACCCTGAGCACAACTCCCAGCTCTGGGTAACTCTTGTGTGCCAGCTCTCAAAACTGTTGCTGAGTAGCACCAATGGCCTTGTTCTGATCCAACACTGTTTCTGTTCCTCCTGTGGCCTCTTCTTTCACCTGCTGCTGTTCCCCTTGAGTGCTGTGCAGAGCAAGTGCACCCTGGAGCAGGAAAACTCAGCCTCCTTGACATTCCCATAACTGCAAACAGTCAGTGCCTGGGTTTCACAGTGGAGGTGCTGATCACCTCCCCTCTCCTTCTGCCTTTACTATTATCTATTTTTTTTGTATAGATAGGACTTATTAATTATAAAATATAAATTTTCAGCTGCAGGGTCTCCTTTATGGCTCTAAATACTGAAGCATAGAAAGTAAAATCATAAGTCCTGAGAGTTCTCAAAGCGAGTTGCAGCCCTTGAGTCATGATGTCCTTTGGACTTTGATTTGGCAGGCTACCTGCCTTCTGGGTGGTCTTAGGATCTCCAAGTCCTCTGGCAACTGAATGGACTTTTTTTCCAAAGCAACTGGCCATATCCTCTTCTTTTAAAAGTTATTCAGCCACTTAGTCCTTTCACTTTCACTCAGGAACTCTATTCTAGAGAGACTTTTGGTGGTTCTTAATTCACATGGACAGAAAGTTTCTAGTAACACTGCATTATGCAAAATCTTCAACAAACACAGAGGGGAGGAACAAGTTAAATATGTTGGTAGAGGAAGAAGGATGTTTTTTAAAAGTCTCTGGACTGAGCTCAACGGAAGTTTCAATTCTTACCCACTCTGCCTCTTAACTGCACCTCTGAAATATTTATTTTATGCTTTGCTTGCATAGTTCCATCTCTTAAACAAGGGAGATGTTAAAGAATTAATGTATTTATTCAGGTTCTGTTGTGTGCTTACAGGGAGATAAGAAACATCACATAAGTGTGGCATTTTAACAAGGGGTATTTAGCAGGGAGACACGTCCTGTGGTGAACCTGCCGGGGGAATTCAGGAGAAGGATTGGGAGCAGAGGGGAACCAAGTCTTGGCAGGTGGTGGTGGGTACAAACAAACCAACAAAATGCTTGAACAGACTTCCCAATGTGCAGATTTTATTTCTCTTCATAGTGGACAGGATCTGCAACGCAGATGGAGCAGCAAGCGAGGTGACAGCTTGGAAGTATTTGCAGCCTACAGCCCTCCTGTCCATAAAAAAAGGGTGGAGAAAGCTCCTATTTGGTCATATAAGAAAAAAACTGCAGGGTTTTTATCCTGTAAGAAGAAACCCCTGAAAACACTTCAGTGTTTTAAGACCCTCTTTGCAAAGTCCTAATTCCAGCTTCTAAGTGGGGTAAAAATGGAACTAATTTCTGCTGGAAACATGAAACACTGAGGCCAGGTTAGTATTAGTATTTTCCCTGTTTCTACAGATGTTGTATATTTAGTAATTTAGCTGTGTTCTGAGAAATGGGAAGATATCTTAGTAAGAACACCATAGTTGACCCTTCCAGAGAACTTTTTAAAATTGTGATATAAATTCTGAAATCACAGCAAGCATTCCTCCTTTCCACTGTCACTCTAGATTGCACAGCATGTTACAGGGACTAGAGAAAATGTTTTATTAAAATTTCTTGAAAAAAATCTGCCAATAATCACTGAAACCTTTAAAAATATCACCAAACACAGTCTTTGCATCACATTCTGATCACAGCAAAAAAGCATTTGACAGAGTGCAGTGGTGGGATCATGGCACTGTATTTTTAAATGGCTTAATTATAATTTCTGCAGTGAGTCTTAATATACCATCTTTAGGTAATAGAAAGCAATGAACTTCTAACAAATTCTTTAGGTGTAAATTAGTTTAATTCTTCATTTTCTATTAAACCTAAATGTGTATTAAGACTGTGGTTAAACGTGGAAATCAGGAATACCACAGCAAATAATCAGTGGGAACGATTAGACCTCTGAATGTATGGGTTCAGCCTGACTCTAATCTACCTCATTTATGGTTCAATGCACCCACTAATTACCCTGCTTGGAGGAGATTTATCGTGTAATTAAAAACTGAAGATGTTTCAACAGGAAAAAAGAAACCAAACCAACAAACAGGTTCCCAAGTAATGTTCTCTATTATATTTATAATTTTCTCATTTGCACTGAAATCGTGTAACTGCAAACTGTTAGATCATCCCAAAACTTACTTATTAATTTTGTGTCCAGAACAATTCAGCCATGTTAGATTTCACTGTAATCTTCATGTATCATAAAACTGTAGCATCTGGAGTTCAATTTTGGAGAACAGGTTCATACTACAAATGCATTGTTTTTATCCCAAGACATGTATGATTTTGAATTTTGTTTTCTAACAAACCCAAATGACTACTTTAAGTTTATCTATGGCCAGGCCTACAATATTTTCAGGTTTTCTCTTTCCCCCAGAAGAGGACCCACATATTCAGATAAAGCTAAAATAATTCAATTTTGCTTACTGTCTTTCAATCTTTTTGATTGATAGGCACCAGTCATTTGGATCTTATGATTCTAAGACAGAAATAGATATTCTGAAGAAGAACTACTCCAGTTACCTAACAAATAATTTGAAATGCATAGAGGCTTAATGGTGTACTTATATGACCTGAATTATTATTATTACTCCCAAAAAGGTCTGTCATATTAAAGTCTATTGCCCTGTAAGGAATACATGTTCTATTTAATACCCTCTCAAATGGCTGCTAAATGAAATGAGGACCACTACAGAAAAAATATTAAACAGTCAAAGTATTTCAGGAACCAGCATCTTGCCCAGTTTATGATCATACCCACAATAAGATTAAAAAAAAAAAAAGGTATTTAATGGATTCTAGAATAGAAAATTTAATGAAATTTTGTTTTATACATAATGGTTTCTGAATAGCCTGATTGTTGAGTTCCTGAAAAGTGTGACCCTGGTGAAGGGTCTGGAGAGTCAGTCCAATGAGGAGCAGCTGAGGAAGCTGGGGGGGCTCAGCCTGGAGAAAAGGAGGCTCAGGGGGGACCTTCTCACTCTCCAACTCCCTGACAGGAGGGGGGAGCCGGGGAGGGGTCGGGCTCTGCTCCCAGGGAAATAGGGACAGATCAAGAAGAAACGGCCTCAAGCTGTGCCAGGGGTGGTTTAGATTGGATATCAGGAGGAATTTCTTCATGGAAAGGATTACTAAATATTGGCAGGGGCTGGCCAGGGAGGTGGTGGAGACCCCATCCCTGGAGGTGTCCAAGGAAGGACTGGACGTGGCACTCAGTGCTCTGAGCTGGGGGACGAGGTGGGCATTGGGCTCAGGTTGGACTCAATGGGCTGGGAGGACTTTTCCAACCTAAATGATTCTGTGATTCTTGGAGTCTGGAATTCTGTGACTTGTCTGGAGGTGTGGGTTTCTGGCAGCCCCTGACTACATCTCTGAGGCTGTTCGTGCCTTACTGGGATGCTGTGGGACAGGGCCCTGGCTGCTGATGCTCTTTCCATGTGGGGCATATTTTTGCTTCCCATCCCTTAGGGATTAGATAGCCCGTGTAGTGTCTTGGCACAGGTTTTCTGGCCTTTTTTTTAAATGACCTATTAGACTTCAGTACTTCTTCCTTCATAAAACCCACTTTGCTTTGTAAATCTTGAGCTTTGTAGTATAACCTCTGTATTTATTTCAGCCTGTACTGCAGAAAAGCAACTATTACTTTTTCCTTTTCTGCCTTATTTTTTTAAACGGATTTACATTTCCTGATTTGGCATGTTTGTAATTATTCCAAATGTTTTTCCATTCCAATTTGCTTTTTTCTGTCATTTTGCAGCTGCATTTGGATTCTTACCAATTTGCCATCTCAGATTGTCAATAGCCCAGTTCCTTTTGTCCATGCAATTATTACACTTTTTCTCTATTTGTTTCAATTTAAAAATAAAAACCAAAAAACACCCCCCAAAGACCCTCAAAAACTACAACAACAAAAAAAGCAATCCAAAACAAAACAAAACAAAACAAAAAAAAAACAACACCCACAGAAAAATCCCAAACCTGCAAGCTTATTCTTGTGATTCACTTATGGGGAAGAGGACAAGAGGAAGAAAAATATAAGACTGAAAAAGAGTCAAAGAGAGGAAGAAAAATACACAGTTGAAAAAGAGTCAAAGAGCTAAATAAGAAAATAGTTACATCGGGAAAGGTTCCTGTTATTCATTTTTATTGTGTAAAATATTGCATATGACTCAGCTGAGGAAAAGGAAATAGACAAACCAGAGGAGTACAACGATCTCCCATTCCTTCTGTAAGTAAGGAATTCCTGATCTGTCCTCTGTGACTTATGTGGCATCAGAAGGGGTGCAGAACGAATTCTTACTGGCATCAGACACCAGAATGGAAGAGCCATGGGAACTGATGGCAACAGTCTTCTTCCCTTGAAGTGTTTAAAGCTCTCCCCAGCTATTCAGGGATGGTGAATTCTGACAGTTCTTGACAATGTGAAGAAACAGGTGAATTTTCCTGTTTGGCATCTGTGGTGCGGACAGCTGACCTGCACTCCTCTTGAACCACCATGTCCTCCCAGCTGGGACTGAGCGAGGAGCTCTTCCTGCTACATTTTTCCTGAAAAATATTGGCTTGCTGAAGCTTAACACTACTCTGCCTTGTGTTTCCTCTAGCTGGCCATTATCTTGGAGTAAATATTGTGTAGTCATCTCTCTGGACCTAAACACGGCGAAAGCCCAAGCTGCTCTGGGTTTCAGACCTCGCACATACACAGGAAAGGCAAAGGCTTTGTTTTTTCCCCTTGTCCAGGGAAAAAGGAAAGAAGAAAGGACCAACAACTTGCCAGCCTACAAAGTGTGATGCCATGAGAAGTTTGTGGAGGCCAGACAGTGGTAGATCACTACACAGAGTAATGATGGCTTCATGGATTCTTTGCACAGATCTGATCAAGACCAGTGGAACAGGGAACCCTAAAATTGCTGTGCTTTAATAATTCTAGCAGCTTTCTGAGAGTGCTTGCTCTACTCCAGAGTTAATGCATAGAGTGACACTTCTCTGTTGCAGTGGATTTGAATATGTGAAATGCTACTTCCATCAAATAAGCAGAAATTTTACACTAGAGATGCAGAAAAGTATGCCAGGGTTGATTTCTTGACAGTGTTTCAATCAAGATGATGTATATTTTAGTGAAGGGAAAGCATCTACATCTTCAACTTTATTTTTCCTGTTGATTTTTTTGCTGCCAAAGCTAGAAATGGACAAAAGTTCAGTAGAACTAAAGTGATGTAAAATGACTGTAAACAGCACTGCCCACAAAGGAATTTTTTTCATAGAAGCCTCAGATTCTACCTGGTTTCAGCGACTCAGTTTTGTTCGGCTAATCTCAGTGTTTTATGAAATATCTAGAGCTCCAAAGTTCCACATCCAAACATAGATAGAAAAATAAATACATCAATTTATACATTTATTAAATAATGATCAAGTATTCCACAAACAGCGGGAGAAACTTACTATATAGTTTGTCATATCTTCAACTTAACTCAGTAGGGCAATGCTTTACAATCCCGTATGCCTGTGAAATTGGGGTTCTATAATATTTTGCATTTCTTTGCCTCAGAAAGAAGAACCATGAAATTTTGGCAGTTGCTGAAACTGGATGTTTAACTCAAAAGGTTAGAGATTTTTAATCCTTTTGTTTTATTTCCAGTGCAGCTAATTTGCCTTTTTGCAAGTATCCTAGCAACCTTTTTTTTCCTCCCCTTTCTCCAGTACCTTAAAGGTTAGGTAAGGATTCTAGAGAGATTGGCCTAAAATATAAAACAAACTGACAGAAGAACATTTCTTAAAGGCACAATATGCTTCAGTAAGGTTGTGGCAATTCAGACACATTTTAAGGGAGAGGGGACAAGGGCAGAGAAACAATCCTGAAATAACTTTCAACAGTTTATAACTCTTTGAAATATTGAGTGAATGAGGGCTTACCCTTCACAAAAGGCTACCTCAGAACTTGGGAGATGTGGAGACGAGTCCATCAAGATAATATTTGCTGAGAAGAAAAGTTGAAGCAAAAAAACCCCACAATTTGTTGAAACATATTCAAACCCAGAGTTTGTTCTGCCGCAGCAAAATATTTACAGCCAGAATTGGGACCTATCAAAGTTCTGGTTTTTGCAGCTCTACTAAGTTTAATATCAGCAACACAACATTTAGATGGCATTAACAAATACTATTTCCTCATCAAGCCTCACTTCTGTGGGTGCAGGTCCCAGCAGCTGTCAGGCTCAGTTAGACCAGTGTTAAGCTCCGTTTAAAGTTAATATGCTGGAGGTACCGGGGTTACCTATTTAAACTCCACGCTTGGTCCTGACCTGCTGGAAGGTTCTGATACACAGCATTTCCTGACTGGCAGACTTTATTTAGCTGTTTATGAAATTTTAACTACTTAAGTCAAAATCTAGCAGGTCTTGGGCATGACCACATGGGATTAAGGCTGACTAGCCCAGCACAACCGCTGGAGGCTGTGCAGTCATGTCAATTATATAATCAAAGGGACTGGGGGGATTTTTTTTTTTTGTTGTGTTTTGGGGATTTTTTTTGTGGGAGGTGCTTGTTCTTTTTTTAATTTAGAGACCAGATGTGCTCAACATGGATGCATGTCCAATACTAGCTTTTCTAAGTATTTCTGCTTTTTGTTTTTTTGTTTTAAAAGTCTTTTAATCATCTATTCTAAGCCTCATTTTATTCCTATACCTCCATAACCAAATAGCTACTTTGAAGGAATTACAAGATTGGCAATTTTTCAAATAAAGCAGGGATGTAATTAAAATTCAGCATTTAAAAACATTATTAAATAAAATTCCACTATTTCAGAGTTAATATACTTGTTTTAAAAGGCTTTCATTTTAAAAAATGAAGATTTCTGTACAATTTCACAGCCTGAATAATAACAAAGAGCTTGTACAACTCCCGAGTCTTTACTCATAGTAAAAGAATTTATGGGTTAGTGGTTTACAAAAAACTTAGACATCCTTTGGCCTATGTGCTCTCAAACACAGGTTCCAGCTCATTTGGCCGCTCCAACAGGTCGGACTACAAGGAATGTTTTTTGGGGAAAAAACCTGTCAATTATGAAAATGAGCCACCAGAGGGAGCCTGTACCTGTGCTGGAACATATGTCATCCTCTAAGAATAAAAAAATACCGCACCCAACAAGTCACACACACACACACACACATTAAAAAAAAAAAAAAAAGAGACAAAAACCCCACCTGAAAAACAAATAAAAAATGACCACCCAAAATAGCTTTGCTGTCAGATAGATTGATCTGTGTTAAATATGCTTTCTGAGCTACCTGCACACCTATGCTACAAACTGGCAACTTCAGCAGCAGACACCTTTTTTTTGTTTTTAAAATGCTTAATAGCTCACCCTTTTCTATTCCCAAACTCAGAGTTTTATCTTTCTCAGCCAGCAAACCAAATGCCACCATCAGGAATCAGCCCTACTCCACTGTTCCTCCCCAGATCACCAGCCCTTCCACCCCATGTGTGTCTTGCACGCACTGGACTTGCTGCTTGTCTACAGCAGGGATGTTCATGGTCTGTTCTTTGACCAACAGCTTGGAAGTGGCATGGAAAACTAGCTGGGAAGAGGAGCCACTGTCAGAAAGGGCTTGGGAAACCTTTTCCCCCTCACATGCTTTTCAAGGCATCATTGGGATAAAGGGGGAGTGCGTTGCAGGAATGCCTTTTTAGGGACAGGGCACAGGTTATAAAGGTGATATTTAATAAACACTACAACTACTAAGGTTGCACTTAAAAGCCTTTTCAAAGGGCATATTCTGTCCATGATCCACTGTTTGCTTATCATGCAGCAAGGTTCTCAAAACTGCGTTGCTGCAAACCTGATAAATCCCAAGAACATAGAGGAAAACCTCAACTATTAAAGACTACCTGAGTTTGTTCATCATGGCTTCAGAAAAATTAAACCCCCAAACCCACCAACCCTTCATCTTTTCCCCTCACTCTTTAGTTTAATTGGTGTAATTGCAATCAAAGATGTGCTAGTGGAGCACCAGAGGGGACCAGCGAATGGGAGCTCGAAGCCAGCTCCTTATTATCCTTAACCCATAACATTTGTCCTCAAAAGCCGAAGTAATGGGGAGATAAAAGCTGTAGTTGGTGCCTGTATTCCTCTCCTAACCTCACCCGGGGGGAGCCATGTAGCCGAAAACCCCTCACGAAGATGGAAGGGACTGAAGGAGCCAAGAAGAAACATTAACCACAAGGAAATACTTGTACCTGCACATCGGGCACAAGGAAATGTTCTGTTTCCCTCCCCTACTCCCAGGAAATGGTGAGGGGCTTTGGCACTGGGGAAGCACTCCTGCCACCAGTGACATGGGATGTCTCCCCTCCTGCCTAGAGCCACGAGGTGAGAGTTTTCCCTGCACACTCTCAGTATAATCCAAAGTTTTTCCCCGCCTCTGTTATTTGCAATGGGTACCCGAACAAGGTTTCCCTGAGAACTTGCGTTTTCTCCCTCTCTCTCCGTGGCTTTCCCTGAGGTGATATTCCAGTGTCCGGTTGTGGAGGGGCCTCACCTGCACCCCAGGCACAGCAAAGGTGGGCTCTGAGATGAGGTGGATGTGATTCCTGGCACCTGGAGCTGCCCAGTTCCCACCTGGGAGCTCTGCTGGGGCAGGACTGAGGTGTTTGGCTAAGGTGTTTTACTAAGTTCTGTGCTGGGGGAAGGGGCTGTCAGCTCAGCAGAGAAAATGTCTGGAGCAAATCCATGTCATCCCCCCCACCGCCCAGTCCACATTTGTCAAGCAGCTCCTCAGACATCTTTATCTTCACAAGAAAACATAACTTTTATGAGTTGTGTAAGTAAAGTTCCTTCCCTAATTCAGCTGAAAAAAAGGCAACTAAACACCCTGCGTGTGTTTGGATTTCCTACTCGTTCTTGTGTGAACCCATGGACTGCCCCATTTGCTGTATATGGGGTTTCACTGTTGAGATATTGTTATTAAACTAAGAGATGAATCAAATTAGGTCACCTTGGTCGAAGAGGGAGAGCTGGATCCCGTGCTGGTTACTTTGGGAATTTCAATTGATATTCTGTGGGCAGCTTTGCCAAATAAAGGGAAGAATGGGTGATACTTAATTACCAGCACTTACTGCTACACAAAAGTTTTGCCTGTGTTTTCTTGTCTATGAACCATCCTCAAATTCTGATTATAGTTATTATGTAATTCATCAAAACCAAACAAGCATCCTGCTCTGACTAGATAAACAGTGGGTCATCATTCTGGAGCCCCAAAACTGAAAATGCTGACTCTCCCAGGCTAGTAGCCCCTGGCAAATGTCAAAGGAAGGGTGGAAGGGCAATTCTGGGCATTTTATGCTGCTGAAGTTCAGGTAAATTCTAGGTAGCCCCACTGAGGTTTCACTGCATATATAAATGAGGCTAATAAATCCTCCTATTTCATAGAGTAGCTTTAAATAGCACTGGATCTCCTTGCTAAATTCAGGGCATGGTTTTCTAAATGTGGTTGCTGGGATTCTACTGCTGCCATAAATGATGGTGAGGAGTGCCAAGGGCTGCCCGTCTTTCTGTGAGTGAGAGAGATCTATTGTTCTTCATAACATTTTCAGAATTTGAGAGAATCTGATCATTCAATAATGCACAGTACCTCTGACAAGTGGTTTGGCCTTGGTTTCTTAGTTATAAAATGGGAGATAAGCCTGTCCATCAAGGCTTGCATAATCAATAGGTCCTCAATTGAGATCTAAATATCATAGCCACTGAACAGAAACCACTGGTATTTGGAAATGTAGTGGTGTGATTGTTCATTTTAAGGGTTTAGTTTTTAACACACTGGCAACTGTGCTGTGTTTTAGAGCCAGAGGTGAGCAGAGGAAGTACTTAAGCACACAAAGTGGGCCACCCTAATTTGGAGTGCAGTCAGAAAATATTTTTTTTGCTAACATCTTGCCTGATATTCTTTGATAGCACTATCCTTATCTGTAGCTTGACTTCATTTAATAGGTCTGCAATTTACCTTCCTGCTTTTACTACCTCGTTAATCCCTCTTTAGTTATTCTGTTTTGCTTCCAGCTGCAAATACTTCATCTATTTCAAGGGGGTTCCAAAGATAAAATCAGGGAAACAACAGACAGCCCTGCAGTCTGATAACCCTCACCACCTCAGATCTTGCAGTCTGGAGGACATGCTCCTTTCTAGTTCTGCAGCACTGCCTGTGTTCATATGATGCTAACACAGAACTGGTGTTTTTCCCTCTATGTGCTTTCTTTCCTTTTACTCTGCTCCCTTTGGAGAGCCTGCAGTGACCCCCAGAATGAATCCCTTTCAAGTTCCTACCTGTGTATTCTAAGAGCAAACAAACAGCACGTTACAGAAAGTTGCAATGAAGCAGGAGCAGAGCTTGGCAAAGGCTGCTGACAGGCTTTATGATCTTGGTAGGTTTTCAGTCTGGTTTTCAAAGCAGAGCAGTGTGTGCCTTCATGGTAGATGGAGTCTGCCTGTCCATCACTTTCTTACTGGTTTTAAACCAATTTAATAAATACAAACAAATTTGACAAACTTTGATGTTAAAAAGCTAAAATATTATGGTTTTGCAAAATTCTTGAAAGCAAATGAAAAGGCAAAGGATGGGGTGTAATTCACTCCTGGAACTTTGAGTGGCTCAAAGATGGATGTGAGTCCCTGAGTTAAGTGAGGGCATGGGAGGTCCTGACTGCTTGTATCTAAACAACAAAACCTGGAAGTGTATAAATTACATTAATTACACTTAGAACAGCTTCATTCAGAGACAGAAATCAATAGATTCTATTAATTCATCACATGCTGTAAGCTAGAAGCAAAGAAACTGGAAGACAGCATTTGGAAAGTCTTGTATAATGTGGACAAAATCATGATAAGTAGTGAAATTAGAACACTGAGGATATTTGCATCACAGGAGGCCTGGCAGACTCAGCAGGGGAAAGTGATAATATTGATGATTAAAGGGGTCAGATCAACTTAAGAAAAGCCAGTGTGTGTGTATGTTAAATTAGAAACGCTGAAACAGAAGTGTAGCAGTAGCAGGAACACTGATGGAGGATTTAAGTGGATTTTATGAGGAAGCAGAAACATGACTGGGGGCAGACATGGTGACCTGAAGGGTCTGCTTTAGCCAGGAATGATGTGGATATTGTTTCCCATTAGGGAAATAGAATAATAGGACATAAAATATGAGCATGGAGAGAGCAAGACTAAAAAAGAACAAAGAGAGGTTCCTAAATTTGACCCAGTATTAAGTCTGCAGAGTTTGCATTACTTATACACTGCATTAAACACACTGCCCAAACCTGTGAGAGCATCAAAGATGCATCTACAGTTAATTTTCTTCTTTTTTTGATGCCTTTTCAGTGATACCAGCTGCTCTAGATGACTGCTCCTCTTCTTGCTAAGAGGACAAAGTGTGTTTAAGCTTCAAATAAACCCCATTAAGCTTCTCCCCATTTATCCCAGTGATTAAACTACTAGTAGTGTATTCCCATTCTGCCTTTCTTGGTGAGAACACAAAGGGAGACATTCCAACATTTTCCTTTCTCCAGTGTGTTTCCTGGCTGCCTGAAGCAATTTTACAGCTTGCAGCAGAGCCTTCCTGCTCGGTCTCAGTGCTGATGTGCCCCGTCACTGCTGGATCCCTGCCCACAGGCCTCAGAAACGCATCCAGTCCCAGGATGACACATGGTCTTGGCTCTGGGAATGCAGAACAGACTTTGATGATATATTCAGCTTCTAAAAATAACCTCATCAGGTAGCTAGCTGTTCTCTTCCAAGCCCTAACTCAAACGCACAGCAGTGTGATGTACTGGCTCGCTCTAAAGCTACTCCATCTCTTCTTTTAAGGAAGGCGAGTGATGTGGGGAAGAAAAATTTATAAAGCTGAATATAGCTTTAACTTCTTGGCAAAGAATAGCTTTTTTAGCTTCAGGCCATTTGATTCAAGGTATTTAAGTTTGTAACAGGTATTTTTGAATTCTGTGTCTCAATTAGCTTTTAATTAAATGAGTGCAAGTAATATAGATTTCCTCATGTATCTTATCTCTATGAAACAAGATGTTAATCGGTCAGGGAAAAAAAGTCTAAAGTAATGAACAATGCTAATAAGCTTTTTTTGAAGGACTGAATAGATGACTGTAATTGTGTCTAATAATTTCTTTTATTTGGTTTGTTTGTGTCTTCCAGACAGCATCTTTGGATATATTGTGGTAATACAAGTTTCCACATACACGTTCTCTCATTATGGAAAAGAAGCAAAGCTTAATATTGCTTTTAAAACATTGGAATTGAATGTTTCTATAGTCAAGTCATGTGTACCAAGGCTAAGCAATAATTCATTGCTCCTAGTGAATGTACCCTCCCACATACTTTTGTCTTTTCCTGGTGATTCCTGACTTCTAAGATGTTTAATTTTTTTTTTTTACAGGCTGTGACTTTTGAGGGCCATGTATTCCACCTTCAAAGATCAGATTATTTCACAGAGAATATTGCAGGATATGTCTCTTGTGCTGGATATGTATATCTTTCCCATAAGGCTGCCGAGTGTGTTCATTTCCATAACTTTAGCTGTGAATCTTCTCCTGTCCATGGGTATACTTAAATTATTTTTCAAATGACTGAATATTGCTTTGCTCTT
Source organism: Platyrinchus mystaceus (assembly GCA_035041135.1). Lineage (NCBI taxonomy): Eukaryota > Metazoa > Chordata > Aves > Passeriformes > Tyrannidae > Platyrinchus > Platyrinchus mystaceus. The sequence goes on from JAWWLV010000024.1 coordinate 18,334,728, forward strand.
CCAGAGAAGATTTCTGTGAAAAGTGGCATTTCTTTTCCTAGTCTATATTTAAACACAGTCTTGATTTCTAGTTCCACAATATTCTTTACCTTTGCTTTTACTTTTGGAGAATCTCAGTGTGGCTTGGGGTACTGGTGCTCAAAGATACAACTGAACCATATGAAAAACATGAATACATCTGTTTAGTGGCATTCCTAGTTTTCCAATATGTATGCAGGAGAAAATTGGAAAAGAAATATAAGAATTTCTATGTCTAAAAAAGTTAGTCTGCATACTGACTATTACCAGAGAGTAGTTCCCACAAGCCAGTTCTGCTGTTCCCTGGGCACAAAGAGGAACTCTAATTAAGCAAAATACTCACATTCAGCCTAAAATTCTGTTAATGAAATTTGAAAAACATTGTATGTTGTAGCAGTGGAGCACCAGCAGTTTCAGAAAAAGAACACAGAAAAGGTAATAAATATTTTTATAATTTTTTAGAGGCAATTAAAATGCAGAACAAGAAAGCTGCTCACTCAAGCAGAGATTGAGGTCAGGATTATCAGGGGTTCACAGCAGAGGCTGCAGGTGAAGTCATAATGTGCTCAATATTTTAGAGCAACATATAGATGTTCAAAAGAGGCAGAGTGGAATGAGGCTGCCAGTTCCCTCCAGTGGACAAACATTTGCCCAGGCTGTGGTTTATAATATCTTGGCATTTTTGTGGTGGCTGTTCTTTCCTATCACAGTTTGTATTTCACCTCCACCCACAGATTTTCTGATGTTACTACAATTGGAATATGATGGATTTCCAAAGCAATCAATGGTGGGATGTTTTCCCTCGTTAAATTCCAGATTCAGTGGGTGTATGGTTTGACTGAAGTTGAACTTGATCTCGCATAACTTCTCCTTTCTCCTCAAAATGTATATCTGTGATAGGGTGTTGCCTTACCAAATTTTATTTTCCTGACTTGCTCTAACCATTACCTAACATCATAAACAAATGCAAAGAGATCACACTTTGTCTTCTCGTTGCCTCCTGCTTATTACAGCCATTATTTATTGTCTGCAACGAAAATTAAAACTTGCAAAGAACATTATGAAGGTGGTTATAACATTTTTCTTTGTTGATGGCAACAGCATTTAGAGATATTTCTGTAGTGATGGGAAATTACAGATGAATTACTGAAAATATCTCCTGCAGCTTAACACTTGTGGTTTGGATCTAGACTGTGTTTATTACAGACAGCCAAGGGTCCCTCTCTTTCCTAATGTGTTCATCAGGCAAACTGTACAACTTAACTGGCTTTAATATACCTCAGCTAAAGTTTTCTAAACAGTTTGTTTTGGTGTCACTTCTCCAAGAGATACATGGAAAATCTGTGTCCAAGTAGTCACAATACCTAGTAGAGCCTCACTGAACAATTGTTACATTCCATCATGTTTAGAAAAGACAAAAACCCCAGCAAATTCCTTTTCTTCTTAAGCAGACTTTATCTACATATTGCTATTTTTTCAGGGTGTATATATATATATATATATATAAAAGCATGTTACATATTAAAAAATATCTGTGTGTATTCTTAGGTTGCTGTGTATTTCAAATTATTGTTCCATGTAAAAAAAAGTTCTGATAACTCAGAAGACTATTACCAAAAGAGGTAAACAAATTGCAACAGAACTCAACATAGTCACAAATAATCTTAACCGTGATGGAAGCAAATAAATGAAGCCATGGAATGAAATGACAAACAGATCAAATGGGTTTTATTGACCAAAAATAGTCCCTTATTGTCCTATGGAGAATTGAGCTTGATACAGTTTGTGCCACAGAATAATTACTTGTAAACCTCATAAAGCTACTCAAACATACAATAAATAGGCTGTGAGTATAACAGCAAATGTGTGGCTTTAGAAAGAAAACATCCCTCAAGTCCTGCTCAGCATTAGCAGGATTAGCATTGAACATGTTCCAGAAGATTATAGGAAACAAAATTCTTTTCTGAATATTTTGGCAGGAAGAAGCCAACATTTTCTGAAGGATCAAGCTAAATGTCTCTGCCACATTCTAATTTCAATATTTTTTGTTTTGTTAGTTACTGCTGGTCTTGCCCCTCTGCTGTAAATTCAAACCCTCTACGGCCAGAGCAGGAGTGTCCTTTTCCAAACCCCAGTTCAGAGCTCCAGAGGGGTCTGCCAAAGCGCTGGCTGCTCAGTCACCTGTGTGCAACTGTCCCTGAGGTCTCTGTGAGGCCTGAGTGTGGAATTCCCAGCTGCTGATCCTCTTGTAGACAATTCCTGTTGGCTGGTAGAATAGGACATGAGGCTTCCACCTGATGGTTGACATCCTTTTTCTGCTGCAGAACCTTTAACATTGCTCTCACTAGTTTTAGTCTTTCTGAAAACCCTTCTGCCTCTTGCTGACAGACTGGGTTTTTCCCTGTCTGTGCCATAAATCCTGCAGTGTAATTGCTCCACTTTTTCACGATTTTAGCCAGCTTTTCATTCCTAGGATTACATGTCTTTTAGTCTGTTCTCTTGCCTGTAGCCACTTTTTGACATTTTGCTTCCCTCTGTCTGCTTCTTAATATGTTGTGTAACCCCAAGGCTGATGAGGGTGTTCAAAAACGTTATCTATAAAAATACTCTTTTGACTTACCAGTATTGCAAGAGTTAACATTTTCTGTATAACAACTTTGAGCTTTCTTTGTTTGCCAGAGCAGATGAAAAGAAGATGCTTTGACTGAAAGTAAAATAGACAAAATTAGTAAAAGATATAAATCCCTATCCTTCCATCAGATGATATTTATAAGCAATGCTTGATATACATATCATGTTTTGAGTGTTCATTTTGCTTGACATTTTTGATCTAGCAGTTTTCTGGTTGAGAAGTTTGTTCTGGCTATTTCCCCTTCTGACTGAAAGAATATATTTTACCCTGCTAGAGGTAGAATATCTTGTTTACCCATAAACCAGAATATCATGAAGTCAGTTCATAAAAATCTTTTCTGAGAGTCGTGGAAACATTTGAGGAGAAACCCATTATTTCTCTGGCATGCAAATGAAGTTTGTCAAGGTTATACAGCCATATAATACTTGGTGTTTAGTAGCAGTTTTTCATAGGTAAATACATCATGGCTGAGGAAATGTTTCTTTAAAGAAGTATGACGTATGAATTAATGAATCCCTGAAAATATTTGAGTTTTCAATGGGGTGATGGATTTGTTGGGTACTTTCATTCCCTTTGGTAGCTCTTGTAGAAAAAGTCTTATGGCTCTTGACTTTGTAGACTGTTTAAGGATACAAAACATTCTTTTGTTCATTTCTTGTCATCAAAATGGCAGTTTTGGTAAGAAGCAACTGTGAGAATAAAATATTGCTTATTTCCTGGGGCTGATTGGGATGGACTTAATTTTCTCTACAGCAACTGTTGTGGTGCCGCATTTCTTGTTTGTGACCAAAGGTGTTGGTAACACAGGAGTGTTTCTGCTCTAGTAGCTATTCCCATCTGGCTGGTAGTGCTGAGGGCTTGCTTTTGCATCAGTTTGGGTTTTTTGTGTTCCCCCATGGTTATTTTTTGTGTTTTTCTTCAGGTATTAAACTGTGGGGATTTTTTGCCCCCTTGTTTTTGCCCTTCCAGTTTCCTCCATCATTCTGCTGGGAGTGGGGGTTTCCCTGCCAGCTGGGGCCAGAAACTCTTAATCCAGATCAGGCTGCTTTGGTCACCTGCTCTGGCCACTTGCTTTGGAATGAAATCTGTAGCACCAGGGATGTCACCAAGAATTGCAGCTTTGACAGTGCTGCCAAATTGCTGTCTATTCCTCTTTTACAGACAGTTTAAAATTGGTTTTTGCATTTATATACACACAGTCTGGGAGTGGAGTGAGGATGTCTTTAACCTTTTCTCAAATGTAGGCATAGTCTCATGATTTTGTTTGCTGTTATTGTATTGGTATTGTACCAGTTACCTGACAGTTGATGTTATATGCTGCAGAATTCCTCTTGCATTGGAGATAAAAACACTTTAGGACATGACATCTTTACCCCGTTGGCCTCTTCTCAAAGTCAGTTTGCAACGTAAAACCCAGATCTGAATTTCTAACTTCTGCTCTGAATTTCTTTCTATATAATTGCATTTGAAATCAATAGTGCTATAGATTTTTTTAAAAAAATGTTTCCTTTTTCCTAATGGTATTTGCACAACACTGACTTGGCATAGGCAGACAAAAGATTTGAGGCTACAAGAGTCTGATAAGTCTGTGTCTATTGCAACTCTAATATTTCTGTGCAAATTAGCTTTAACCCTTAATTTGTTTTAGTTATGCCAGAAGAAGTTATTTTGAAATCTTTTTGGTGGTGTTTAAATGTTTAATCATTAATGTTTGCTACAGGATGAAAATAATCTCTTCCTTGACTTGAAACGAGATGAGAATGGTGGACACTTGTTACCAGTAAAAAATAGTTTTCAGTTTGTTTTAGCACAGTGGTTCCAGAGGCTACAGTGGGAATAGTTGTCTGCAGGCTAGAAAAGGTCATGTCTGTGGGTAATTATTATGTAAAAAGAAAATTCCATTTTTTAATTGTTAACAGATGTTGTGATTTGGATTTCTTACATGTTTGGAGCTGGGTATGTGTTCTAGCCTTGGAGGCCTGGGGCTGCAGCTAGTGGTATCTTGGGGAACAGTGACAGTGAACATGCAAAGGAAAGATGGGATTTATACAGCACAAGGCCACAGAGTAATTTGGTCTCTTGAGCAGTTGACAAATTCATGATGCTCTTCACAAGAAGCCCTTGGAAAATAATTCAAGAAAGCAGCAGGGGTGGAAGCAATTTCTTTTTATACATTTTTTTTCTTCGTATATCCGTCATATAATTGGATCTGAAAATGTGTTGAATTATGTTGTTATGAACATAAAGCACTGGCAGGTCTGACATTATTGCATTTTGGTTAATGGAATCCACAGATTTGTAGTTGCTCAGTTTACCCCGTTACTGAGATTAACAGCAGCAACAAAATGTGCATTATTGGAGCATAAGCAGAATTATTGCTGTTTCCCGGTAATTCTGTTCCTTGTAAAATGATAAACACAGAGGCAACTTGTCGGCTTGGGAATTCAGCAGGAGGTGGGGACGTTTGGGCAAAGGGACTGTCTGTGCTCAGCAGACGCAGTATTTCCGTGGCAGTGAACCTCCCTGGAAAGGGTTGGGGAATGTTAATGACTTTTAGCTGGTTTTGGTGTGAGGGATGTGCCCTCAGGGCACTTTGCAGGAGCAGCCTGGGCTCCACTTTTACACACGTTTCTGTTTATAAACAGATGTAGTGGCATCCTAGGTGGTCCAGTGCTGTGTTTGGGTTGCATTGATACTTTTATCTCCCTAGGAAGTAGAAAAGGTCAAACAGTTAATGAACTTATTTTAAGGAATATCAAGTCCTGTTCCAGCCAGATATTCAGCTCTGACAACACCGGGTTGCTGAGCCAAGAGCCCATTTTTTTGTCACACACCTCCTGCTGAGAAACCCATTTTCCAGACAATAAAGTGCCCACTCAAGTGCAGGAGGGGGGTGGAAAAAGCTGCTCCTTAGAAGGTCTATCACCAGACCGATGTTTAAATAACAGCATGTACAGAGTAACCTCTAAATTATCATCAGTCTGTGATATCTGATAGTGTTGCAGCAAGCAGTTTTCAAGGAAACAGGAGCAATACGACCCGTTTTTTTAGCTGCAAATTTAATTTGCTGCTGCAGACCACACACTCGAAAACAAGCATAAAGTTCCCTTCTGGCAACACAGGATAATTCGACAACAGGAGGCTTTTCTTTTTGGAAAAAAAGTTATGCAACAAAGGTTTAGCTATAATTCATAGCTCTCAACCCTTTGAGGGAACAGTCAGAATGAACTTTCTGAGCTGTTTCTAGAGTCAGTGATTTAACCAGGTCCTTTGTAAAAGGTAGCATGGGAGTAACATTGAGTTACTTCTGGTTCTCCCAGGTAACGAATTCCCGTGGGACTTCTCTCTCCTTGTTGCTACATCTCTCACTAATCAGCCTTGCACCTTGCCCTTGATGAAGTAAAAATTCTATTTTTCTATATTTGTTTTCTGTCCAGGGGAAACCTTTAAATTAGTCCAGTTCTGATATCTGATAGCACCCAAACACTGGTATGAAAACTCAGCTTCTGCCACTGAGGTGAGGCTGTTTGTGACACAGAATGTTCTGTTTGCACAGACTCGCTGGGAAGGTTTATTAGATCACAGCACATCTGCTCAGGGTTCATGGCTGGTAATGAAAATGGGCAACTTTGGCTCAGTTTCTTTTTTAACTGCCAAGATTTTGTTCAGCTCTATGAATCACTCCTTATAGCAATCAGGCAAAGTGCTCCCAAGGTAATGACTTAAATAAATGTAGCGAGTCCATTCCTCAATGAGAAATTGTTGCTATTTATAGTATGTTTACAATCTCTAGAAAGCACCTCTAGAAACAGTGTGGAACAGAGTAGAAAACTGTCAAAAACTCCATATAAATAGCCTCCTATGACATTTAGAAAGTGGTGCCAACACAGCCTCATTTGGAGCACCTTATTGTAAATCAGTCAATACTAATGAAAAAGGACAGTGTAAACTGGGGGTCCATTTTCAGAGAATCCCAGAGTGGTTTGGGTTGGAAGGGACCTAAAGATCATCTGGTTTCAACCCCTTGCCGTGGGCAAGGAACTTTAAGCCATGAGCTCCAGAATTAATCATGTCTAGAAGCAGATCTTCTACACCAACGTCTTCTCCAATGTCCATAAAGTGTAGTTTTGGTGGGGGGTTTTTTTGTATTTGTGAACATATTTTAATGTAATCTCAAGTAAAGAAATGGAAAATTGAAATCCAAGCTTTCACTGAATTTCTCTGGGTTTGGCTTTGGCCTGTTTGCAATACAAACTGGATTATCCACCTGACAAAGAGAAGTACTGTTCTTCTAATGAAAAGAACAAGGTTTTGAGCAGATATCAGGTGTTTCCTAATCTTGATAGTCTAACACAGGGGTCCTCAAACTACGGCCCGTGGGCCAGGTACGGCCCCCGAGCGTCGTCAGTCCGGCCTGCTGCTATTTACAGAATAATTAGGTATCACAGTGGACTAGCCGGGGAGACCGCATTCCGAGTTAAACGGTCCTCAACACTTTGTCTGTGTGGGGAGTTTAGCTGTTGCTGAAGCTTGGGGGGGAGGGGTTAAGAAGTTCCTTTTTTACTTTTTTTTCTGTTGTCTCCTGGGAGACGGGGGAGGAGTTTTTGGGTGGTGGCTGAAGGGATGGGGGAGTGCTTGGGGGCAGCCAAGCAGGAGCAGCAGCAGCTTCTTTTTCTTCCTTGGGAGAGAAACTGTTTTTGGGAGAGTTGGTTTTTTTTTTCCTCCCTCCTCCGTTCCTGTTCCTTCTCCTCCTTGGCAGCAGTTTTTGTGCACATCAGAGGAGAGGGGAGTCTGCTCTGCGTGTCTCGACTAGAGGACTGAGGTTTTTTTTTTTGTTTCCCTCTGCTGGGAAGGACCTGTTTTTGTTTTTGTTCTTTTTTTTTTTTTCCTTTCCCTCTTCCCTCTCTCCCCTTTCCTGCTGGGAAGGGGGAGAGGAAGAAGACCTCCATTTTCCAGCTTCTCCAGCACACCCGGGGAGACCCCACCCCCTCCCCATCGCACGTGGGCATCTCCAGTGATCTAACAGCGCCCCCTGCTGGCTGGCACAGTACATTGCAGGCTCTGCATCTCCAGTGATCCAACAGCGCCCCCTGCTGGTTGGCACAGGACATTATAGTCCAGCCCCCGACAGTGTCTAAGGGACAGTGAACCGGCCCCCTGTTTAAAAAGTTTGAAGACCCCTGGTCTAACATATAAAAACCACTTGGCAAGAAGTTAGTATGTGAAGTAGAATACAAAGTATCAAGATTTTGCACTTAATCTTGAAGTTACCTTGAGCAGTTAATTTCAGAATTGTAGTGTTAGAGTTAAAATGGTTTATAAAATATTTATTGATTATATTTACAAGTAAATTTATTGAGATGTTAAGTAAGACATTAAATAATATTAAATAACACAGTAAATAATGTCAAATATTTTTAAATAATAGATACAAATAATGGCGTAAGAAAATACAGAACTACTTGTGGCCCAGAGATGTGTTTCAATCAATTAATGGAAAAGCTGTGTCTGATTACATTCAGGTAATTACGCCTGCAAACCAATAATAAAAACTGTGCTCTGAGAAGCATTATCAAGCATTAACTGAAATGAAGATAAAATGCTGACAGGGCAATCCAGCCTGAGAAAGCTTGGACTATGTAGTTCAAAACAAGGAACTGAAAAGCCTTCCAAAAGCTTTGTGGAAAACAGATAAAATATTCAAAGAAGAAGGGAAATAGGCCTTAATTTGTCTTGAGGGTTTTAGGCATGCAAATGTTTTGATGTATTGCTGTGGAAAATATTGGGAAACATTCCTTGACTGTCAATATTCTGTCAATAGGGACTGCAGGAATCTACAGTTTTGGGGTATTTTTTTAAATGGCCACCATGTCCTACTATGGCTGTTTAGTTTTCAGTGTCATATTTAGAACTGGAATGGAGTTTTCAGGCTCTAATTTTTCCATACTTTTTGGATGCCTCAATGAAAAGGAAAGGTTAGTATTGTTATCGGAAGGGAATTTTATCAGAAGCTGCTTTTTAAACACACCCCCAACTCCAAATCCTTAAATAAAGCAATTAGCATTATATTCTCCCTTTGCTATAATTTTATGGAAGTCTTTTCCATTTGAGTAAGGCTTTGCTATAAAGGGTTTGGAGAGGTGGCTTATGATAGGATGAGGAACAATTGATGAGGAATCATTTGGGAAAAGGAACTTTAAGATAACCTTAGACTGAAAATATAAGAGGGGAATGTAAAGAAACTATCTGTAAACAGATTACACCATAATGCAACCCTTTCTGTCTATTTTCTACAAACGTAGATGTAAAGTATATCTAAAAGATGTAAATTAGAACTGGAAACACAGAAATTTTAAATACTTTTTATTTTTTGTGAAATTTGAGAATGGAGGTTTAGCACTGTTAATTATTTTAGTTTCTCCATAGTTGTAAATGTAGAGTGAGAATTACCTTTCAGTCAGGAATTAGAATAGGATGATTTTTGTAGAATGGAAACTGTAGGTTTGGACAGATTTTCAGATATTTTAGTATACCTGACAAGAGCTGATAACATCACCTATGTTAGAGTAATATCTTGTAATGAAGACAACAGTCTTCATTAAGGTTAAAATATTTATGGGAAAATAATATTCATTGCACATCTTCATTTTGTGTGTTAAGTTTATTGCATTTTACTACTACAGTCTCTTCAAATAAGTTTTCTCAAATGTCTCACTTGTGTTAATAGGGAATTGTAACTTTTATCTGCTTCAGCTCAGGATAGCATGGTGAATTTTGAAGGTGGTAAAAGGAGTTCCTGAAAGCCGTTATACAGTTTAGGTGCCATTCACTATTATGGTATTTTGACCTTTACCATCAGATTTTGAATGCAGCTCAGGAACTTTCTTTGCCTCTTCATTTTAATGCAACCCAAACACTTCCTGAGCGAGCCATTAGGCAGCAGCCAAATTTTGTTTTAATCAAATGGACTCATAGATGGGTTGTTTTCTGTGTCTGGCCAGGATTCTGATTGCAAATATAAAAGGGAACTTAGAACTTCAGGATGCTGTTAGCAAAGGAGCACTGAAACAATTCGAGAAATTATGTAGAGCCATTGGGTTAAAAAAAAACCTGTATACATGAGAGTGTACAGTATGAACAGAGTATACAGTTAGGAAGCTGTGTCAAGGGAGGTTTAGGTGGGATATTAGGAAAAGGTTCTTCCCCCAGAGGGTGGTTGGGTACTGAACAGGCTCCCCAGAGCCCAGGGAGTGTTTGGACAATGGCCTCAGGGACAGGATGGGATTGTTGGGGCGTCCTGCAAATGGACTGGATGATCCTGGTGGGTCCCTCCCAACTCTGTGAGTCTGTGATTCACTCACATATAACAATCAACACAAAATTCAATCTGTGTCTTGATGAAGGATGTCACTCCCCTCCATGGATTCATATGCTGTGGCACAATCACAGTCCCACAATAATGGTCAGTGCACAAAATCCAGTGTTTATTTCAGGTTATAGTAACATTTAGTGCACAGTGACTTGTGTTACAGTTCACAAAATCCATGCAGTCCATCTTGCAGATCTGTTGGCCATACAGCAAATGCACTAAAGTTGTTATTTCTTTGAGTATCCAAGCAGTAAGGTAGAAAACAGTTACTTTGGAAACTCCATCTGTTTTCTCTTTCTTGAAGGCAGGTGAAACCATCTCTCTGTGTCTCCAGGAGCTCAGCTGTAGAGGAGAGACACTGCTCTGTTCCTTCTTCAAGGCTCTTGTAAAACCCGGGGCTGAACTGGTAAACTCTTAATAAGCTTAAGCAGACTTTTTTTAAAAAAAATCAACTTAGAATTGAAACTCCATTTAACACAAGCATCTGAAATGTAATGCTTTCTTATCATCACTAACAAGGGCCTGAAATTAATTCCACTAAGAGCTACTGTTCCAAAGCCTTACTGCTTATCATAAAAACAAACCTCGGAAGAAAACCTTGACTGATTTAATTTCTTTCAATTGTGTGTGTTTCAGCTTTTTATTCTGCAAGTAATGTTAGTAAAGAATTGGGGAAACTGTCAGGCTTTCTGGAAAGATAAAAGCACTTGCAGACACAGAGCCATATCTCCTTAGTCTCAACTGCTTTAATCAACCCAAAAGTCTATGGCTGAGATGCACAATCCCCTTTCAAAGTGCAAACAACTAATTAAGTGCCATATTTTGTCCCTCTCCAGTATGAAAGGTCATCTTGGGAATTTAGTTCCTGAAAATTTTACCTTTAGGCCCCAAATTCTTAATTTCTTAAGAAATTAATTTCAGAGAATAGATGTCAAATATGCTGAAAGGTTTTTAAATGATACACTGGTGGAAAAATTAGTAGTATTTATATGCAGCATTTTCTATAGCCAGGAGAAAGCTGAAAGGTTGTAATTATGGATACATCTGCAAATGAAATTTTTCTCTTCAGGATGCAATCTTTGTACACTTAAATGATAATTAATATCAGTAACAGGTGGAGAAGCTGATTGCAAAACACAGACTGATGCTCTCAAAAATTCTACACTTGTTAATACCAAGGCTAATGAAGACCTGCTATATGTAAATGCCTCTTATGCTCTTAGACTTTAGGACATTCAGCGCTGACTCCATCAACAGAGACTTCTTTTTCCAGTGGGACAAGTAAACACGGCACCTAGTAAGGGGACCTCAAGCTGCTGCTGTTAATGTTATTAGAGTTCTTCCTATTTTAGTTAACTAGACACTCCAGGAAATGATGACCAGAACAATAATCAGAAAAAGTTAAACTTTGAAAAAAACTGTTCTTTTAAATTGATGTCTCACGTTCTTACTGCCTTTCTTAGTACAGACTGTAAAAAGAAATGAGCCAAAGGTCTTCTTTCTCCTCTTGGAAAGCCAGACCTACATGTTTCAGAATATGAAATGTCTCCTCTCTGCATGATACATTGCCTATAACTTGCCCTACAAACACCAAGGTATTGAGGAAGTCAGGCCTAAGCCTTTGGCGTAAGTTATGCATAAAATGACCTTCCGCAAAATATCTTCTTCTCTCATGCCTTCAGTTTTCCATGGATGAGGCTCGATGTTTCTGCTACTGTGATTCTACTCTGTGCCAGACATTTGGAAAAGAATTTGAGGCAAGTGTATTTTAAGCTGCTCTTTGTAACACAGTCAGATCCTGGAGGGCCAGTCTGAGCTTTCCTGTAGATAGGAAAGGAACAGAGATGAGAGAGAGAGTAGGAACTATTAGGAATGTCCTGACTCATCTAAATAATAAATAATTCTTCAAGCCTCTACTTTAAACATTGTGTTAAAACAATTTCATTACTTCAAAGTTTCAACAAATTTTTCCTATTGATAGGAATCTGCCTATTTTGTCTTCTGTGCCTGAATCATAATACCCAAATAGGTGCCATCCATGTCTGGAAGAGTGCAGCAGAAATTCCTACATGTCCCCTCTTGCACTCCCACATAACCATTGTCAGGCTTCTGAAATCTTTGCCAGCACAGTAGGGATCCACCTGCTGTTCTTCTTTCCTCTGGCACAGCTTTGCACACCTAAATGTGATGTTTGCCTTTTTACTCTAAGGTTCTTCTGTCACTGATTTTTCTCTGTTCATCTTTAACAAGTCATTGAGGAAAAAAATTGTCCAGCAGATATGAAATTCTGCACAATCTGGTACTTTTGTATCTTCTCCATTTGCCTTTCCAGTGGACTGGAGTCTAAAATAACATAGTCCCTTTTTAGCTGTGAAAGACAAAGATGGACTGGCACATGGCCATACTTTTTGGTAAGTGAATGTCATAAAATGTGAGAGTATTCTCTTTTTGGCTCTTGAAACACTGAGATGTTGCTTTTGCTGGGCATAGAGAGGTGGGGTTTTACAACAATTTATTTTCCTGGTCTACCAGCTGAGTTCCATTCTGACCCAATTTCAGATTATAAATCTACAGGTATTGGCTTGAGGTCAACTAAGTGATGATTGGGTTGATGATTGTGAATCAACTGCTGATGATTGACAGCTGTAAAGAAATTATTTTAGTAATTATTTTCTTCAGTACTAAAGTACTGCAACATACTTAAAAACAATCACAAAAGGAATATATTTCTGATTAAAAATACAATGCCAAAAAAACCAAAGCAGTAGAAAAAAAATCTTTGGATACTTTTCAACACTGCACAGAAATGCAACTTGGCTGGAACATCTGCAGTATCACATCATCTGCTCTGCAGGAACCTTGTTGAAGGCAATTAATTGTTAATTAGCAATGTGCCAGCAGACAGCTCAGGAAAGGATTGTTTGCTGAGTTAGTCCAAGTTGTCATATGTAATTTATGTGGTAGAGCAGTTGCAGTAACACAGTGTCTGTATGAATGTCCTAGGGCTGCTTTAGGGAACTTAACACGTACTACTTAAACTCTTGTTCCAGTGCTTAAATGCTGACAGTGCTAAAATATAACGAAATACTGAATATGATAGGGTGTGTTTGATAAGAGCTGATCAATATTATTCAGACAATTACTTTACTGACATTTAGCTTCAGGCAAAGAGGCTTCAATAAAGGAAATATTCTGGAAATATGGGACCTCTTTTTTAATTTTGAAGCAATACATTGATGTTACACTCTATTTCAAAAACATACCAAAAATAAAAATACATAATTGAGTTGAAATTTTGGGGGGGTAATATGTATTTCTTATTATTTTGCATCGGGGTGGGAAAAGTAAACCATCTTCCCTATGGGTTGACCTGTCTTTTGGAGCTTTTCTCCTGTGTCAGGTCTAAACCTGAACCAAACCACTCCCTCATTCACATCTTAAGATTGCATTTCTTATGGTGACTTGTTGTTGTTCCTTCTACTGTATTTTAAAATGACATTTGCTAGACTGTGCAGTGTTGCTGCCACCCCTCACTGAACGTGAGTATTGCACAGGTTGCCATGTTTGGGAGGGACCTGCACTGGACCTTGAAGATTAAACATTGTCTATAGGTGATCATACTGAGCTTTGGAATCAGGAGGAAAAATTGTCATCAAGCAATGCATATATATATATATATATATGAAGGCATATGATTGCAAAATATTTACACTTCCATATTTATTTACTTTAGCCATTGATGATTAGCTTAATCTATAA
>JAWWLV010000024.1:18348605-18395360 GCA_035041135.1 Platyrinchus mystaceus
TGAAGGCATATGATTGCAAAATATTTACACTTCCATATTTATTTACTTTAGCCATTGATGATTAGCTTAATCTATAAGCTGGAAAACATACTTCTTTTTTTTTTTTAATTAGTATGCTACAGACTCAGCCTAAAGCCTGAAACCCAAGTGGGGTTGTGTGAAATTCCAGGATTAATACAGCCTGGCTAGGTGGGCTGTTTGTACAGAAGTGCACTGGAGCACTACTTAAGGCTTGTGGGAGATGCTTCTTCCTGTCAGGTTCACTCTTTCCCACATGAGGTGTGGATTTAAAGTTAAATGTTTTAAACTTTTTAAATCCCAATGGTCTCCCCACATAAACCTGGAGCACACAGTGCAAAAAGCAGCACCTGCTTTTTTATACAGCAAGAAAGAATGTCTGGGAAAAGATAAAGGACTTGAGGTGCCTGCAGAGAGCATCCATAATCTGAGTTATATTCTGACATTATTCACTGAGTACCTTTATTAGTACAAATTCTGAAATCTTAATATAGTTGAAAATATGTCCAGAGGGTCTGAGCACAAACTCTTCTAAGAGTTCACTCCTTTTCCAGGTTGTAGCACCTCTCAGTAACTATGAGTTAGACATGCTGATGACACTTATATCTGCATGAAGACTGCAAATTCAGTTTCCGATCTAGAAAGATGATTCACTGTAAGTGCTAGTGGGAAAGCAGTTGTGGTGGTGTGTATCTAGTTCTTCCGAGGTGTCTATTTGGTGGTTTTTTATGTGGTCTCATTTGTAAGTAACATTAAAACATCATTCCATAGGTGTCTTCTGGTTTAGTGCTGTCATTTATATGGATAAGTGCTCCCAAGGTCTTGCTTCAGTTGCAGAGGTGACTGCTAACTCTTGGAAGTTGTGCATAAACCTCACTATTGGGGGTTCTTTCCACGTGCTGGCACTCTGTAAAATTCATTTTTAGGAAGCTCAAGATACTGAAAGATAAAATATATGTAACAGAGGAAATATGGATCACAGACTGACAGCAAGGGACAAGAAAAGGCCCCCAAAGGGCAACATCAATAGATTAAAAAGTGATTTTTGCTGCTCCCTTCAATTCTAAATTCAGCATCTCAACCATTGTGTGGCATGGGCAATAAATTGGATAGAGAAATATCTACAATGATAATGGTTAAGCCTTTCTAAACCGAAGCCCAACAATCAGTTGTTGCTTTACTTGAAGTTATCAGCAACAAATAAATCTTTTTTTCCCTTGCAGAAAACTGATTAGGCACAAATCAGACAGCCAATTGCTTTGTGACTGAAGTCCCTTCTATAATAGAATAGCTAAAGGCATCTTACATGTCCACAAATTGCTTTGTGATTTGAGGCTTTTGATCTGAAATATTGTGTCAGATTGTTATCACTAATGAAATCCTTATTGTATTTCTTTGCTTTTGTCTGCCTATTTACCCACGAAGAGTCCAACTTTGTTGTGAAGTCATTATATAAAGGCTTGTGCAGATTTTGCTTACATCAAATCTAAACTGAAGTTTTTAAATATGGTGAGGATTGTTGTTCCCTCCTCTCCTCAATTATACTGTCACAGGGTTCTGAATTGCAGAAACAACACAGAAAATAACAGAGTTACAATAAGTAGAAGAAATGGAGCCAAGGTCAAGTTTTTTAATTTCTAAAGCTGCTATCACACACTTTTGCTGCCATTTATCACTTGCATGGATGTTGCACTGATCTCTCTATTACCTGTGTTGGTATTTCCATAGTATGTATTTGTGTCTTCAAAGTATGGACCAAATAGAAATCCTACAACAGAACAAACTAATATGAGCTCTGGCAGTAACCAAAGAGCTTGGATGAATATTCCTCTGGGAATATATATGTACATCTGGGTGACATATTTTAGCATCCTGTCAGAATCACGTGGGAATGTGGCTTTTCTTGGAGGTTGTTTATTCATGTTACTCTAGATATAAGTTCCCTTATCTTTATTAATTTCAATTTATAATCTAAATAAATGTAGCCTTAGAACATTTGGTATTTCACAGCACCAAGCAGAAACATCTGATTTCTACTCCCACCCCTGTACTTTCTCCATAGAGTTGTAAAGTGTTCCTTGGGCCTGTGGAGACAAACCTGAGTAAAGCAGAACTTGAACTGTTTTGTTAGGGCACAGCATTTTATTTGTGGGGCCTGAAAGGAATGGCCAGGAAACTTGTAGTGAGTAGTAGTTCTGCAGAACTGATGCTCCGTTATCAGGAGCAGACGAGGCAGAAGGAATTTGCTTGGACGTAACTGGAATACTTGACGTGTGATGCTGCAGGTCCTTCTATAGAATATTTACTAATGCTTTAGGAGTAGTTATTGTTTTTACTAGTAACAACCTTCTGATATTGGTAGTTATTTGTCTCCTGTCTTACAGTTCCAAGGTTGCTGTCATCCCATCACTGAGTTGAGCTCTGATTGCAAGTCACGTGCAGGTCTCCCAACAGACTGGAAAAGCAGGCATGAATTCATGATGAGGAGCACAAGATACATCAGTTAGTGACTGAACTGAGACATAGCCTGCAATCCAAAGAATTTTTTTCATTGCTATATAGAAGACTCCAGCAGAATAATAATTAAAAACAACCCAGGGTTATCAAACCATTCTAAAATTGGTGAAGTTTTCTGTTGCAAATAAGGTGCCACATTTCATTAAAGTGTTCACAAAGATTAGCAGCTAACAATTACTTCCATGAACACTTAAACTGGTGGGAGATTGAATGGGAATCAGTGCAAGAATACAGCAGTGGATAAAACACTTGACATCAGGAATTAAACTTTTCAAATACTGAACAAATCAGCACTGATTAAACACCTTTTTCATCTGCCTATAGACTGTCCTTTGCAGCAGGACCCTTCAATTTGGTATCATTAGTCTATTTGAAGAAGACTGGTCTCTCCCCTGTGTTGAACCATCAGTCAAATATTTACTGTCCCTTAGCTTGCCTCCATTTTTAGAATTACTCTCAGGCATAAAATGAGAATTCAGTTTCAGGTTTGATGTTTAAGTGTGCCCTGTTGAGCCCACTAAGCCTGGCTGGAATACAGAAAAACAGAGTCTGTTTTGATCCCTGCTGAAAACTAAAGGAAGAAGAGGGGGAAGAGAAATAAAATAAAATATATATAAAAAAAAAAAAAAAAAGGCCTCAAAGCTGAGTTTGGTTTGTGCAAATCCAGGTTGAGAAAAATTGATCTATTCCATCCTCAATTAATGAATACCAGCTGCATTAAAAACCCCCACCCAAAATCAAGCCCAGCCCTGGTAATGATACCTCTGGGAAGGATGCTTTAAAAACAATTCTGCAGTTTTATCAACCCTGGCACTTTTTCATTTCACAATGCAGGTTTGACTGGTGCTATCTATGTTGGTATGAAGAAGAAATGGAAGAGCAAGAGTTTCTGTGACAGAGAGAGTTGATAGAGAATGTAGGGTGAGGCCCCAACGCCTACTCCTGTGACATGCATAACTAACAAGCAAAATTTTAAAAACTTAAACCACAGTAGGAGCTTCAATGACAAACACTCTGACGCTGCATGTACAAGGAGGGTATGATCCAGCTCTAGGTTCCAAAATCAGCTCAAATTAATATAAAATCTATCCATGGGCATCTTTCCACTGTTTTCCATTAAGCACTGGTAACAGAATTCCCAGCAGTTTGAAAAGTCCATGGGGATGTAGTGGAAGAGGGAGAGAATTCACATGGAAGAGCAGGCTGTTTCTGTGACAGCATTCTCCAGCATGCCTAAATGGAATCCCAGATTTAGGAGACTGTGTTCCGAAGTGCATCTCCTGGAGTTGCAGAGCAAAGCCTTGGTGATCACACCTGCAACTTAGTGTGGATCCAAGGGAAGATCTGAACATGGAGCCTGACTTGGGTGCTGCCATTTGCCAAGGAGAAGCTGTAGAGGTGAAGAACAGAAGAGGTATTTAGTTTGGGTTGAGAAACCTGGGCTGGAAATGACAGAACTACTACAAAAATAAAAGAATGTGCAGGGTTTAACAGGTAAAAACCCTCTCTCTTTGAGACATTTTATTTAACCTGTAACAAAACCATTTGTATGCATAGGAGGAAGTATCCTCCTATTCTTGCTTCTCTTTTAGACTTATTTTGCTTGAATTTTAAGCCAAACCCCAGTTAGAAGTGTGCCGACACGGGCTGCTCTTCTGCATTTTCCTCCTAGCGTAACTCGAAAGCACCCACCCACATTGTTCCCACACTTTCCAAATGTTCCCCTTAGGTTTCTTTTTTATCCCGTCTGTCCCCCCTCTTCCCCTCCCCCCCCCCCGCCGCCCTTTCCAGCTGAAATTGGTGTCATGTGTTGTGGCGGGTTCCTTTTTTTAACCTGCCAGGCCTGCGCTAGACCCCCCCCATCCCACCCCCGGGCGCGGCGGGGGCCGGGCCGGGCGGGCTCTGCGGCGCTGGAGGTGCGGGGCGGGCGCTCCCGCACCGCCCCACGGCACAACCCCCGCCGCATGCGGGGCATCCCCGGCTCGGGGGGGAAGCGAGGAGCAGGGCTGGGAACCGCCCTCAGCACTGGGAACCACCCGCAGGGCTGGGAACTGCCGGGAGCTCGGCACTGGCTGGTCCCCCGCGGGGCGGGCGAGCGGAGACTGGGGATGCTCGGCTGGTGATGCTGGCGGCGGAGGAGGAGGAAGAGGAGGAGGGGGGAGCTGGCGGGACAGCCTGAGGTGGGCGGAGGGGGGAGGCGGGTGTTATACCATCGCTCCGGGGAAGGGCTGAGCATTTGCAAATCTTGGCTGCAGCGCGCGTGGGGAGCATCCTACCCCCGCCGGGCCGGGCAGGGCGAGCGTCCCTCGATATCCTAACGCCGTCCGCCTCATCCCCGCCTTCCCCTGCCCGTCTCTGCCGCCCCGTGTCTCCCGTGAGGCGGAGCGGAGAGCGGCAGCCCGGGGCGATCCGCGCAGCGCTGAGCCACAGACGGCCCCTGTCCAGGCACGGGCACAGCCCTGGGTGAGTAGCCCCGGAGCTCCCCTGCTCCTCCAGGCAGGCCAGAACCGTCCAGGCCCCCTCCTCCACATCCCCGTCTGCTTCTGCTCTCAGCTGGGCACCTGCAAGGTGCAGATCATCTCTGTCCTCTGGTAGGTTGGTCAAGTTAGGATCCTTGCTTGGGGAGGGATTTTTGAAAGGCTTCACTATCTGCTACTAAGTTATCTATCTCAACTTGGAAATCAACTCCTTTTCTTGTATATAAGCTTCTTTTTTCCCCATCTTTTCCTTTTTTGTCTGCTTTACAACTTTTCTAGCTTCCTTCGTTTGCACCTACCAATTTACATAGGTAATAAGAAGCCAATGACATGCCGAGAGACTTTAGTCATTGAAGATTAGTACTAGCAAGTGTCTTGTAACATCTGTTGTGTTTTCCTTTTGTTGTCCCCTAGGCTGAAAAGTCATGACAGCTGAAAAGACTATTCCTATAATTAATGGCAAGCCAGAAGATGCTTTGGACCCAGAAGCCTCAAGCACCAACCTTGTCCACAGCAACGATAAGAAAGTCCATGAAAGAGGTCACTGGAACAATAAAGTTGAATTTGTGCTTTCTGTGGCAGGGGAGATTATTGGGTTGGGAAATGTATGGAGATTCCCATACCTTTGCTACAAGAATGGAGGAGGTAAGATGGCATCATATGTTGATTTACTGCTCACAATAAACATGGGAAATAAACAGTTAAGGATGCTTTGCAGTGATTTATTGCGCTAGGAAGAGACACAAGCTCAAGATTTCAACATATGTGCAGAGAGGGAATTATAAAACATCTGACAACTAAGACAAAAGTCATATTTCTCTTTCCTGTTCTACAAATACTGTGTGGGTTACTTTTATGTGTTGCTTTTACGTTAGTAAATTGCTGTATTTTTTTCCATGAGATTTTTAATGTAGAAGAAGCCAGTGTTCCCTTAGAGTAGTACTGTCTGTGTTTCCTTCTGCACGGGAATACTGACCCAAGCATACTTCAATAAGTTTGTCTGACACGGGAAAGAATGTAACAGTTTATTTTTCAAGCAGAATACTTTGGAAAAGATGAATATTTTTTCTGATAATGCTACAAAGACGAAATTCTTTGTCATGTGGAAATTTTTGTAACTCAGTGTACTTGTTTTCTTCCTCAGTGCTTCCCCGGTTCCTAAGTAAGGTAGGGGAAGATGTCAAAACTGATGGTTGCTCAAAGAAGAGAGCAAACCCTAATAAATTTAAAATATGAATGCTATTTGAGAGAGAAAAGGTCAGACTTAACTTGTACAGAAGTAAGAACACATGGCATGTATTGGTCATAGTTAAGTATAAACTGTGTAAGATATATGATAGCTGAGAATAAGCACATCAGCTGTGACTTATGAAGCAATGAAGAAAGAAAAGTAAATTAAAAACTTAGTTTAGAATTCTGTGGACTGGGTTCAACATTATCCCCACTTTAAGGCAGTGTGAGTGTAACAACACAGGCTGGGATTAAAACTGTATGTTTAGTGGCTGATACCCAAAGATCTGTTCCGTGATGGGTTTCCTTGCTGCGCCGAATTTATTTTCCCTGTCCCTCCTTGTCCAAAATCAGGGATGGTTTTGGCCCATTTTGTCTGCTGTTTCTCTAAGACTAATAGTGCTGTGGAAGACGTGTTTGTTTGTAGCACTTTTCTCTATATATCTGTACTTGATCAAAACTAAGATAGCAGCAGTTCACCTCTTTCCAGAATGATGTTACCAAATACTGCTGTTAGTACATAAATATTAATATGCTGGATACGATATACAGGATAGGTTCTTGTTGATTGTCAAAGTGTTCCCAGAGAACTTTTGGAAGAGGAAAAAATAGAAATGTGGTTTTTGTGTGTAGTTTTCTTGTCCCTACAGCCACCTTTCTGTGCCCATTTGCATGTATGTGTTACCTTGTCCAAATGTGATGCTATCATTTTTTAAAGGCTTTAACATTAGGTAGAAAGAATTCTAATCATGGTTTTGGGTTATTTGATGAAAAATTATGTACTTAAATATCATATTGAACCACCACTCTATCCTTTAAGAATAGCATTAGTGTATGTGATCTAATTGGTCGTGTCCTGGCACCTCGGGAAATTTGCGATTGACCAGTTTTATTCAATGAAGGCTTGGTCTGTGACCTGTGGCTTTGTAACTCTCTGGAGTGCCCTGGTGGAATTAGACCAAAGTTTGTTTTCAGTGTTTACATCTGATGCACCAAACTACCTACTGTGTGGTAAGTGAAGACAATGGTAAAATGCATGAGCTAGTCGTGAAATAACTTGCTAGATACAGAACAAACCTAGAAGCTGTAGAATGGAACTTGAGAGGTCTGACCTCCCTCTGGCACTTCCTCTGAGTCATAACAGGCAGTGTAGGCATAAGCTTCTATAATTTTAGGTTGTTCTTGTAGATATTTATTTGGCGGTTTTAGGAAAATTAATTTCTTTGTATTACAATTAGATATTTCTTGGAATGTGATCTTTTTACAAGCAGGGAAACCTGATTTTCATGATGTATACCTGTGGTAGAACAGTGTTGGAAAAACAGTCAAAGCAAATACTTTGGATTTAAACAAATTGCAATGTTAAACTCACTGTGATTGTGAGCTGGATGTGATATTGGCCAGCAGTTCACCTGGCCTATACAGATCTTGTTCAAAACAATATGCACAGTAAATTACGCAGAGAAGTCATGTTTCAGCTGTAAGAATTCCATTCTTTGTGAAATCCTCATGGATTGCTTGAGAGGCAGATGAGATTCAGCTATAGGAAAATTTCCTGGCTGAGAGAAGAGACTGCTTGTGAAGAGATCTCTGGTGCGTGCTGGCTCTGAAGAAAGAAACTGCAAGTAAAAGCAACTGGTTTTAGTGTCTTAACTTTCTAATCAAGGTGACTGAAGCACAGCAGTTGTTACTGGTTGTGTTTGAGTTTTGATGTGGTTCATAAGTTATACTGGAGTTTGCTGTGGGCATCTGACAGAATTGTTGATGGTTTATTATTTTCCTAGAATTTCACATTAATGTTTCTAG
The DNA here is from genome assembly GCA_035041135.1 of Platyrinchus mystaceus. NCBI lineage: Eukaryota > Metazoa > Chordata > Aves > Passeriformes > Tyrannidae > Platyrinchus > Platyrinchus mystaceus. Next base: position 18,356,654 of record JAWWLV010000024.1, read on the forward strand.
CTGATCAAGACAAATCCTGCTTTCCTGGTCTTGCAAGTAGTTCTAAAGTCTACTCCTTTTCCATGATCTTTATCGTCAGGCTTATGTAAATAATATACAAAGGACTTTTTGGATTTAATTTCTTTATTCCTTCTTTCCTGAAAAAACAAGGAAGATAAGATAGCGTAGACTGACGTGGTGATGATCAGTGCAGAACTTCGTGGCTGAGCAAGACTGTGATCTTTTCTGTGTTTGAGAGACACATGAGCAGACTTTATTTTATGCTGAGGAACTTTGATCTGGCCTTTTTTAGTCCAAGACACCGGCTTACTGGTCAACTTTTGATAATTGGGACCAGGAGTAAACGCTTCCTGCACCGTCAGCTTGATGCCAGAGAGAGAGCTAAGAAGTGATCCTTCCTTTACTAGGAGAATTCTCACTCTGTTGTCAAGGAACTGCATTTGGTATAACCAACACCCACTCAATATTCCCTTGTAGGTGCTTTCCTCATCCCATATGTGGTCTTTTTCATTTGCTGTGGAATACCAGTATTTTTTCTGGAGACGGCTTTGGGACAGTTCACTAGTGAAGGAGGCATTACATGCTGGAGGAAAGTTTGCCCTCTATTTGAAGGTAACAAACAGTTCTGTGTTCCAGTGAAAAAGCATGCATTGAACTTGCAGTAAAATGAAATAAATTGTATCAAAATCAAAGTTAAGGTATACTTAAAATAGTAAGCATTTGTTTTTAGATTACCTGAAAAGTAGGAGTTTTCTCTCATGTCTCACTGTTTGTTGTTTTTTCTCTAGGCATTGGCTATGCTACCCAAGTGATAGAGGCACATCTAAATGTGTATTACATCATTATTTTAGCATGGGCTATCTTCTATTTGTTTAACTGCTTTACTACAGAGCTTCCCTGGGCTACCTGTGGGCATGAATGGAATACAGGTATGACCTCAGTAGAGATTATCCCTATAGAACAACCTTCCAAAGAATTGATTCATTTATTAAAATGTCATGAACAAAACTCTTCTTGTAGAAAAGTCACGGCAAATGGGCCAATCACATCCCATGGTAAAGGAAATCTGGAGTGAAAACTTAATCACACCTTTTTGGTTTAGGTCATTGTACAAACGTTTGTTCCTGTAGAATATAATGCAGGAGAAGATGATTTTGGATTTTTTTAATTCTGTAAGATATTCTGACTAAATCCCAAGACTCTTATTTGCAATCATACCTATTCTCCCCAAATACAGCGAGTGAATTCTGCTGCAGAGATGGACCTGATGACAGGTTACAATTTTGCTCTTTCACGCTAATGAAATCAGGAGGCATTTGAATGGAGAGAAAAATACTAGATGTGACTCTTTGGATTTGCTCTTTTAAATGCCAGGTGTTGAGGGATAATGTTCATCAAGCTGCTTCTGGAAATTTAGTTGCATAAATAATCCTTACAGCATGCAAAGTATGCTCCATGAATGATGAGGTGTGTATTTGTGAGGGTTTGCAGCATAGGGCTCTTCATCTGTCTCCTCTCATCGATCTTTTTACATGAAATTCTCTGCTTATTGCATTTATAGATCACAAACACCTATGGGGAGGATTTCCTACCAGTGCCCTTATTTCCATGTTCCTGAAGTTTGTGTATTTATTCCTTAAATCACTGTCCTATTTCAAACCACGTACCAACTGTACTGTCTTTCATGGGTTTTTTTGTTAAATGGTCATTATCATGGCCTTTGAGCACACCTAAAACTGCCTGAAAGCTTACATCTTATGTTAGGGAACTGGGCCCAATGGATGTGGAAGGCTTTGGTATCAGTTCTGGCAACCCAGCAGAGCAGCTTGGCTGATGTTGATTGCTGTTCAAATACGACGTGTCAATTGAACGATGCTGAGCTGCTTTGGCCTCCTTTCTCTGTGCTAGAGATGATAATAATAAAAAGCCAGAGGAATTATTCACTTGCCATATTAGGGCAAAGTGGAAGCTCATTGCTGGCCATGTTCCATAAGCCATTTGTTGCCATAAGCCATTGAACTTGGAATATATTGTAATTCCCAATCCACTGCCTCAGTTTCTCAACATGTCTTTCGGCCTGAGGGGTTCTATTGACCCTTGCCATTGAACTGTGCCTTTGGGAAGTGTTCCAGGAGAGTCCTCATGGATATTTTTCTGGGATGGGCCTGTGGTCTGGTGATCAAAACAGTGTTGCACATACAGCAAATGTGTTGTAGAATGGTGGCTTCACAGGATGCACGAACAAGAAAAAATTTACTTGCATGTCAATATAACAAACCCTTTTTTTTTGTTGTTCTTTTATAGAAAACTGTGTGGAATTTCAAAAACTTAATATGAGCAACTGCAGTCAAGTCTCTTTACAAAATGCCACTTCTCCAGTGATGGAATTCTGGGAGTAAGTGCACATGAAATTTGTGTTTGATCAGACTATTCATTATCTTCCATTAACTCGGTTATTTAAACTTGATTAGATACCTTATAACCCTATAGCACTGAGTGAGGTGAGTTCAGTTGGAAATTTTCTTATGCAGCCAAAGAGAGTCAGGATGAGGGGTTTTAACTATTTTTTTTTTTTAGAGGAGGGGGTTTTTTAACTCTTTTTTTCTACAAGGAAAGGAATTCCGTATCCTGAAAGAACACAGAACAAAGTGTGCCACTTGCTCGGGAGCTTGGCTCCTGCTGCTGGAGGAAAGAGCCTCATACCCATACTAATGAGGAGGCAGAGGTGAAAAAAAAAAAAGAAGGATTTCAAATATTTTTTATTTTTCTTTTCCAAATCTTTTTGAAGAGTTTGAGAGTTGCATCTTCATCCTTGTTTCAACTAACTAATACTCTGTCTTCTGTATCTCATGATATTTTAAAGCATCATGTAAGTGTTAGTTATTCAGCTGGAATAATGGGAGAGCTTAACTCTCTCGTGTCCCCTGGATTCTGATTTCTAGACTGTTAGAAGAATTTTACACCTTTGCAAAGTATAGTCTGCTTTTGTAGTGGCATATTTTTTTTCTCACAATAAATATTTAATCAATGCAGTTCAGTCGCATATTTGTTTCTTGCAGGGCACAGTGTGTGTTCAGACAGTCAGAGAAATGAAATGTTACTTTTAATACTCAGTGATCTCACAATTTAATGTGTGTTACACAGTTCTGGGTAACTAGAATTTCTTGAGGACCTCTTAATTTTATTGTTAAGATAGAGCCTTAATCTAAGGCTCTATGTTTAGAGCTCTGTTTTATGTTCAGGACAGCAACAGCTACACTTCGAAAGAACCGTGAATTAAGAGTCATCTTGAAGGGGAAGCTCTACCCTGACACAATTACCTTGAATATTAGCATGCGCTATTGTCTCTCTCTGTCTTTTTGAACCTCTTTGTCCTACTACATCAGTTAATTTAGCCTTCATGGGCAATAGTTGTTGCTTCAGTAAATAATACTGTTTAATTTAAAAATTAAATATTCCCCCCAAACTAAATTAAACCTGAACAATATGAAAGATGCATAAAATTGTAACTTTCATTTTGTAATTGGGTAAAATTGTAACTTCATTTTCTGTTAAAATTTTCAATGATCTGAACACACCTATAGTATTAAATCAAAGTATATCAACTCTACCCACTTCCCAGATAATGTTTCAGAATAAACAAGAGTTTCTCAGGTAGCATCTCTTGTTGCTATGACTTCATCATTTTACCAAAAATATCTTATGGTTCTTTAGGATAATTAGACTTAAGATTTCATATAATTAGAGTAAATGAGGGAAGTATTTTCCAGTACTAACCTAATTTATCTGCTGTATTTTTTTGCTTACTCAAAAATATTCACAACTCAGCCACTGATGGTAGCTCCAATTACCCAGAGAAGTAAGCAACATTTAGTTGAATTATATGGAGGGCACAGACAATATTTTATCTCCTCACGTTTCTAGGGTTTTGTGGGGTTTTGTCAGTGCTTATCTTTGGATTACCTAAACTCCTATGTCAGTTTATTTTGATGCACATACAAATATATTTTAAGCATGTCCCTTCTCAGAGTCCTCTAAAAATGAAGCCAAACATGATTCTACAGCTAAACTTAAATGCAAATTACAGTGGGGCCTAAACCCTTCAAATCTGGGGCATATTTGCCTACCTGATTTTGGCTAAGTTAGGAATGGTTTATGAAACTAGAAGGGATAATCAGATTTAGTCTTTTCTCTAACTTGTTTTACAGTCTCATGTAAATACACACTCCTACACTTTTAAAATAAAAAAAAAATAAAAAAGAGAAGGTAAAAAAATAATTTGTCATTTATTTGGAACTTCTTTCCTTATTGTGCTATGGACAAACCTTTCATAATCCCAACAGCCTGCTGGCTAGAATAGTTTAAGATATTAAACTTATCTACTTTCTCCAAGCAAAACTGTAGTTGCCCAGTTTTTAAGTCTTAGAAAATAAATATAGCCCCTTCTGCTAAAAAAATTGTTTGCCTTTAAATTTGTTAAAATTTAAGTAGGTATGATGTTGCATGTCTTCAAAATTTAAAATAAGTATGACACACTAGTTTGAGAATGAGCTTTAATAAGTATCAGGACTGATGTTGCATTAAAATAACTAATTGGAATTCAGAGAAGATTGTAATTAATTATGTGTATTAAACATCAGATATAAATGCACAGTGGAGGGTTTTATGTATAGATGTGCAATGCAAATCAGAGAGTAATTAATACAAAGTAAACTAGGCTAGTTAATTTGTCCAGAAAATCATCATCTAATCTGTAGATAAGTGTTACCAGCAATGTTATTTCACTTAACCAGAGGTCTGGTTCCTGTCATGTTGCTTTATTACTTCATAAATTCTAATGTTGGGAGCCATAAATTTATTGAAAGACTTGTTGAAACAAATAGTAAGAGGAAAGTTGCTGGTGTGGACTGCACTGAGCATCTGCTCTTTGCTATTTTCAGAGCTGTGTTGACAGTCTGTGAGAATCCTCAATCCCCAGTCCCAGAACTGAGTTCATTTGCATAACGACCAGGTTCCTTACAAGTAATTAAGGTGGTGCCTCTGAGGGGATGAGGGAAGGCTCTGGGTTTCTTCTGAACAACCCTGGCATTCAGAACCTTTACACTTAGGTCTCTGCCATGCCAAGGCTGCAATTGAAATTTCTCTAAATTGTGGTTATATACAGCCAAATTATTGTGTGAGGGGTCAGCTGTGGGGGAAAAAAGTTTGTAGCTTTTTTTTTTTTAATGGTGTTTTCTTATGTTTTCTTTTGTTTGGTTTTGGTTTTTTTGTTGTTTTGGTTTTTGGTGGTTTTTTTTTCTCTGTTACCATCCAATCTTGCGGTAATCTGTGGATTAGAGTGGTAATTATTGTGAATAGTGATCCTGTTTACTTACTGAATTGGGAGCTCATTTACATGTAGGACTCAATACTGCATTTGTAAATTGTCAGGCTGATGTTACAGCTTTCCTTTGATAGCACATTACCACAGTCTTCTACAGTAGTTACAATATATTCAAGGGTTTTTTTAATTGAACGCAACCTAGCGAGAAAAATGCTTGGGGAAGCCTCAGTAATTACCCAATCCATGTTTTAGCAGTGCTGTGCGTTGCTTTGAAGTCCAATGCTCTCAGTCTGAGAGTTACCAATGCCGAGGGATGTACAGGTTGCTGTGTATCACACAGAATTTACATTATATAAGTGCAGGGGAACAAGTTGGATTTGGCTTTGTCTGTGCAAAAATGAATACAACAGGCCCAAAAGAATGTCTTTATTTCTGGCTTTGAAAAGGAATATTCTCTCTTTTAACTTGAGCTACTGTGTCTTTTTTATTATCTATTCTGTAAGACTCAGCCCCTATTTACTTGGAAGCAAATCCAAGTCCTCAGCGGGGCTGAGGATTGCAAACAAAGCTTTCAGCATTTCTGCTGAAATATTTGTAGCTTTTGTGGCTTCTGTGGCCTTGGTTACTCCTGAATCTCTTCCTCCAGTCGAGCAGCATCTCACCCAAGTGCAGTGATGACTGAGAGGATGTTTTGCAGTACTATGAAGCTTTTCTGGCCTTCAGACCAAGAGTTCCCCTTCCTCAGGCATGTACAGAGGATGCTGCCTCTGATACTTCAGCATTCTCCACCTGCTTTGATAGCTGGGTCACCCAGAGGCTTAATTATTGTCCTGGATGGATTGGTCTTTGTTTAAAAAAATAGCAAAAGACCATAGAGATAAATACTGCAGGAGGTCCTAAATGCCTTTTGCTACACTCAGAAGAATCTCATTGCACATGCAGCAAGTTCAAAACTTAAAATATTTTTATGAGCCTGTAATTGATAACCACTCGTCTGTAGCTCTACAGTGAAAAGGATCTGATCCTGCTGGAGGAGCAGCAGGCAAAATTTGTGAGTTTGGACACTCTTTTCTTGTTTTCCTACTTAAAAAAGCTATTGCTGATAATGTTTTAAATGTGAGCACACTTGCCACTGACCACTGGTATCAATGTTGACAACTGGGAAAAATTAGGAGATTTAAGGATTTCTTACCTTAATTCAAAGACCATAGCCTTGAGAAGTCTCACATTCCATCTGTATGTACAGCTTTTTAAGCTATATTGATAAAAAATCACTTCTTCAAACTCTCTGTTGCTGTGTTCCAAAGGACAGGCAAGAGTCTGAAACTTCACTTTTTTACTTCTTACTGGTGCCAGCCTGTTGACTCCCATTTATGGCCTTTCCTTCATCCACTGTTTAAGGATTTTCTAAGAAAAAGTAATAATCATAGTTTCAAGGTGCAGCACATGGAATTTTTAATGTCCAAACTTTAAACAGTTAATAGTGGCAGCAGCAGTGTTGATAATTCCTGATATGTTAAAACAGCCCAATGAAACAGAGCTGTGGCATTAGGTGAGGTTGTATTTATAGCCTGGGAAACAGAACAGAAAGGAGTGGATACCTCTGTTCCATTGTTTTTTCTGCTTTCCTAGGAGAAGCAATTGCCTGGCAGGTGTGGGGGGCATCAACCATGCCTGTGTGCTCTTTTGGCAGCTACTCAAGTCTGTCACCATGGTCAGGAATTTGAGGTTTCCAGTGCCTGGGAAAGGAGCTGGACAGAAAGAGGACCCTTGGTTGATTCCACCTCAATAGTTTTTTATTGGCTGTATAACAACAACTTAGTCCTCTGTTAAAGAAGGTCTAGTTGTTGGCCTGTCACTCTCTGGAGAGGGTGACACATCCTTAGCATTTCCAAGTAAAGCCTAGTGAGAAAAAAAACATTGTTTTTGTCTAGGGAAAAGGGGCTGTTCTCAGCAGAAAGGAAAAGGCACAAACCCGTTCCTTGCAAAGTCAAAAAGAGGTTTTTCCTGTTTCATTCAGGCTGCAAATGAGTGCAGGAGTCACATTGTGGTTAATCCCCACCACACTATGAGAAGTCATTAGCAAGTGGAGCCTGATCCTGCAGTGCTCAGTACCCAGAGACCTCCAGCACCCCTCAGAACCAGGCCCTTTGTGCAGGTCTTGTAGAACATTGAGTTGTGCCAGACTTGCTTGTTTCTGTTCAGTTCATAAGAGGCCGTGTGAAAACTGCTTTTTGTTTGGAGTCATGTGAGCTCTTCATCTGGTTTTGCCTCAAGATCACTGACTTTTTCCTGAGCTCAGTTGAAAGGAGTAAATGGGATAGGTGACAAAATGCAAAGTGGATTTCTTCTATGTTGAGGGATGAACCCTAAATCAGGAAGATGAACTTCCACGTTCTTTGATTTTTATATGGAATATTGTACATAACTATTTTATTATGGAGAAAAAAATGGCTTTAGAAATTGCAAAGTCAAATATTTGTGTATTAGGAAATAATAGAAACGATGTTGTACAATTTTAAGTTCAATCTTTTATGAATATGGTCATCTTGAGATAAAAAACTGCCTAATATTTTGTCAACATATCTGCTTTGATCTTGTTAGAGGATGGATAGGGAGCAAACACTGTGCAGGTATTCAATATTTGTTCTTTTTGTCAGCAGAGCAGGAACCTATTAATAATGAGAAGATAAAATATAAGAAAATGAACAAAGTTATTAATTTGATCAAGGCTTCTTCAGGTGCTCGTGGTGTCTGTGGTTGTACCATCGTGGTTTTCTTGATTATTTACATGTTCATTCATCCTCATAAAGACTCAATAAGTTCAAACTGTTCCCATTTTACAGAAAGGGAGCTGAGCTACAGAGAGAGTAAAAGTGTGAGGGGGGCCAAGGCTCTTTTTTAGCATTAAGGTTGCACAATTTTTATTCCAACAAAGGAACAAGAAAATGCATGATAGTCAGCTTTGGCCAAATATTAATATAACATTACTTAATTGAAGACACCATCTTTGAAACAAGTAATTGCTATTTCATTCCAAACAAAACATTTTTTTGTGCACTTGCGTGAATATTTAAGGCATTTAAAAAAAAAGTAGTAATTTTTGTTGTCTTTAGTGACTATTTAGAAAGCACTCCTTTCTGTGTTTTGTTGGCAAAAAATTGAATATATACTCCACTTTCTTGAATGTGTTCTGTACAGGTTGGGAACTTCACTGTCTTCTCTTGAGCTCACTCAGCTTTGTATAAAAGTAAAATAATCATGGGATTTAACATCTGGCCTCTCAGGATGTTGCCGTGGCTAGAATTGGACAGGATCGTTCTCTCACTGTCACAGGATTTATTGAGATGGTTCAGATTGAAAAGGTTACCTGAGAATAAATGAGGGGAGACTATTCTGATACTTGATATGTTAATAGACAGTCCAGTTTAGGCTTTCTGGCAAAGAAATAGTTGTTTATACACAGCACTAACAGGAGAGAGGGAAAACTCTGAGTGAGCCTCCTGCAGACTAGCAGGAATTTTGACAGCTCAGGAGTTCTCCTTAGAGCCTTTAGGCTAAAGGAGGGCAGGGAAGGTGGGTTTCCAGCAGGATGGGTGAGCTTTTTGCCTGTTTCCTGTCCTGGCCTCTTCTCTAACTTTATGCAAACCAACTCTTTATTCCCCATGTTCCTAATCTTAGTTCTTTGAAAGGTCTCTTCAGAGGGCTCTAAACACTAGTGTGCTGCTGGGACAGGGGTGAGCTATCACAGTGCTGATTTTAATTCCTTAGTTGATGTGTTAATCCCTGATCCACACTAATGCCTGCATGGCATTTCCACCACAACTATCCAGTTTAGCATCATCGCTTACCATTACATCCAAGCCTGCCATTCCCAAATATGCCTCCCACTGCTGTCTCATCTTTGGGCAGTTCAGTTTAATCTCTTTTCTTGGGCAATTCATTGTCTTCTGACTCATCTCTAAAACAGATATTGTTCTGTTTCTCACCTCCAGTCACCTAGTCTCGATCATTTTATCCAGCCAATTGACTGCTCCCCAAACTTACACCTAGTCTCCAGTTTTAACTCCCTAAACATTTTGCCTCTTCTCCCTAAATTCCTTGGCCAGCTAATCACAGACTGCTCTTCCTTCTGCTCGTTGCTCCTCCTCCTCCGCCCGTGCCTGTGTGCTGCTGTGAGGGTCTGCTCTCCTTGTCCAGACAGACTCACTCCAATTTACCCTAATTCCACTCCTCCAAGTGTTTTCTTCTTCCCAATGTTCTGTAAATTATGCAAAGTTAGTAAATATGCAGCTCTGTGGTAATTTAATGGAGGAATACAGGAAGGTTTTTTCCATCTCTTGATGAAGTCTGTTGGCAATGTGTGCATTTCTTTTTAACTCAACTATAAGGCTGTGAGCTTATCACAAGAAATATTATTTTTTTTATGCCTGTGTTTTGGATGCAGCCAAGAATTGCCATTAACTTTTTTGGAAGCTAATCATCATAAAAAACCCTCTGTTTAAACAGTCTGGAACAAGTCTGAATAAATACATTTGTATCTGAATACTGGATTTTGTAATGGAAAGTTCTGATTAATAAAAACTCGGTGTTAGGAGACAACTTTGTGTTTTGGAAAAGTAACTCTAAAATGTTACCAACTCCTTTTCAGTAGTTGTACATACTTAAGATAGTAATAAACTTTTCTTTGATTGTGAAGGCACATGAACAAATTTAATATCTTATTTGCCTAGTTATTTAGAATAATATTGTTAGTTTTTTATGAATCATATCTGAAATATTTCACTATCTACTACTTAAAATGCATTTTGGGAATTTGTAGCATTTTGTTGGTTCTTATGTTAAAATATGAGAAAATTTTGGCCTGCAGTGTGGGCAAAAATAGTACATTTTCATAGCGAAGATCATACATGAGCTATTTAAAATATCGCTTAGGTACAGACTTGTAAAAGTTCTAGCAATGAAATTATTATCTACTCATAGTTGGAAAACATACACAGGAAGATGAGTGAGGTGCTTAAAAAACTGACCTTTAGAAGCTGCTGGCTTAGATATTCAGTTTTGCTGAAGAATGGTAATTTTTTTTTTAAAGAATTGGGAACACTATGGACATTTTAATTATTGTTATTAATGTACAAAAGTGTGTCTAAAGACGTGTATATCTGTATATGCACTTTTTGATATTATAAAGAAAGAACTCTATGAAAGAAGCACAACTTGCTTGCAGGGGTAAAATGAAAAAAAAGTCAAAGGTCTAAATTAGCAAAAAGTTGGTTGTGCCATGACAGGCTTGGCCAAATCAGTCAATAGCAGCATGTGCCAAAATAACCAGGCATGTTTCTTCTGGCTTTGCCAGGCCTTTAATTGGTTTCTAATAAGTTATTGGTTTGTTGTGTCTGTTTTTTGGTTTTTTTTTTTCTTTTTAATCTGCCTTTTTTTTTTTTTTCTGTGTTTGTTTTGGTTTTTTTTTGAGTTGGGAGGTTTTTTACTTTTTTTTTTTTTTGTTATTTATGTAAGAGAAAACCTCTCCTGAAAGGCCTCCTTTCAGTTACATCTGGGTTTGTGCAATTACAAAAGCGAGCTCGTCCAGTCCTCCATGAGTTATCTACAGCCTCCTACAAATATCTAAGCAAACTTTAAATCTAGAAAACTAAAAGCATGACACAGTTAGTGGCATTTGTTGCCTGAAACAATTAGTCCCTCCTGTAACTCCCCTAAAGAAGAGAGGTCTTGCACAGGACAAGCTGCAAAGTTACATTCATGTTTTACAGAGTTGCCCACCCCAAGAACTGTTTCCTTACCCAGTTCCCCGTGGGAACTGGATTTGCAAGACTAGATGTGCAAACAAAGTGCATGTAACTCTTCTAAGACATATTTTTCAATACCTCTGGAATCCTTTAAATGTGCCTGTGGCCCTGTAAATAATAGACTGTTATTTTCAGCTGTCCAAGAATGTGTCCATGAGGTTTTCTTCCTGTCTTGAAATTGAGAATCTGAAGGACTTTGGTGCAAGAGATTTCAGTCACATTCATCTTCTTGGCTATCTCAGCACAGGGACTGTGTCAAGCACAGAGTTCCATGCAATTAAGCAAGCCTCTATCTATTTTGGCTCTTGAAAAAGTGTCATTACAAGAGAAAAAAAGAGTTTAGGCACTTTTAAAAAGTATTTTTTAAGTATGGCTTTGTAGATTCAGGGCATTAACAGTAAGAGTGGTTTCTTGGGGTTTTAAATCAAATCAAAGGAGAGGTTTTCTTGTGTGCAAATAGTTAGAGTGAACACAGGCGGGGCAAAAAAAAACACACAAAAAAAAAAAAAAAAAAAAAAAAAAAAGAAGAAGAAGAACAACACCTTTTTTTGTAATTTTTTTCACCATTTTCCATTACATTCTTATATAGCAGCAAAATTATTTTGCTGTGTCAGGAGGACTTCCTGAGGAAGACTCACTAAATACTGCTATGGAATTCTTATAAAGGCTACAGAATACCCATCAGTGCAGGCCTTGAAACAGGCATAGTTGTCCACTGTGTGGAAAGGGAAATAACTGATGCCTTTCCAAAGTCCCTTCAACAACTACTGTTTAAACATTTTAACTCCAACTATTGGTTTTGGTTCATAAATGAAAAACTGAACCTGTAGAATTTACCTGAATCTAACTAAGAATCGTACTGTAATTTGCAACTGGTATTTTATGAACACACAGGAGCTACACATGAGGACAAAGGATTTGGGACCTCCCAAAATAGCTCCTGTCTGTTTGCAACTTGCTTTTTTCTCTTTTGACCTCTAAGTTTTTCTTTGCTGCCTTGGTACAGGGCCAGTGATTGTGAGAAATATGTTGACAGAGTAATTTTTTCAATTTTTTTTTTTTTTTCTTTTGCCAGTCAGGTAATGGTTTTATTTTGGCCTGTTCTGTGTGGAAAAGATAAGAGCTTACCATCACTTTTTACGTGAGTTTGTAGCCAAGAGCTCACTATGAAAGACTGTTTTACAAGATCATGCAATACTTCACAAAATTTTGTGTCTGTAGTTCTCATTATCAGCATTTAATTAATAGTGCATGACCAAGCACAACTCTACAGACTGTCTAAAAGGCTCAACACAAATTTTGAGTGCCATCCATTTCTTCTGGGTGCTCTCAGTTGGCAGCTGGTGCTGTGTGCTGAGCTCATTTATACCACTCAAGGTGAATAAAAAGGGAGATTTTTGTCACTGGATGACTCCTTCAGAGAGGAGTAGAGGGAAAATTGCAAAAAGACTGAAGGAGTCATTGGATATATTGAGAGAGTACCAAGAAACTCTAAAGCAGAGGTGAGTGGAACAGCAAAAAGAAGTTATTTGACAGGATTAAACTCTCAGGCTTGGTTAAGAAGAAGTTGCCATGACTTCAGTGAAAGAGGTTTAAGGAAAATAGGTCAGGAATGGTTACAGAAGTGGGGTGTTCTGTGTTTATCCATCACTCTCTGTCTCATGCAGATATACAAAAACACAGACACATATAAAAATGAAAAAGGTAATATATGTATATACACAGTAGCTGCTAAGTAATGCCATGCTAAATTCAGATAATTGAAGTGCTGACTTTAATGAGACAAGGGTTGACACAAGAAATATGTGTTGTTATTTACAATAACAAGTTTTAGAGAAAAATCTGCAGCAGAAAGTTTTATCTTACTTTTTAATTTAATGTGCGTAGAAACGGGTAATGAATGGAAAATATTCAACCCTATCAGATAGCTAAGAAGAAGGACCTAGGCTGACTAGCAGCAAATATGGCTCAACTAGAAATAATTCATTGTGTTATGTGTAGGTCACACTAAGTATACTGTAAGAGGTAAATATTTTAGAGCTGTGCAGCTCTAGCTGAGGAATTCTTGCTAATGTGACCACTGGGAGTTGTCTGTCTGCTGCTTTGAGGAAAAAAAAAGCCAAGTGTGGAACTAAGTGGATTTCCAGAAATTAATTCTTACACTTTGAGAGAAATTTATTGGAGATTCTTTAATGTGTAACCTATAGATTATCTTCTAAAAGCTGAAATACATCTTTCTAATCACTGAAAACTGATGGCTGGAGAGTACAGGCAGGTATCCAGGATAATTTGTAGCACTTTTAGAAACTGATGGATGGTATAATTTCTATTTTAGAGTTTACATGAAACCTTTAAAAAAGAGAGATTTGTACGGTGCGGAGTCTGTATCCCTTGCCAGTTCTGGATATACAAATTTTAGAAAACTCAAAGTGCCAGCACATGTTGACCTGCAGTGAGAGTTTGGCACCCATTCTTTGTCTGTTCATTTCATATGCTTGTAGTGACTAAATCTGCTACAAATTCACTGGGAGTTTGTGTTTGTTTAACTTAATAGTTGTATACATGCTTGTTCTGGAGGTATTTCAGGAATTACCACACTGCTGCACTAGTAAAAAATCCGACACAATCAGCTCACTTTTAGTTTTTAAAGTACTGGACTAAGTATTCCTAAGTATTAGGGGAAAAAAGAAAGTCTGAAAGAAAATGCCTTGAAAAGAAATCATTCTTTTATCAGAGATATATGTCCTCTAAATGGTATTAACACTGTCAATATGTCATTCTTGCCCATGTCATCATCTGATCTCCTCAGGTGAGGAAGCCAAAGCAGGGTTCATGCACTGGCCAATGGTGCAGTGGGTCTTCTGAAAGCTTTTCCCCTTCACTCCTACTAATTCCAGACTGTATTTTTTGGATGCAAGTAAGATCAGAACCAGTCTAATATGCAGCCTGAGTCACGTCTTGCCATCTTTTGGCATTTGTTTAGGGGTCCTCAAACTTTTTAAACAAGGGGCCAGTTCACTGTCCCTCAGACACTGTTAGGGGCCTGACTATAGTTTGGAAAAAAATGAATGAATTCCTATGCAAACTGCACATATTTTGTAACTAGTAGTGCACAAATCCAGCCCAGTCCTGGCGGGTGCTTGGGGGCTGCAGAGGCTGCACGTGGATTAAGTGGCAGGAAGTCATCTGTGGCTGCTTGGTTTCCCCCCCCCAACCCCCAGTGGGGGGGGAGGGAGGGGGGGCAGGGGGGTTCTGTAAATACCAGTGGGCCTGATTGAGGACCCTGGGGGGCCGTATCCAGCCCGTGGGCCGTAGTTTGAGGACCCTTGGTTTAGGTGATGCAGTGGTGAGGTGATGTTACATGGAGCACAGCAGTAGTACACAGCTCTGGGGTGCCCTGCACAGGGAAGACATGGACCTGTTGAAGTGAGTCCAGAGGAGGCACCAAGGTGATCGGAGGGATGGAGCAGCTCTGCTGAGAGGAAAGGCTGAGGGAATTGGGATTGTGACCTAATTGTGGCCTGCCATAACTTGGAAAGGCGGAGATGGACTGTTTACAAGGGGCTGGAGTGACAGGACAAGGGGGAACGGCTTCAAACTGACAGAGAGGAGGTTTAGATTGGATATTAGGAAGAAATCCTTCCCTGTGAGGGTGGGGAGGCCCTGGCACAGGTTGCCCAGAGAAGCTGTGGCTGCCCCATCCCTGGAAAAGTTCAAGGCCAGGTTGGATGGAGCTCTGAACTCGGTCTAGTGAAAGGTGTCCCTACCCATGGCAGATGACCTTTAAGATCCCTTCCAACCCAAACCATTCTATGATTCTATTATACTCTGGGGCTTGCAGTTATAAGGGTTACCCCTGCTCAAATATATGTTCTCTTCCTGTAAAAGGGAGAGGTCTCCCACACATTTTTGTCCAAGTCCCTCATCAGGTAGGTGCTCTTCTATCAAGAATTTTCTTCACACTGTTAATTTTTGCTCAGACAGTGAAGCTCAGAAATTTGACAGCTATCTTTCAATGTGCAGACCTGTAATGTATAGAAGAGGCTGTTTGATTTATGTGTTAAAGCTGAAAAATTATTCCCAGCTTTGATATCGCTATTACATAGAATGTTCCTTACCCGTTGTCCAAGACAATATTGTACCATTCTTTAAATATTGTGTGTCAAAAGATAATGAATCACACCAGAGAACAGAAATTCTGGAAAACAGTACGAGTAAGAAATGCAATAATAAATTGACTAGAGAACTAACAAGACTCTTTGTAGGTTCATTTTGTTGAAGGATAATTTTTCTTTTCATTTTGTCCTACATGCAATATGTATATTTTTAGTAATAACTTCTGAGAAGCTTAGAAAGTAAATCACTAGCTTTTTGTTTCAGAGTTTTATATTTAGCATTCAGCATAGATAAGTTTATCATATGAGTAAGTAAGTAAGTGGAGAACACTGTCTCAGACCTTTAGCATCTTGTGTGCTCTGTTTAGTTCTTTCAAAAGTGTGTGTTCCTTCTAAGCTGTTTCTTTTTCACCTGTGAGTTATGCAGTCTGGATGCATGGATCAGCCTCTCCCAGATTAGACAACAATTATCACAGATCAGACAGTCACAGGGAAATGTTGCCACTTCCCAAAGGCATTTCAGTATGGGAAAGCTTCTGTGCTGTCAGCAGAGTTTAGTGGTTTAATAGAATGAAAGGAGTGATTTTGCTACCTGAGAGATCCCTTAAAGCTGCTTGAGATCAGGAGAGTGGAGGGAGCACAGACCTGAGCAAAGAAGAGAAGGGTCAAGTGAGTCTCAACATTAAATAGTCAGGATTCTCTACGAGGTGGTGGAAAAGCTGCAGTGACTCAGACAAGAAAGAGCAAATGCTGCTGATGGTGAAACAATTCCAGATAGCTGTTTCTAAGCCATTCCTATAGTTTTATGGCTGGTTGGTCAACAACTAATGTGCCACAAACACATTAGATAAGCAGCTGCCTCTGACCTCTGCGACAAAAAGAATGTCACTTTTTCCTCACTTGTGTGTCTCTGGCAAACATTTCAGCCTTTCAGTGTGTCTGGAAGTGCTGCAAGGATTCTGGTGTTATGAATGAAGCTGATTTTATGACTGCTAACCAGTTGAATAAGCATCTGACAGTGCAACAGTTCCCAGTGTGGTTGTTGTCTTCATGCAGATGTTTACCAGAGCCTTGGATGCTGGTAGCTCTCTGGCCTAAACACTTCAAGCACCCACAAAGGGTTCTGGTACATGGAATCTGAATCCCACCATTTTCAGAGTTCAGTAATATCTGCTCGAGCTTCTGCATGTCAGAAACTATATTTGCACAGGATCCTTGGATACATTTGGGTATGAAATAGTCAAATAAGTTTTCACAGAAACTATGGAACATTGATTGCATAAAGTGCAATGAAAGAAAGAAACATGACTGTTTAGAAAACATGTCTTTAGAGGGAAACTTAAACTCAATTTCACAAAGGAATGCAGAATGTCTTAAAGATGTTAATACTTTTCTACTCAAAGTAGAAATCTGTGCAGCACTGATACTCAAGCTTTTTATACAAGGAGCTCAGCAACAAGGTTCACAAGGTAAATATGGACTAGGTCTAAAAACACAGCAGGGATGGAAGGAGCACACCAAAACATAAAATAAGAAAGGCCATTCTACAATAGCACCAGTTAGTGGCATCATTTTATTGTCCTTTCATCCCCCACATAATACTCCAAGGACAGAGTCTGGCTCAGAGTAAAAAGAAATATTGCCATCTGTGTTCTTGGCTGGGCAGATACAGATGGAGAAGTGACTTCAAGAGGCTGTTTGGGTGGTTTTTTTAAAGAAAAGTGTCTTGGACACTGCTCCAAATCAGAGAGGGAATATGAAGGGACCTTCCTCAAATAGATTGAATCTGTTCTTCAGCTTTCCAAATCATGAAATACTGCAATAAGTACCCCAGTACATTCCTTTCAAAAATGTGTTGGCAGCTAATAATCCTCTCTTCAAGAGCCTGGTACAGCTCCTCACAGTGGAACACTTGAAGAAAGACACTCTTTCTCAGGAAAATGCAGTGTTCTCTCAGCCACTAATACAGTGCTGTGAGATCTCAGAATGTTTGCTTTCAAATTTGGATGGAAAGGTTGCTTTTCAGCTAGAAGTATTCAGGAGTAGCAGTTATCTCCTAATATGCCCCTCTTCAGAAATTCCAAAAACAAAGAGGCCCTTCTTCTTCTCAGATGTACTGAGCTACTAAATTGAAAGGCATTTTAGTACATTCTCAAACAAATTAAAACTGTTATGAGTAAGTATATAATACCTGTTGAAATAATTTCCTCATGGGATTTCGTCTTTGTAAATTTTGCACAAAAAGGGGTACACGTGCAATGATATTAATTGAGAAAACAGAGGTAACCCTTAGCACCAGTATATTCTTGGGATGTAGGTAGCTAAAGGTCCTTCGATGTTGTCTAGTTTCTTGTTAGGTCTGTTATTTTATGTGTACTCAAAGAATGCTGAAAATTTTTTTGTGGCTCTGTTATATCTTCCTGACTGTCCATTTTTATTTTTTTTTATCCACACTGATATTTAGATACAAGTTAAACTTAAGGCTTACAATATTTGGTGCTATTAGCAGAATAAATCTACACTGTAGTAATAGTGTTATGATTTTGTTCAGTCTAACTTAAAGAACTTTGTGACCAAACCTCAGCATTTTTGGCAGCCACCCTTCAGAGATGTGTCCTATTATTCCATTTAAAGTTATCTTTTTTCATTGGGCTCCTGTAACTTTTATCACTTTTCTTTTGTGTTATGTAAAGGAAGAGAAAAATCTTTCTCCAGTAACATTTAGTCAGTTTAGTTGTGTGTGACCAGAGGCAGTGAAACCTTCAAGCAGAGTGTCTTTGGGTGCGAGACACATTGCAAAGCCACTCTGGTTGGGATTTAATATTCTACTTACAAGCAAAATGTCCTGTGTAGAATTAATGCTTTGCTAATTTTTTGAATTAAAGCCCTTGCTCTGGTTTGAGTTCACCTTTGCTTTCCAGACCCACCCTAACAGCAGTGGAGTTTGTTTGCTGCAATATTCTGCTCAAGATGCTCAAATGCCACCAGTCCTTGGCTCCTTTCCCAGGCTATTGGATGGTTCAAGGAACTGAACTGCTGCGTATTTTTAAACAACAAAGCAACACCCCCCTCATACAACAACAACAACAAAACAAACTCTATACCTACAATAAATATTTTCAAAGTTTCAACAATTTCTATTTTCAAGGAAATCCAAAAGTATTTAATGATTTGTGTCTTCAGTGCCAGACAAATCTTTCTCACAGTGATGTTTCACGTGGTCTCATGTTGTTGCCAGCAAACTCTGCTTAAAATGGCTTGTACTAACCAGTGATTTGATGTTCTGTAGTAACTCAAATGGTAACCTACAGCTGCCTTCAGTTTGTTGTACTGGCAGTTATAGTGGCTTTTATCTGTCGAGGAATATTGTTGATTTTTTTCTATTATTTTTATTTATTTTTAAAAAGTGGCAGTAGTGAATTCTAGTGATAAACTTTCAAGACATTTGAATGAATAGCTGTTAAAATATTTCTCATTGAATTATGAGTATTTCACTTAAAGATACTCAGCTTTAGAGAGTCTCAATATGTATAAGGACAGAGTTCTTTCTTTTTACCCAAGTATAATGCAAACCAGTTGAACAACAGAACTCACTGGAGACTTCTATTCTTTAAATGCTTGCTATTTCAAAGCAGAGAGGAGACCATTCAGTGCTGGTTTTACTGCTCTTGTTCATTCTGTGCATTCAGAGTTGAGGAGAACAAGGTAGTGTAGGGGACTTGCAGGGCAAGAGAAGAGGAGGAAGGCCTAGAGGAAGCTCCACTTTTATTTTTTGTTGTCTATGTGATTTATGTAAGGTGATGGCAGCTTTAGGATAGAAGCCAAACACCTAAGGAGCAAGAAGTTGTGATCTGACCCCTGACTACCCCAACCTCACTTCTTGGATGCAGGGGAGAGTCATGTATTTTTAAACTGCTTCCCCTTTTTGGTTTATTTAAGTTGAATAATAAAAGAATAGGGGCAGATACAAGAGTTATCTACTGTCAGACTTAACTGAGGCTTTGTGAGAAGAATTTCATTTCCTGGTTGCCTCCTCTTCTCAAAACCAGCATCCACTCTTGCTGTTCCAAAAGGTTTCAGCAGGAGAGTTTGGGAGAGCTGTGTTGTACCTGCTGAGGAAATCACTCCTGGCCTCTGGGCAAGACTTTCTGCTCCTTGGATCTATTCTTTGCATACACTGTATGTTATAGTTTAATTATAAGTTCTGGACTTGTTGCTGCAGTAAGGGAAACACTAACCCTTTGTTCTGCTTGAACAAAGAAAATGCAAAACAATTTACAGCACTTCAGTATAATTAAATACTCATTATGGTGCTAACAAATCAAGGAGATTGGCACCACATGTCTTTTTTTTTAAATAGGAGCAGCAGGTATAATTGTGTTGAGGCTATTAATTTGCTATTTACTTTCTATGACACTCTTTACAAAAGTAACAGACCAAGATTTCTGGATGGCTAAAGGAGGTGTCTCTGATATTTGGGACTTCTCCCAAAGCATTCAGAAAACCCTGAGCATTGACTTGCTGCAGGGAGCTCCAAGAAACTGGTTCAGAGAAGAGCAACAAGGCTGGTGAAGGGACTTGAACACAAGTCCTATGAGGAGAGGCTGAGGGACCTGAGGTCGTTTAGCCTGGAAAAGAGGAGGCTCAGGGGAGACCTCATCACTCTCTACAACTACCTGACAGGAGGTTGTAGCCAGGTGGGGGTTGGTCTCTTCTCCCAGGCAGCTATCAGTAAGACAAGAGGGCATGGTCTCAAGCTCTGCCAGGGGAGGTTTAGGTTAGATGTTAGGAAGAAATTCTTTACAGAGAGGGTAATCAGGCATTGGAATGGGCTGCCCAGGGAGGTGGTGGATTCTCCGTCCCTGGAGGTGTTTAAGATGAGACTGGATGTGGCATCAGTGCCGTGGTCTGGGAACCACGGCAGGGTTGGATCAAGGGTTGGACTTGGTGGTCTCAGAAGTCTTTTCCAACTCGGCTGATTCTATGACCTTTGTCTCAAGCCTTCACTGGGAATTGTGTTCTTAAAGGCAAAGATATCTATTGGTGTGTGAAACACTTTATTCATGAGAGAGAAAGTAATAACATTTATTTATGAGGAAGTTGTTATGCAGTCAGGGAAGGACTGTGTAGGAATTGAAGTGATTGGCTGCTGAACTGGGTTACTTTGACAGCTGGACATGGAATATGGTGCAAGTCTAAACTCATTCTGCAAGTTCTGCTGCTGGGGGTTTGTCCTGTCGTAGGCTTTGTCATGAAGCTCATCCCTACATGGTGTGGCAGAGTTTTCTGCAGAGGATCCAGGCTGTTTGAACTGCCTCGTGCCCCACAGCAGCACAGCAGTATCCATGGAATATGTGCTTCAAGCAAGTAACACCTGGTACTGCTTAGCCCAGGCAGAGCTGTGTTAGCTTGGCTCTACAGCCATTAAATCAATAATCATCCAAATTCCTCCTTAGCACTGATTTGTTTTACTTACAGCAATCTGACATGTGTTCACACCTCCTTATTCTGGAATATAAACACTGCTCACGTTTAGGTGCACACATATATAAACATAAAGCCATAAAAAAACCTGGTTTGATTAAAACATGAGGAAATTTTTTTGTTATTCTTTTGCAGTGACAATAAAGCTGAATGACAAAGGTTTCCATTTCACAATTTTGTTTTGGTTTTCTTTTTCATCTTAAAAAAATATTATTTATAAGGTAGTATGTGACTTCAAAATGAGAATTAGAAACTTTTTCAGCAAAGAAAGAATTAAATTCTTTAGGATGCTCCTGCTTGTTTTATGAGCTTCTGTTGCTTAATCTGTTTGTAAACTCCAAGTTGAATTTATGCCAATATCTTTCCAACCTGCGTCTGTAGTCAGTATATTAATACCTTTTATTAAGTTGAATAATAAAAAATATGGGCAGATAGAGTTATCTACTGTCAGACTTATCATATTATGCTACTTTTTGTCTTGGTTGTCTTGCAAATAACACCCTACTCCAAGTGAGCTTAGAATTCCAGGACTTCTTTTGCTTTTTGAAAGGGAATTTGTAAAGAGGGTGGACTTCATCCTAGGTAAAACTCCACATGATATCATCTGTCAAACATCTTAGAAGATCTTGAATGTTCAAGTATCTCTTTCATCAGCCTTTCTGTACAATTATGACTCAATAATGTTCTTTTCAATTCTAGAGAGCAGATACAAAATATGCTTCCTCTTCTTGATTCAAATCCATTCTTCATTAAAAGCTACTTCATTTTTGCCTGCATTTTGATGACAGTACTTCAGGTTCTTTGCAGGTCTTGGCTGGCTGAGGGTGTTCCATGCTAGAACACTTCTCTCCCCAGTTAGATGATGGCAGAAGCTTTGAAGAATAAAGCTATTTATTGGATAAGGAGGAAATGTGGATGAGGTGACAGTAATTTTACATTTAAGCAGGTAACACTTTGTAGTGCAAAAACTCTGAGTTAACCCCCTGCCCTTTCTTTTTTCTCTTTTTTTTTTTTTTTTTTTATTTTTTAACTGGGAAGGTGTTCCTCTGTGTTCGTTGGAAAATGAGGAAACCTTGGGCTTTAAGGTTTGGGAGTTTTATTTGTGGTTGTTTTTTTGGGTTTGTTTTTTGTTGTTTTTTTTTTTTTCTGTTAAATTCTGTCCTCCCTTCAGCTAAGCAGGAAACTTTTAGGACATATGTTATGAACATTTGTCTGCACCCTGGGGCTGCATCAGGAGCAGCAGCTGCAGCTCTTGGAGTGTGTGAAAGCCTGCACAGGTTCTGCAGCATCTGCACAGCCTCCTGAAAGACCTTGGGGGTGGTTAAATCTTTTCATTTCCCCACCATGTCACCAGCTGTTGGTGTCTCTCCATCCTTCTGTTTCATCACTAGAGGCAGGTGGAGGAACTTCCCTTCACCCTCAACCTGCTGCTGGTAAAAGCAAAAAGAATCCCACCCCAAAAAGATTCCTCCCCAGGAAGCCCCAACCTTTATTTTAGGCATGGAATATTGTGATCGTATTTTATATCCCTGATTTGGTTGCCTGGGACAATAACTGAGTCAAATACAAAATTATCCATATTTCATGTGGATAACTGCAGGTTGGACCTTTTTAAACTTAACACTCAACTTTTATCCTAAATATATTTTCCTGCAATTAAATTATCTGTATTTCTGTATGCACATTACACTGTGATTATTGTAGGGTTTTAAACTATATCAAAGTACCAGTGAAATTCAGTTAATTGGTTTTTTGTGGGAGAGAGATTAGAGCAAGTCTAAAGTCCCTGAGGTTGATACCTTGTAATATGGATTTCAGAGAAAACCTTGCTCAGGACAATTTCTGTGAAGTTGAGTGTTGAAAATTCTTATGAGATTGTGTCTACATATGCATCTGTTGCTTTATGTTGTTCAAAAATGTTTGGGTATTTCCAAATCTCCAAGTGTATGGAATTTAAATCCATATCAATGTCACATACCAGGTAAATCTTATTTTTAATTGTTCTGGAAAATTGAGATTCCTCAAAAAAACCCCTATTTTAATGATCTCTAGGATTTCTTTCAGGCTTGATAATTGAAAAATCTTGGGAGAATTCATAAAATATTGAGTGTTATAGGGGTAAATTTTTGCTCTTGCTTATAACCTTCTCATCCACACAATCAGAACTACTCATATTTTATTTACAGGCTGGTAAATAATTGACATTTTGTTTAATCTGAGTGTTTATTTAAAGTAAAAAAAAAAAAAAAAAAAAGGATTGTTTATACCCCAGAGAAGAGCATCATTCTTATACTAGAAAATCATTCTCTCAAATAAAATGCTAGTCCAGATTTCTGCAAATTACAATTTAATTCACTTGATTTTTCAGTTCCCATAATATTCTTTAACACACACACAAACAGCCTCTTCAATCTCTCTCTTTACCTTGTGTCCTAAATTAGGAAATACTTAATCCCCACTTAGTGACCTGCGAGGGGTGTTAACAAAATAGAAAGATTTTGGGTTTTTTAGGATTGACTGGCTAGTTTTTCAAATAATAAATGCCATACATATTTTTTCTAACCACTTTTCAAAAAATGAGGGCGTGCTTTTGGAATATTAACAGTTAAGAGTTGACATTTCCTAAAAAAAATATCTGGAAAACATTGTGATCTTTGAGAGTTTTGAAAAGAAATATTTTAGTATTATAGTTCCAGATACAAAAGGAAATTAATGAAAGTAAATGCTAAAAGGTAAAAATAAAGGTCAGAAGTTTTTTTTTTCTGGAAAACCAGTAAAATTGAAAAAACCCACATTTATTAAAAAAGCGTTTTATTTTAGGCTTACATATGTTGGCAATGATTTCAAACAAATTTTTTCTTTGACTTTATAAAAAAGCTGTTTTAAAATCTTTTGTTGCTGACCTGAAAAAGTTAAACTTTGTAAGCAGATACAAAACCCACTCAAAATATTCCATTTTTTCCTTCTCTCTTTCTTTCTGCCTTGACAAGGTGCATTTTCACAGTCAGTAACTAGGAGTCCTTGTTTGAAATTAATCTACTTTTATCCCAGTGCTGGTTTTCTTCAAGATAATAATATTTTCCTTTAATTTTTTTTCTTTATTTTTCCGTTGAAAGACGAAGGGTGTTGGCAATTTCTGATGGAATTGAACACATTGGTAATCTGCGATGGGAACTCGCCCTGTGCCTCCTTGCTGCTTGGACTATCTGCTATTTTTGCATTTGGAAAGGGACAAAGTCTACTGGAAAGGTGAGCTTATAATCCTGAAGGTTATATGATTCTTGTTCTCCAAACCTGTGTTGTGTCTAATAATTAAATCTGAATAATTTAATAATTTCAGTAATAATTTAATAATTTAAAGATGAACAATGAAATTCCACATGCATTGCTGTGAGCAACTATACTTGGGGGTGTATAAATTGTAAAACTAATTGTAATCAAGAATCAGTCATATATTTTGGATTGTTTTGTTTCACTTGTTTTCATGATTTGCCTTTTCCCTAATTCTGTCGGGTGAGGCTGGTTGGTTTGGTTTTGGGTTTAATTTAGCAGGTGGCATTACTGGCCAGTCCTTGAAATCTGAGATCAGCATTGGACCTTGTTGATTTCTGTGCACAATGTATGTAAAATCTGAATTTTGCTCCAAACTGACAGGAGTTCAAACTCTCAGTCACACAAAAGAGTCACACAAGGGAGTTTCAGCACACAGGGAATTTAGAAACACAAACAGAACATCAAAAGCAGAAATAACGAAAGCACTCAAAGGCAGATAAAGACAGACATGTTGTGGGAGAAAAAGAAGATAATTTAGTACTTCTTGAGTGAACGCCATTCAGTGCTGGACACCCAACAGAGGGACACTGGTTCACAGCCTCAGCCTGTCATGGGATGATGGAGAGGTTGCCCCTGGAGTAGTATCAGACAGAGCTCTGAGTATAATCTATGAATAATCAACTACATACATGCAAAGAGACACAGTTCTGGAGGGGGGATCTAAAAAAAGCACTGGTTTCTCATGTGGGAACCAAAGGGTACAAGGAAAAAACTTGGTGGATTGCAACATTTTGTACATTTAATTTTCAATTGTGTATTGGTTTGGAAGGCGTGGTTGGATTTTTTTTGTTTCTGTTTCAGTGGCCTACATTTGTAAATTTGAAACTGTTTGAAATGTTGTGGGTTTTTTAAATTTAGAAAATGCCAGAGAGAAACTTTTCAGTTTTGTCAACCACACACACATCTTTCATACTATCAGAATTTTGGCTGAAACTAATTGCTGGATTCTGTCTGTGTTTGCCAACTGTGTCAGTCAATCTGGTACTGCATTTTGCACACACAGATTTCTGCAGCCCACTTTTATCAAGTCACTGCAGGAAAAATGCTGAGAAAGACTGTCTAGGGATATGTATGAGCATGAATAGTTTAGAGAAGAGAGGAGGAAAGATCCTAAAGAGAGGAATATGGCGAAGCAAAAGTGATATAAGGGAATGACAAGATAAATATCCACATGTCTTTGAAGTGTGGGCTCCAGGGAGGGACAGAAGTGCTTGCGACTTGTCTGAGGAGCTGCAGCCTGGCAGGGAGGAAAGAAAACTGAGCCAAACTGATTTTTTTTTTTTCCATCATAAAGAATGTCTGAAGATGGAGGTCTATTCTACCACAGTATAATCTGACCCAGGGGTGCGCATTGTGTGGCTGCACATGCGTATGCACACACAAGGCTGGGCAGAGCTGCTCTGCGCTCGAAACAGGAGCAGAGGTAGAGCTCCTTTGCTGGTAGGAAGAGGCTCTAGTGATTTTAAAAAAGATATGTTTTACCTTTCTGCAGTTTACATTCAGAATTTTGTTGTTAAGGCATGAGATTCCTTCAATTTGTGTTATTTCCTCAGAAATAGATCTTGGGTCTTGGAAGTAGTTAACTTGTTTGGCGTTTTATTTTTTCTTTTTTTTTTTTTCTTTTGTTTTTCTTTTTCTGGTAGCTTAGCTAAAACCTCAGCTTAGTGGTAGGTGGAATAAATTGTATTTGATTTCATTTCAGTATGATTTTGATAACCATCTTTCTGATGAGATCAGGAGAAACAGCCTGAGAAAGAGATGTGTCTTGCCCACTTGAAGCTCTTCAAATTAGCAGAAAAAAAACATAGTCTTGCTTCAGAAGTGCAAAGAAAATGGAATTAATATCCAGTGTTCAGCTTTAGAGTTCTCAAGCTTAAAAAATTGAGATCAGGGCTCTGTAAGAGGTAGACCCATCACATATTTGCACTCTTTAAATCAGTTTGACACGAGCAGCAGTTCCATTTCCAAGATCCTGAGGATTTAGACTGGTGGATTCCCACATTCCTTAGGATGCACTGTGGTACTCACCAGTCTGCCTGTGCAGAGGGTCCATGGCTGCTCAAAGAAATATGCAGTGAGGAGCTTTCATAGCCAATATTGACCATTTCTTTTTCCAGTTCCTTTCCTGTAATTAGTAAAAAAAGCTTTTTAATGGATGAATGTGTGACATTGCAATTTGTTTCCAGTGATGCTTTTTTTTTCCCCTGAACATAAGTTTACTGTTTAGATGCATTTAAGAATTTTAATGTTTTTGCCACTTATTACAGCCAACGTTACTGGAAATCTGTGCCATGTCAATGCCCTCCCAGACCAGCTAGACAGAGACAGCAGTCAGGTGTTATGGATGCTACAAAGGAATTAAATGTTCCAAAATATAAATAATGGAGCAGATTTCCAGTCTGCAGTTTCCATTTCTGATATATTGGCATTTCTAAAATTCATATTTAATCTCATCTGATCATGGGCTTTCCCACTAAATTGAATTAATTACGTGCTCATTTCCAGGAAACATTTAAAATTGACTTCTGGGTTGCTTAGCACAGTAATAAAAGTGGGTTTAGATCAGCCTGTTAAATTAGTGATATACTTTAATTGGATTGAATAATTTCAATGAAACAACAAATTTATTCAAAGCATACTCAAGGTTTTGTCATCTTTGGAAACATATTCAAAGGAAGGTATCTGTGGGACAGCATAGAGAGAAAAAGGACAGGGGAAACAGAAGGGAAATGGAGAAGGTGAAACAGAGATTCATCTTCACACAGTTGTGCTCTATGAAATATTCAAGAAGTGGATTTATTCTTTTTCCTTTTTTTCCTCTGCATCCTAACACATGGAGGAAAAAACCTCCAAGCCTTAAAAGCTTTCATAAAATAAACCCATCCTTTTCCAACCAGCCCTATCACAAACCTCATCTCCTCAGACTATCAATATTTAATATTTTAAGATATTTAATATGTTAAATGTAACATAAAGTTTAACTCCAACTGAAGTGCTTATGACACTCCTAACAAGGTGTTCCAAACTTCGCCATTACTGTTCTTGAAACTCGTTACTTTCTCACAAAGCACTTCAGCTTTTACATTCCAACAGATGTGGAATATTAGAATCATTTCAGGTGGCAGCTTTCAGGTGAAATGTATTTGTGCCTTTCCAGAAGTTTTTGCCCTTAATTATTCAGTCTTAGTTGTTTGTATGCTGACTTTCACACTGAAAATGTTGCACAAATGCAAAATGCAGATTCTTTGAATGAGAAAATCAAATTCAAAGGGGAAAAATACGACAGTGTAAAGTTATCGTAATGTGATGTGCGTGTTGCAACTTGCCAAGCTTGGCACTTTCTGATATCCATCTTCTGGAGAAGTGTTTTCAGTAGCTTGAATCAAATGCTTCCAAAGATGAGGTAAGGGCTATGCAGAAGACTGAAGGAAGTTAATTTGCTAAAGGTTTAAATTATCATTCCAGTCTGTGATTATTAGGGCTTGGTTTAGTATCTTATTTTTCCTGAATATTTTTGATTGCTAGCAATGACAATTCTGAGTATTCCTGTAATGTACATCCCTACATAGTTGCTGAGCCTTGCTAACATATAACATTAATAAAATCCTTGGGTACAAGGGGACCAGTTCCTTTATGGATCTTGACAATCCATTTATTAATTTAACTAAATGTCCTTGTGCTTTAAAATTTGAGAGAGGACTACCAGAAGTTGGTAATGTATTTTTCCTAAATTGCTTACTGAAGGAAGTAATTCTAATATTTTCCTTTTTTTTCTTTTTATTTTTATGAGAATGTGAGATTTTTTTCAGACAGTGATCATTCCACTGAGCTTATATTCACACCTCACTTACAGCAACTTCTGCCCAATTCCTTTTGACCTGAGGAGTCAGCTGGACTAAGAAAGGCATTTTAAGTCTGTTTTATTCACCAGTCCATTTCTTTCCTGCTCAAGCATCTTGCTTACCTTTTGGATGCATCAACACACCCCTGTCTTCTGCTGATATTCCTAGGTTGAAACCCTGTCAGGGACTTGCATTTATAGAATGACTAAAGTGTGCAGGTTGGGAGTGGTCTTGGAATGTCTCTTGTCCAACTTCTTGGGCAGAGAAGGTTCAACACTGAACTTGAAACAGTTGTCTTAGTGCTTGACTGACTACACCTTAAAAACCTCCCAGTTCAGAGATTTCTCATGTCTTGGGGCAACATCTTGCAATGTTTAATTTCCCTCATGGTCTGAGTCATTAATCACTTCTTGTGGGTTCATTCCAATATTTAATTTTGTTACTGAATTATCCTGGTTTTTTTAATACCTCGTTATATTTCTGTTATTCACTCCAGATCAGCCCCCGTTTTTGTATCATCTGTGTTACTACAGAGCATGGGTTTGAGGGTCTGTAATTACTGATGCCCACAAAGTGACTTGAAAATAATTCTCTATTAGCAAGGCAAATGAATAGACTAAAGGGAAAACATAATCCAGGTTTTTTTCCTAGACAGCATCACTGTCCTATTCCTGAATGGGAATGACAGCTAATCAGTATTAAGTGTGTCACACAGACATGGGACAACTGATCAAAATCACCCATGTCTTTATATTCTCAAAGCAGGATATGTTTCAGCTCAGTGCTGTATAAAGGAGCAGTACTTCTGCCTGCTCCGTACATGAGGAAGGGTTGAATCAAAAGAGTTAAAAAGTAACCCACAGTCTTGCTATAATTTTCAAGTTATGGATATTAGAACATTTTACCTCACCCACAGCATCTTAATGTCTGTTGTAAAACTGTAGATCGGGTTTTGTCTTTTTATGCCTCAACACAATGTCAGCATATTCTGATTTGAAGTGTTAAAAGAACATTGTTTGTACTGTCAGGATTTTATTTAGTATTAGAATAACACACTGCTTGTATGACCACTAAGACCAATACTCATATAATTTTGGGGGTCTTTTTGAATGAGTTCTCATTAGTATCATAAAGATAATCCTGTGCCAGAGCTAATCCTAAATAGTTCTTCCACGTCGTTTTGTACTTGCCCACTGGTTGCAGGCCAATATGTGATGAGAAATCCTCCCCACATTATGCAGGATCATCTTAAAAGAGGGAAAAATCTCATAGGGAACCATTCCTCAAATTTTTCTGGAAATAATCTACATCCCACAGAGATAGACTTCAGTAATCATTGAATATTATTCTATTCTGACTTCTGAATCTTCTGATCCTTTCTAACTCTTGGTGTTCAGTTTCCTGACGTTCAAAGGAAACAAAGAAAACCTCCCTCTGTTTGAGACTCACTCAAAAACCTTTTAGGATTAGGATCAGCTTACTCAAGATTTGTTTTTCAATGTGATGAAGTCTCCAAGAAAGTGAAAAAAACCTCCAGAATTCAAGCATATTATTACACAGGTGATGTGTGTATCAGAATGTTTTAAAAGAATTTAGAGTCCTTTCTTCACCACCTATAGAAGCTTCACTTTTCAGCAAATGACATTCCAGTAATTGACAGTTAAATTTAAGGAACTGAAAACAAAAGTGGGGTGGGTTTTTTTCTACTGACTGACTTGCAATAAAGTCATCACATATGTTGTTATAAAAAAGGAAAAAAAAAACCCAAATCATGGTGCTCAAAAGAGTAATTTTCCATTTGAGAATTCATCCTGCTATTAGAGAGTGTTAACTCTATGTTGTTTCTCCACTTGATGTACTTTCAAACTCCCACTGGGGGGGAGAGACTGAGGAATCCAGAGGGTGCTGCTGAAAGGTGAGATCAGGAATGTTGATGACCCAGAGCTAAGAGGGCCCTGCAAAAAGCTGGGGATGTTGCTCTAAAACAAATCATGATTTTTTTCAGCTCATAAGCAACCTTGAAAACATCTTGCACACTGTCTCATGAAGCTTCTGACATTAATATGGTTCTGTCTGTCACTTCCTACCCCTTTTCACTGTGTAGCTTCTCTCTCGACCAGAGGGCACTGCTGGAAGGTGCTCATGTCTCTTCAAGTGCTCCATGAGAAAAAGCACTGACACAGCTCCTCTCTCTACATAAACATGAGTTGCCTAAGATTCTTGATGAAATAGCCCTGCAAGTCAAAAGCTAAAATAATAGATTAATGATTGCACAGTATCTCCTCATGAAACATTTATGGCTTTTCTAATTTATCAGAGAGAGCCTCGTGTTATCTGTTGCATCTCTAAAAAGGACACTGTGCAGCTTGCAGTTCATCTCTGGAAACTACTAGAAATGACCTTGTGAGCTTTCTTGGTGATGTAGTTGTTGTATATAAACAGAAAAGGATGAGGTGGTCTGATATTTTACTTGTCATTTCCATTATTCGTTGAAGTCTTTCACTTTCTACTATGACACCAGTGGAAAAATTACAAACACCTTAGGAAAGCAGAGGACTTCCTTTTCTCAAAGGAGCAGCAGTGTTGCTTTATCTACTAGAAATAAGCACGATATTGGGTTGAATATGTGAAAGGGATGGCATAATTTCTTATTTAACTCTTATGTTATTGATTCTTTTATTTTTCCTTTGTGTGTACTTGGTGCCTTAACCTTCAGTGTTCTCCCCATGGTTCTGACAGGACCCTGTCTCATTCTAAATGTGATGCTTGCAAACTTGGTTAGATTCCATAGGCACTTCCAGAATTTTCCTGGTTTGAGTATTTTATTTAAACTCTACATGCAAAACTTAGACAAGAGTCTTGTAGAGGCTACTGAGGTGGGTTTAAAGCTGTGATCAGTATGAGGGTTTTAAGATGTACTTTGTGAGGGAGCTGGGGTTGTTCAACCTGGAGAAAAGGAAGGTCAGGGAGGACCTTCTGTTCTCTCCAACTCCCTGACAGGAGGGTGGAGTCAGGGGGCGTCAGGCTCTGCTCCCAGGAAACAAGGGTCAGGACAAGAGGAAACAGCCTCAAGTTGTGCCAGGGGAGGTTTACATTAAATATTAAGGAACATTTCTTCACCAAAAGGGTGATCAAGCACTGGAACAGGCTGGGCAGGGAGGTGATGGAATCACCATCCCTGGAAGTGTTCAAAAGGATGTAGCACTTGGGGATGCGGGTTAGTGGTGAACACAGCAGCGCTGGTTAATGGTTGGACTCGATCTTGGAGGTCTTTCCCAACCTTAATGATTCTATGGCACTATGAAATGAATTTTGTAACTGCAAGGCTGTTGTCCTTTTTGAACTGCTGCACTGTTCCTCACTTAATTATTTCCACTGATCAGTTTGATTGGCTGAGCTGAATGCAGTGAAGGGCCACTTGAGTGTCAAGACATTTTTTGTAAGTCTATATTAAATATATGTGTTAAAAACCTAGAGATAACAGAAAAAAAGTAAGGTACAGCCTGTTTAGCTAGGGCATCTTGACATAAACCTAATAATAAGGATAGAAAAAGGGCTTGGTAAGGGGTTTTGACATTATTGTTAATCTGTGAATATGGTGGGCAGGAACAGTCACTGAAAACTGTACCATTTATAATGAATAAATGAGATAGCCATCAAAACAAACCAATAGATATTATTTCACAACCACATCCTTGCAAGGTTTAACTAAAGGTGGAGACCTCGGGGGTTTTTAATTCTACAGTGATTCTGAAGGTTACCTGTCCCACGCTGTAGTTCTGAAAGGCCTGAATAACTCAATATAAAATAGACACCTGAGCTGTTGGAAGTTTATTTCAACAAATCAAACTCTGCACTAGGTATTACCAGGAAAAAAAAAAAATAAAGCTGCAACTGTATTTAACTATTGGCTACATTTTATTTTGCATTTTTCTGTTGAGGAAAATCCCCAGAATTTATGTGAACAATTTTAAAATACAGAATATAAGCTCTCAGGCTCTGGCCGGCTGAGTGTAGGGTCCATCTCTCAATACTGAACACCACATCTTTCCCCCTTAGTTTGTTTTTGTGGTCCTGCTCCCTCCTCCACCTGCATTTTCACTGCAGGACAGTGTAGGATGGTTTATGGATGTTTCACCGTCCATCCCCCAGACAGCTTCATTATCCAGACACACTAATAGTAAATTACTTTCACACACACACACCCCACAGCCCCACAGCTTATATTTCTTTTTATTTTGTGAATGATTTATATAGTTCTCAGAAGTTCAAGATTTAAAGGTTTCCTCCTTTGATTCCAAACTTTAGTTTTTTGTTCTGGTTCTGGGGCAAACTGCAGTGCACTCAGTTTGAATCCAGCTTTAGTGCCTTTAAAATAATCTATCATGCTATTGGCAGACCTGAATAGTGCTTATATTTCTGACTGTGGATAATTTGGTATTAATTGAGAGGACCCAATTTTACATGTCTTTCATAGCAGTGCCTCCCTCTTGATGTCAGAGGGCCTTCTAATTTACAATTGTGCAAAAAAAGGACTGGCATATGACCTAAACCAAGAAAAAGAACTAAAGAGAGTATATTGATCTGCTTGAAAATATTAGCAGAACGAGAATTCAGTGTATCAAGACTAATGCATGAAAGAAGTGGGAAAACTGTTAAGATTAGGTTGTTCCTTTTCCTTGAGCTGATGACCTGCAAGGTATTCACTGTGCTCAAAGACCCCAAATTCAGAGATGGACTCTTCATACCTTTTGCCCATCATTTTCTCTGCCCTCCCCTCAGGAGTTAAGCTGTGCTTGCCAGCAGTTAAGACTCAGTCACTGGTCCCAAATAAAATTTATTTCTCAATAGTAGGCTATATAAAGGTCTTAATGGATTCAATGAGGCAGAAAGAAGGAGTAAAAGGACAGAAGCAAAAAAATAAGAGAAAGATGTGTGGAAGGAAAAAAAAAAAAAAAAGAACTAGGGCCCATTGTAGGAGCCCAGGAAAAGGAACTGGGCAGCAACGACTGTATCTCCTGAAGTGTCTTTTGTTTTAGCCTGAAGTAACAGCAAAGAATAGCCCTTCACGGAGAGGCTTTAACACTGTGTCCAAGACTGATCTCTGTATTCAAAGGGAGAAAGTAGAACATTCATGAGATGCATGCAGAGTTCCTGCTCTCCTCCTCCTCTGTGTGAGGTTTGAAAACTATTTTTTTTCTCCAAACTCTTGTGCCCTGAGCATTTAAGGACATCTTGGATTTGTTAAAAAAAATGTTTGTGCCTCTCTGTGGTTTTACCAAATTTGTGTTTGACAGCTGGGGAAAGTATCAAATATGAAACTTAAATCAAAATCATGCTTTCATGGTCTCATTTCTTCCCAGTTGCACCTTAGCAGTAGAGATCCACTTTTGTATGAATGTTTGGACTGGATCTAAGCCCTGGCCCACAGCTGAAGCAAGTCAAAAGGGTGTTTCGGTGCACTGAAGGACAGTTCAGGGCACGTGCAGATGGGAGACTTTTTGGACAGAGAAATCACCTGGTCTGTCAACTTAATGTATGAAAATGAGGGGGGGAGGTGGAAGGGGGAAGAGGGTGGAAGGCCAGCTGTGATATTTGCAGTGGTAATGCAGTGAAATTTGCTGCAAAATTAAAGGGGAAGCCAAAAGGCACAGATTAACATTAAGGCATTTCTGTAGGAGAAATGCATTGGTTGGCTGCAAGTAACATATACAGGTTATTTTTTCCATTGAGGTTACCAGGCATTCTTAGCCCATTATGGAAAACCTAAATACATTGACTCAACAAAGAGATTTTAGAAACATGATAATTGCAGTCATTTTTACCTACATAGCCTCCTAATGGTTATTTTCTCCTTCCACAGAACTTGCCCTTCCTTACGAATTCTCTTTCCCCCAGCCCGGCAGTCAGTGAACAATTCCATCCAGCAGAACATAGAACAGGAGCCAAAACAGAAGCTGTTCTGTTTATTGACATCATTGGTGATGCACATGTGTCAGGGCTCATTATTCCTTCAGGTGCATGACGCTGCTCCCAGCTACGATTTCCAGCTGCTGTGGTTTTATGAAGCTGTGTTTCACCAAACTCTGTGGTTGCCCCTGTCCTGGTCTCTTTATGTGTGCACTGAGGATATTGCTTTTGTTGAATCTTAATTTAATGTGTTTGGAATATTACTTGCACTTTACCTCGTATGCTCTTGCTGAAGAAACCTCCTTGGTCCCTCAACTGCAATACAGAAATACGAGGCTTGGTGTCCATTTATAGCTCTGACTCTCTCAATGCTGCTTCAATTGCATGTTTTTTCAGCTGAAGTGGAATAGATGTAATCCCCTACTCTCACACAGGTAGTTTGTCCTCAGCTGCTGCTAATGTATGTAGCTTCAAGACTGGCTCATTATTTGCAGTTTGCAAAGCAGTTTTAGATGTCCATCCCCATGGTACTGGATGCCAAGGTTATATTATATCACATTTCTGCCAGTAGGAAGGTGATCTCTTTGGTTTCTGCAGTCAGCACAGGTCAGATTTTTGGCTTTACCTACCATGTGAGGATGTCTTTGTAGTACAGGTTTTGTTTACAAGGCTGTCCTTGGGAGATTTACAAACTCTAATTCTGTATCCCACCCCAGTGTCAGCTCATGTGGAATGAATCCAAACTCACTGTTAAGAATGGAGAGCTTAATGAAATAAATTGCCACACGAGCAACAAAAGCAGTTCCAGGCAGCTGCTGGTGCTGTGCTGGTAACTAAAACACATCCCCAGGAGTGAGTTGGCTGTCTTGCACCTGCTATTCACTTCTGCTGCTGAGCAAATGAAACACTTGTCGTTTAAAAAGAAATGAAAAAACTCAAAACATCCTTTGTAAGCTCACAGAAAGTAAACCCTATGTCTACAAAACAACCAGGAGATAGTTGAGTTGTAGTAAGACACTGCTCTTAATCAACTGTAATAAAAAATTCTCCAAGTTCTCTCCTGTGGGTATAAATGTGTTCATTGCTATCTGAGATAACTCACTGTGGCTCAGGTCAGTGAGGATTTTTGTGGTTTGGTTTGTATATGCCACTTATTCCTGGAATGCCTTACTGGGGTCGGAATCTCAGTGTAGCAAGTCTTGGATGAAAACAGTGAGATGCCTCAATTCCTCTGAGACCTTGCCTTTACACCCACAGAGCAGTCAGTCAGGGATCTCTGCTGGGCTGGAGGCAGAGCAGAGAGATCAAAGCATTTGCCTAAAAGAGAAAAATAAATCTGTGGCAGTAACATACTCTTCAGTCACACTGTCCTCCAGCCTAATATCTTTATCATCTGACTCCTCTCATTTTTCCTTTTCTTCTCAGACTGAAAATCTGCTCAAAACCACGATGAACTTGCATCACACTGTCAAATCCGTGTCCTACAAGTCAGCCTTGAGGTGATTTAGAGGCTGGTTAGTAGGGAGGTTCCAGTACAATAAACCTTTAATCAAGGTGTGACTAATTGCATCCTAACAGATGTGGCAGCTATAGGGAATGAAAATGTGGAGAATGAGGGTCTGGATGATAAGGATACTTGCTAGTTTGGGTGATAAAGCTATTTATTATACTATTTTGTTGTACATAGTGCAGAAATAGTATTGCAAATGCTTTCTGGTGAATACATTTCTCAGCTGTCACCATGGTGATAAGAGCTCATATTCCTCAGTGGAGAATAGAAATTGGTCTGTCATACTCTGGGTAGACAAAAAGCCACCTTTTTCAATAATAAAAGATGAGCTCTTTATTATCCTCTAAATGTCTTGTAATTCCCTGTAGAATCATAGAGTGGTTTTGGTTATAAGGGATCTTTCAGGGTCATCTAGGCAATACACCAGACACTTCATAGAATGAGAATATCCTGAGCTGGAAGGGACCCACAGGGATCATTGAGTCCAACTCCTGGCCCTGCACAGGCACCCCAATGATCCCACCCTGTCCCTGAGAGCGTTGTCCAAACCCTCCTGGAGCTCTGGCAGCCTTGGGGCTGTGCCCACTGCCCTGGGGAGCCTGGGCAGTGCCAACCACCCTCTGGGGGAAGAACCTTGTCCTGAGATCCAACCTGAGCCTGCCCTGACACAGCTCCAGCTGCTCCCTGGGGTCCTGTCCCTGGTCCCCCCAGAGCAGAGCTCAGTCCTGCCCCTCCTCTGCCCCTCCCAAAGAAGCTGCAGACTGTGGTGGTCTGACCTCAGTCTTCTCCAGTTTCATGATTACAAAAATTATCAAAAGAAAGAAAAGCTGTGAGTGTGCTGTAGGGATATCTTCTTTGCCTGCCAGTTTACAAATCACTTTTTTCCCCATCATTTACTGCACAAGATTAAATAATTCTGGGTATGCTCAGAAAACTGCAGCATTGACTGATAAATCGTTTAGAGGTGGCCACTAACACACCTGCTTGAGTGTTTGGAAGATTGACAGACCACATCTCAAAATACATTCAGTTTTCAAAATACATTTCAATAGATTCCTATTGTATTGATGTTTCATGTGTTTAACATTTGCAGTTATTTAAAATGTCATGCATTTATTTGCTGACTTCTCATGTGCTGCCCACAGTGTCTCCTCACCTCCTTGCCAGTCAAGGCCTGCATGGCCATAGTACCCTCTGGTCAATATATTGATTTTTGCTGACTGACTACTTTTACCTTTTTTTGGCTACATGAAGGAGGAATTCTAGCTGGGAAACCTCAGCTATACCCTTTTTTGGGTTGTAGCATTTTATCCACTTCCCAGACTGCATCCAGTAGTCCTTTTTTCCTCGGTGGTGGTGTTCATTTGGGAATGTGTGTTTTGTTGTTGTTGCTGTTTTTTTGAGGGTTTTCTTTAAAGACAAGTGAGGAAAATCAAGCAGAACAAGAAAGGAATGTTTTGGTAAAGCTCTATTTTTTTTTCTTTACTGTTCTCTGGGTAGGAGGAATGAGTTGGCCAAAAATTCTGGGTTCATTCCAATGCACATTTAAGCTCTTGCACATTTTGGAGTAACAGGAAAAATCATCTACTACCCTGTTCTGACCTTTGCATCTCATCTACTTTAGAGGTCAAACACTTTTAGAATATGTCAGGACCTAATCAGTAGTGCCTGCAGTGAGAACTGCAAGGCCTTTTCTGAGTAAGTAAGAATTTAAATTCATGTAGTGCCTTATTTGCCCACCATTTCTGCCTGTGTAAAATCAGTAACACAACTGCAAATACAGATGCTCGTGTGGGATAATTCTGACCCCACTGGGAATTATTTTCATAGAGTTGGGGCTGCCCTATATGAGGAAGTAGTCATCCCATATTAAACATTTTTTAACCAAAATGAAGGCTTCTGTATATATGTGTAATTAATATCAGTATCTGTTGTGTATAAAAGCAAACTAGATGGTATTCAGAGGTCTGGAAACCCTGCAAGGTTCTGGAAAGGAACAGCTTTGATTTATAAAAGCTTGAACACTTTAAAAGCCTTTATAAAACAGGGGAAAAAAAAACCCTAAGTTGATTAATTAGTCCTAATTTATATTTAAAATTCTTCCTGACTGATTTTTTAAAGTTGACTTTTACTTGATTAAATAGCAGTCTTTAATTTTGAGGTATTTGTGGCTCTGCAAACTCCCTACTTGATGTGAGCTCTACATAAACACTTGGCTTGCAGTGATGAGCTGTAGCCAACATGCTGAAGTTTGCTTCCTCCTCTCCCTGCCCACAACCAGAGGGTACCTCTTCCTCTTTGTGTACTTGAATGTTAAAAAAAAAAATAGCATTACAGTTATAGAGTGCCATTAGTTCATTTGCCATTCTAGTTCTAGACTGGCCCATTTATGGTGGAGATAAAATAATGAACTTCGATAATCAACTTCAATTCAAGCCTCTTCAGGGTAGCAAAACTGCCAAACTCAAAACATACACCCCTCTTGACCAAAATACACCCCACCCTCTATGTCCCAGGGACAATAGTACCATGATTGTATCAGCAGCTTGCTGCTTTTGTATTTACTCTGCTAGAGCTGTGTCTGCTTGCCAAATTGTAGTGCTCATTTTGCTAAAGATTCTCTCCAACTTTCTTCATTTAAAAGCGACACTGCAAACCTCCACTTGCTTCACAGAATTATTTTGGGCACACTGTGTTTACAACTGTTGGAATTTTTGCATTAGCAGTGTGTTAACAGCATATTAACAGTGTGATAAACACACTTTCTAACTAATGGAGAGCACACTCTTAGGCATTGAGAACTGTTGCAGACTTTATTTTGTTCATCAGTGTAATTCCTCTGAGGACACTTGGACTGTTGGTAGGTGTAGGATTAATGCTGATAAATTTTGGAGTCTGAGGAAGCACTTGGAGGATGGAGGTTATTGCATTGAGCTCCTGAGATTCCTCTGAGTTGTATTTCCTATAGGTAGTAGTCTTCCTACTAGGAAATAAAGCTTCCTGACCTCCTCCTTTAGCATTTAATAACAACAAAAATGTAGTGGCGTTAATGGAACAGCATGTTCAAAAAGTCTTGTGATTTCTGAGTTCAGGCTGTTTTTAGGCTGTCAAGGTTAGTGTGGATTCACTAGTGAATCTTTATCTACATTTCAGAGCAGAGACACCAAAAACTACTGAAAATCTCTGCACTAGTTTGTAAACTTAGAGTAAGCATACAATTAGTTTCCTATGAGCTTTAATCTAATAAAGTGAAACTTTTTTTTAGGACCCCAGGGAGCAGTTGGAGCTGTGTCAGGGCAGGGTCACGTTGGATCTCAGGAAAAGGTTCTTCCCCCAGAGGGTGGTTGGCACTGAACAGGCTCCCCAGGGCAGTGGGCACAGCC
>JAWWLV010000024.1:18395460-18417789 GCA_035041135.1 Platyrinchus mystaceus
GTTCTTCCCCCAGAGGGTGGTTGGCACTGACCAGGCTCCCCAGGGCAGTGGGCACAGCCCCAAGGCTGCCAGAGCTCTAGGAATGTTTGAACAATGCCCTCAGGGATTTTTGGGGTGTCCTGTGCAGGGCCAGCATCTGGAGTTTGATGATCCTTGTGGGTCCCTTCCAGCTCAGCATACTCTATAATTTTCTTGATGCCCTTAATCAAATTTTACTATGAATTTGACCAAGGCCTATTCAGACTGTAATGGGTTCTTGAAATATAAGGAATTGTGATTTAAAGACATTCTTTCAGGATCCAGCCCACTGTTATGATTACTCTCACTTTTTTTAGAAGCTGTTGGCACATTACTTGTCAGTGATTAGGTCATTATTAAGCTCTGCGTATATCAGGAAAGAAACTGGGTATCTGCATTTATCATTATATAGTGCTTAAATAATTAATTTCAATGATGTAATTAAATTAACTGCTTCTACATGTTATATGGGCATTTTGGGTGTTCTGGTCCCCATAACTGGGCTTTTCTGAATATGTCTGCATGGAGGGAAAATCTGTTCTTGTGGTCAACAAATGAATGTTTTGGGGCAGAATCTGTTCATTAGAGAATTTTTACCCAAATATGTCAAAATCTATCTTTGCATTTGGTCTAGACAGTATATTTTGGATTAAATAGGAGGCCTGTAGACTTCATCAAAAGAACCAACAAGCTAGAAGAGCAATTTCAGCAGAATGAAGATAGATCTTGATTTTAAGGGTCCTGGGCAACCAGCTGTGGTAATTAGCTGGGAAATAGTTTCAAGTAACAAATATTTAGAAAACTTGACTCTGCTTAAGGAATACTTATGGGGAGAAATAGCTCATCATCTGAGGGAATTGTTCTCTCTATTGAGCTGGGAATGTGAGCTGCTGCAGTGCCTGGATGCTGTCTGCCTTTGCTGCTTTCTCACTGATTTCCCATTTTAGCTGTATTCCTGGGTTGGTCAGGTAGAGGTTATTTTAGAGCACTTTTGTCTCAGTCCTTCACCATATTTTTCTTCCCCTCCTTTTGGAACATTTGACCACAGGAAGGCAGGGGGTTTTTTTGAATGCAGAGTATTTGAAATGGAATTTGAGAAGTGCTGAAAAGTATTTAAAGTCAGACCCAATGCAAAGAATAATTCTTTCTGCAAAAAACAAATATGGAAAACTTTTTCTTCACCCATTTTGAATTTGGTATTAAAGCTTCTAAATAATGACTTTCACTTGTTAAAGCATTTTTCATTCTAGACATATCTCCCACACATTCAGTAAGAAGGATATCAAATTTAAATTAAGTAGAATGTAGGTATTTGTTTTTAT
The DNA here is from genome assembly GCA_035041135.1 of Platyrinchus mystaceus. Classification (NCBI taxonomy): domain Eukaryota; kingdom Metazoa; phylum Chordata; class Aves; order Passeriformes; family Tyrannidae; genus Platyrinchus; species Platyrinchus mystaceus. The sequence goes on from JAWWLV010000024.1 coordinate 18,396,801, forward strand.
TGACTCGGTGAATTTGGGAGTGAAGCTTTCATTTCATTGTAAGGGAAAGTGTTTCAGTGTGACTCAGACTTGTATTTTCCTGTTTCTTGCCTTCACCACCATGTGGATAAAAATAAGGACTTGTAGAGCTCTGCCAGGTACGAATTTTAATGTGTCCCAGCCAATGACCTCAGTGTGGTGTGGTATTAGTAGTGTTTATTCCTTTCTGCTCTTATTATTTCATGTAGAATCTTTTGCTTCCTGTGATCACCATGCATTTAACAAGGTTCTGGTACCCCTTCACTAAGTGTCCTCTCATGGCCCTTATTTTCTGGCTCATCTCACATTCCCAGTGATTTTTTCCTACTTTAATACTTATTCTCAGCTCTCAGATCTCATTAAATTTTCTGAGCTGTTGGTTTTTGAATTTATTTCTGCTCTGAGTGAAGCTGTCTGCACTCACACATGAGTCAGTAGTAATTTAGAAGAAATTCTGCAGTTTATAGACAATCTGGTTAAGGATGGTTTACTAGATTATTCTGGAGTAAGATTCCCTCTGTGAATAAACAAAGACAACAAACAGAAGATGATGCTGAACGAACCTGTAAAACACCAAGAGCAAATAGAAAAATCAGCCATTTTGCTGATTCTCTCCACCTATCCGTTCCCAATTATACAAATCCATTCACTTGGTATCTGTTGGGTGTTTGCTTTAGTTTCTTTTTCTGCATATGAAGTTTTATCTTTAAAACATAGGTTGATCTAGAATGTTTTCCCCATTTGACATGCTTTTTTAAAACCTTGTGAATCAGCTGTCATTCCTTTATTCTGTTTTATACATTTTTTTGTAAATCTGATTAATGTGGAAAATATCTCTTTTCAGTTGGCCTTTGTATGTAGAGTCAGACCAGCAAAAGCCTCTTTTTCAAACAATGCTGGATGGAACATTTCACAGGATACCATGGCATTTGAAAAAGAAAATGTTTTGTAGTGTTATCATCTGCTCTTAAAGTCTAGGAAGTTAGAATTCGTGAAAGTGGCAAATATCAGTGAAGCAAAGATGTTTGGGTTGACTGTGGCATGTAGGACTACTCTTAAAATTTTGATGGAGATCTTGCCCGAATTGGTGATACCAAGGTGTGTCTACACCAGATGTTGGTGCTTTCAGTCTAGTTCTCCATGGTCACAGTGTCACTAAATCAATGGGCTAAATGACAGTAGGCTGAAAATACTCTGTGAAAAATAAGGATGAGGGGGTATGGGATCAGTTTGGATTTTCCACATATATATTCATATACAGTCATTATTTAACATTATTTGAGTTAAGGCAAATCACTGTCAATTCCTTGGATACTTGGATACTACCTGTGTTTATAGCCTGATGGAGCAGTAGAGGACTTTAGGGGTAGGAGATTGGAAAGTCAGGAATTTTCTGAAGCATCAAGTGAAATATTCTTCAATTTATAAAATGCGGTCAGTTCATTACAGTGCAAACGAGTTTGAAGATTGCAGCTTGCAGGAAAGAATTCCCTCAACTTCCCAGCCTTGAAGTTATGCTTTGGTCATGGAATTGTAGTTCAGGTATGTTCTCATCATGAGCCAAGCAAAGGACTAAAGTTCACTACTTCCTATTCACATGACTCAGGTGCTCTGAAGCTGCTGGGAGGGAGTGTGTGAACCTCAGGCTGGTGTGTTCTGGAGCAACTTTAGCCAGAGGAATCTAAGTTGGGGATTTTAGATTTCTGTGGGTTTGTGGCTCAACTCATTACTCACAGGGCTTCCTCCTTACTCTCATCTCATTTCTTCTGCATTTTCTCACCTCCACTCAAACCTCTGTGGCATGATCTGGCTGGAGATTTCAGCAAAGCACCTTTTCCTCTGGGGCAAGAGGTTCAGCAGTCCCGGGATTCAAATGTAAACCTGTGCACACATTTGTGCTTTAAAGACACTTAGGTATGGAAAGACTGAAACTGGCACCTACTTCAGTTCTCATGATCTTTATGGTGTTTCCTCATGAAATCATTGCAAAGGTACCTAAATATCTATGCAATTAACCATGAGTGATACAGACATCTAAATCTCTTTAAAGTTTTGTTGTTTACACTTCCAGTACTTTGTACTCAACTTGCTTCCTGTACTTTGATACTTAAAACTCATGAATGAAATATCTATTCTCAGGATCTTTGGTCTTACTATACTTTCAGTTAAGAACCTTAGTACAGTGGTTAGATGTCCTAGTAGATGCCTTTCCACATACTTGTATGTCTAAATATCTTTGTAAACTTGTCTTTCAGCTACTTTGTAAAGGAGAACTCGGTGCAAAAACCAGCATGCCAGAAATTTTTATTTTCTTTCCAACTGCTTCAACGTTGGCATTGCTCTGACAAGGGTTTAAAAAAAGCAGTTTGAGCATTGGGATGCAAATTAACACACCAAGCAATTAAAGTCAATTAAAACAGGATGCAGTGTAATTAGAAACAGTTGTGTTCACATTGATATTCAGAGAGGTTTGATGTGTTGAAAGAAAAAAGAACAATTTAGGAAACTTTTAATGCCTACAGATGTGATGATGATACTAATAAATGGCACTGATTTTGAAAATGCCCCATCCTCCCTCACCTCATGAGCTCTTGGAATGTATGAGAAAATGAGAACTGATGCAATGGACTTACTGGGAGACTCCAACACCACCTGCAAGTGGTGCCTGCTCCTCCCTCTGAACTCAGGGCTCTTACCTGTGACAGTGCAAGAGAAGCTGCAGTTTTGCAGCCTCATTAATTGTGTGAACATCAACACCGTTAGATTGTCAACAGTGTCAGCTGACTGGGGAAGGGTGTATCTCTCCCACACATACTTCCTTGGTATCTCTTTCATTGTTTTTCTGGATATGTGCATTGGTATTAGAAACACTAAGCCAATCGAGCTGTATTTATATCCCCTTTCTGCATGGCAACCACAAAGGAAGGGAGAGTCCTCTTTGCTCTAAAGCTGAGGCAGAACTATCCTGATGACAAAAAAATATACTAGAGGTTGTGGTTGTAGCACTTGCAATTTTAATAAGTGTGAATGGGCTGGGGAAGGCATTTGGAAAAGCAAACAGAGGGGTTTGACTCTGCAAACCTGAATTACAGACTGGGATTACAAAGGTCCCTTCACGAGACCTCTCTTGGGTACAGAGGTGAGTGGTTTGGGCTCTTCCCTGATCGAGCTGAGTGAGGAAATATACCCTAAGGAACCTGGGCAGAAATGTGCCTCTGCAAGATTGCAATCTGTTTGCTCTGGTGAAATGTTTCAAGGCAGTGGTGGGATGTGCCAGGCAGCAGATGTGTTGTACACCAGGGTAGTGAACAAAGCCCCACGCAAGGAAATGTTTTTACAGATATTCAGGTGCAAGACCTCTAGTGTCATCAAATGTATGTGTCTCCTCACTACCCTCTATTAAAAGCAACTATTGATTTAAAACAAGTAGAAAAAAATAGCTGGCAAAGGACTAAATACAGAAACATGAAAACCATTCCTGGCCATGCCGTCCTTTCCACCCAGTGGAATAAGACTCAGAGCAGGACCGTGTCCATTCCGTGTATTTCTTTTCTAGTTCTCATTACCTGATGATCCATTTTTATTTGAAACTTAAATGTATAGAGACAAGTTCTATTTGGGCTCAGCCAGGCAGATCAGTTTGCCTTTCCACTGATAGTCAATAATGTAAACAGTGGGATAAAGCTTTCCATCTGGCATTGTACTGACTTAGGAATTCATCAATTCAGGTGCCTGAGACCTGTAGGATTATAATGGTGGTCTCCACTTCTTGGAAAAATCATGGTTTGTGTTTTCAAAAGGGATAAGGCACCTGAAGGATAAGTAGATGCCTAAAGTCAGTGAAAGTGAAGTGTCTAAATATCTCTTCTGATTTTAAGTTCCTCCGTTTCTGAGTGTACCTGCCCAAAGATCATTTCTTGTTTGGGGTTAAATACTCAGCATGGTCTGAAAATCAAATTTCAGCTCATTAGTTATGAAAATGTGTTTAAGAACTCCTTCATAGGTCCATTCTCTGATGTATGGCTTTCATTCACATAGGTATGAGACTTTTGAATTTAAAATGCATATTTTTCAGGGCTATACAGTTTGGTATTTTTCACCAAATAATTTTTCCCATTCTTGTAGCTTGTTACGTAATTTTGGCTAGTGGAAGGCACATGTGTAAGAGTATCATCTCACATTACAACAGTGACATCTACTCTGCTATAAAGAATTGTGGAGATTTAATTTTAAGGTAGTTATCATTTAAAGAAATATTTATAGTGACATGTTTATTCCTCAAGCACAGACATGCAGGCAAAGCAATCTTATGAGGTGACAGTTTAGTGATTACCATATATTGTTCTATAATGCATATAATTAATTAACTGCTCTTATGAGTCCATTTTCCTGCACCTGTGTTTGGAATAGTACATGGGTTAGTAATAGCAGAGTGTGTGGTCACTTGTCATCCAGGGAGAGTAAATAATATACTTACAGAGAACTTCCCAATCTCTCTCTAAAAAAAAAAGTATTGATCTTTCCTACAAGACATAAAGAATTCAGAAAGGAATATGTTGGAGGACAAAACCACCTGCATGAACAAAAGCATCAAATGCACTTTTCCACCAGAAAAGGACTTAGTTGGTTTGTTTTTCTTTTTTATCTAATGGCCAAATGGATGTGGAAATGAAGTTTTGTTGCAGTTGGAAGAAAATATTTCTCTAAAGTTTGTTTCTTCTCACTAGGTTGTATATGTCACAGCCACATTCCCCTACATCATGCTGATGATTCTCCTGATTCGTGGAGTAACATTACCAGGTGCTTCCGAGGGGATAAAATTCTACTTGTACCCTGACATTTCTCGGCTCTCTGACCCACAGGTAGGATCATGGTCCATGGATTTATTTGCCTCTCTGGCTGGGAAAAACTGCAAGAGTTTCTTGATTTTGAAGTTTGAATACAGGTGATTGCTGGATAGTTGTTCACAGTTGGAGGCTTGGAAATGTGGATGAGGCTTTAAAGCCGTCACTGCTTCTGTGTGTTTTACTTTTTTAGTTGTAGAGTACCTTGTTTGATAAATGAGAATTTCCAGAACTGTTCAGTTGCAGTTGGTGCTTCTGCCACTGGTTGAACAAGAACAGATTTAACTGAGACTTAACCATTTTATGATTCTTTGCTCATTCCAAATCTAAATCTCAGTCAAGATTAGTAGAGAAATTATTAATTGGGATGATTGCTGTCTTTGAAGCAGAAGTCTCTACACACAACCAAAGATGAATGAAATACTCAAACCAGGAACTCCGCTTGTTTTGTTGTTTCCAGAGTAGAGTTGAACATGGAAATAATGGATTAAGTTGTGTTTTTTTCCAGTGACAGATCAGTAAAATAAAACAGTTACTATGTATAATTTGTCTGATATCGAAGAGGGGAAAATGACAAGATCTCTATAGAACCTGACACTTTGAAGACAGTATTTTACTTACCTGGTTTGGCAATGTAAAAGACATTATACAGTGCTACTCCTAAGGCCATTACAGTATTAAATAGATCCTGAGGTGGAAATAGAAAGGAATTTGGGAGTATTTGTCAAAATGAATTTTTTTAATCTGCTTAGTGAAAATGTGTCAGCATAATTTCTTTTTTTTGTCTCTGCTTACTGCAAATGTGTATTTTGTTGCAAAAGACAATAGAGGGGACCCTTTCCTTGAAGTTTCTGAAATTACTGACTTATGTAAAGTTTGCTTTAAGCAAGTAATATTTCTACAGAAGAAAAAAAAATGAAAGTAAAAGATTCATTTAAAATATTGAAAATTTTAGTTGAAAAATTAATCATGTTGCCTCTTTTGGCTTCAGCAACTTTTCCATCGTTCTGTGTCAGCATCGCTGGGAAGGGAAAGAAGGGCTCTGGAAGTGGTGTTTGAATATCAGATTTGCAATGTCCAGCCTGCTTAGAGGTGGCCCCAGGGCATCTGAGAAATGAGCACTGTACCATATGAAAACAGCAGGATTCTCTGACACAGCCCCAGTTATTTGTTTGCAACAGATAATAGACTCAGGCTACAGTCAGTCTACTTTCAACTGAACCCTGAGTGTACCTGAGACTAGAGATTCATCTGTCATAAACTTATCTGAGAACATGGGTGGCATTTCTTTGTCTTGTGCAGTTCTGACTGGTGTTTGACCCACTGTGTGGTTCTGACAGCTGAAGCTGCCCTCTGCCTTAACCAGGAGTGGCACCGATTGCCCTTCTTTTGTGCCACGCCGTGGTCGTTGCTCCACCCGCAAAGTCTGTCAGCCTGGTGTAGAATCATGGGAGGGCCTGGATTGGAAGGGACCTTATAGGCCACCTCATTCCACCACCCTGCTGTAGGTGGGACACCTTCCACGGGACCAGGTTGCTCCAAGCATCATCCAACCTGGCCTTCAACATTTTGCAGAGATGTGGCATCCACAGCTTCTCCGGGCAACCTGTGCCAGGGCCTCACCACTCTCACAGGGAAGAATTTTTGCCTAATATCTCATCTGAACCTACTCTCCTTCAACTTGAAGTCATTCCCCTTTGTCCTGTCACTACATGCTCTTCTAAATTCTCTCCCACAATCGTTCCTGTAGCTCCCTTCAGGTTCTGAAAGGCCACAATTATGTCACCCTTAAACTTTCTCTTTTCCAGGCTGAACAATCCCAGTTTTTCCAGCCTTTCCTTGTAGGACAAATGCACTCCCTTGTACGAATAGGAGGCAGTTCTGCTTCTTAAGTGTTGGTTCCTTCCCTTTTGCAGTGGTGGACAAGGGGCCTGTTAACAGGATTTTGCCCTGAGTGTGGATTTTTCACGTGCCACTGCCACCCTTCCTTCTGTTTGTCATTGAAGGAGGGCATGCAAGCTTAAGGGACATTATTGTCAGCTACAAGGGGGGTTTATATGCCTATTTACTACCCTGTTTCCACTTGTAAAGAAGCACATCGTTACCATGACAATTTGCAAAACACACAGTATTAGTGTAGCAGTCTGGGAAGCACAAAATACTTCAGACACGAGTGTGTGTCTGCTTGTCTCACACATATAGCTCAGCTAAATTCCCTAAAATGCCTTTTGGGAATGCTCAGTGGGCACTTTAATGAGCCAAATTCCTCCTCCAGTTCAGTGACAAGTTGCTGTACTTCTGACACAGTATATTAAGCACCTTTTATCAGGAAAGAAGCTGAAGTAAAATATGCCATTAACAGAGATGGTGAACACTAACACATGATGAATTGGTTTTAGAGAGTTGTTCTTGCACTGGAAAATTCAATATTTGAAGAAAGGTTTCAGAATCATGGGGGGGATCTCTGGTCAGTTTTCAAGAAATAAAGGAAGTTTAGCTTTTTAGTCGTAAAAATAGAATTTGACACAACTATTTTTATTGAAAAACAGCATTGGTTCAAGTTTATTGCAACTTTTAGTGCTAACAACATAGATATAGAGACATTTTCCATTTTATAGAAATGTAGAACTTAATGTTCAGACTCAAAATGTTGGAATAACCCCCCATTCCACAAACCTTTTCTGAATTGGTTCTTGAGCTTTTTGCCAAGAAGCACGTATAGGACAACTGAAATAACCTTGAGATTTGTGCTTCTTTCCATCTTTACTCTTGTTTTCTTTTGGATTTACTCCACAATATCAAAGCTTAAAGCATGTGTAGTATCAGAGGTTGTTTTCCTCTTCAGCTGGACCTGTTTCAGTACCATTCCAGGATGGGTACTGTGTCTACATTAGGAGAGTGGTATTTGAACCCCAGTGCCAACCATGTTTGCTGTGGAATAAATAGTTTCTCTCGAGGCTCCCTTTAGTTTGAAGTTCTTGAATCTTTTGTCTTCGTGTAATTTGCATTCCACAGTTTGTTAGAGCCTTGTAAGCAGCTATTCATCTGCCTTTTCAGTCCCTCTCAGCTCTCCAGTGCTGTGCTCTCCATTTCATTTTTATATTCTATCTCTTCAGCAGACCGAATCCTCTTGGTCTGACAATGCCGGCTTTTGTCCTGTGTGTCTGTAGAGCTCATCCCAACCACTTTTTGTTGTAACAGAGGAAGCTATAACAGTCTGAAGCTCTATTTAAGCCTCAGAAATGCTTTGCTTCATCAACACTAAGGTCTCAGTAGTCTTCATGCTCAAATTGCCTTGAAATACATCCCTCTCCCCTAATCTGGATGATACAGGTGCTGTTTGTAGCTTAAATGTGGGATCTTTCCTGAGTCATAACTTGCACAAAAGAAGGACTTTTTCAAGTTAATAGGATTGTTATGGTTTTTGTATGCAAGTCTGACTCAGATCAGACTATGATTCTGATTGTCCCTCAGCAAATTTAAGTCACTTAATATGTAGTTATACTTGTGTGTGGTGCTCAGTGCTCCCTTTTTGGGAAAACATTTGGCCCTTTGTGATAGGACTTTACAAATATTTGTGCATGGAAGAGGTTAAATGGGTTGGGTACTAGCAGACGTACCAGTTTGATGGGTCAGGAATTTGGACAACGATATGGAAAAACATACACATGTAAATTTAATCTCTTCAGTAGCAGTGGATTCTTTTAATGAGGAGGAAAATAGAGATTTCGTGTTTATTGTGTGTTTGTATCCTAATAACTGGCTGAGTTACTCTCTTTTTTAATTAAAAATATGTATTGTTTTAATGAAGATACTCATGATAGCAGTTGTAGGGATGAGTGTGTCAACACAGACAGAATTGCACACTCCTCTGAACAGTTGGTGCTTACCAAAATCTTGAACAAATTTACATTATAGCTACAACAGTTCACTCTTAGGTAGCCGTGACTGGGCATGTGGCTGTGCAGGGCTTCCAGGTGTTTTTATGGGCATTCCTGCAATGGCTACTCCACCCAATTGGAAAATGGCTTCCAGAAGGACTTTTTCCATAAATTTGAAATTTGGTTGTCTGGATTGTAGCTCACTGGACCTTCCTTCTTGAACATAAGAACCAAAACACAAATGCATGGCAATGAGCATCAGCCTCACCTTAAAAAGCCCTTACACTTAATAGGTTTATAACACAAAGGTGACTTTCTTCCCTACGTTGCCCTCTGGCTCAAAACATGATTTCTTCCTGCATTTTTCTATGTGGCACTAAGGCTAACTTTTCATAGTCTGTGTGTTTGTAGAAAAAGGAACATGTTAGTATATTGGATATCTGATTTAGAGAAAACACTTTTTTTTTTAGTTGGTAGAAAATAACATGGAATAAATGCAAGTAATATTTTTTCTTGAAGGTTGTATTTTTCCTTGTGTACTCCTCAATTTTTAGATTAGCATGAGTTTATTTTACTAGTTATTCCCTCCTTAACATGATCTTAGTATGTTTCAGCATATACATAAAATTCTGCTTTTAAAAAGCTGCTGAAACTGTAAAAGATTGCTTTCCAATTCGGCTAATTACAATATACATAAGTGAGAGACATTTGGGAATACTACACAGATGTAGAGGTAAATATTTTCTAAAATCCTGATCTGAAAATCCAAACTGGAAAAGCACAGAAGAATTTCTCTTCCCTTAACTTTCCATTTCCAGTGTTTGGGAATGTTGAGTTACCTCAGCAAGAAGAAGCGACCCCGAGTGATTCAGATTTAGGACTTGCAGCCTTGGAATCGAGCAACTCCCACAATCCTATCGCCACCTCGAGGCCGACGAAGCCTTTTCCAAAAGCAGAAGCAAATCCTTCCTGCCTTTGAAATTGGAGCAAAGGCTACTTTAAGACATATGCCGCTGCTTTCTTCAAAAATAAAGAAAAAATATTGTAGAAGAAATTTTGATCTTATTTTTGGGTGCTTTCACACTTACAAAATCAAGGGAACTGCAGGGATTCCTGAGTAGTGGATTTTTGACCTGTACTGCATCTAAGCATCCTGATCCTTAAAACAATCACCTAGGAATTTTCATATGTTGGCAATGAAATGATGTCTAATTGTTGGAGAATTTTGGGATGCTTTTATTGTTTTGAAACATGATAAGTAATGATCTTTGAGGTCTTTTCCAACCTTAATTGTTCCATGATTCCATGAGTGAGAAACTTGTAGTCTAATTAGGAATCTGCTTCATGGGTTATATTCAATACCGGATAGTCAGCCTAGTTTTTAGGCATAGTCCTTGGAGAAGTGGTTCAGAGGCAGGTCACAGGTCCCAAATCTTACCACACTTTTAATATCTCTGATTCTAGTCCTACCTTCAGCAATTTACTGCATTTTTGGCTGTAATAAGATTTTGTGCAGACTTTTTTTTTTTTTTTTTAAATAAACAATCAATTTCGTTGGTACAGGATAGCAATGAGAGGAGGATGTCCAGTTCCCATCACACTTGTGCTGTTCTGTGAAAAGTTTTGGAATTTACTCTTCTCTTTCCTACCAGTTTCTTCCCATTCTATGTGTTCTTTGTTTCATCAGGTATTGACTTTCTGAAGCGGGCAGTTGTGATACACACACATGAGATGCAGGAAATTTAAAAACCAGGGAAATGCCCTACAAAGGGCTGAAAGTGTGAAAACCCACAACTGTGTTTATTATCTGTATAAGTAGAACTCCGGCTTTGCACGTGTATCTTTGAACCAAAAGGCTTTTGTCCATTTGATGTGCAAACTAAATTTCAAACCATTCTTTCAGTGAAAGGATAAAGGTATTGCTGCTGACTGTGAGGCTCTTGTGTTGCTGTTAGGTAGGAAACCTCTACCCAAACTTTTAAAAGTTAAACTGGAAAAAGAATGAATTCTTTCTCCAACTCTGATGTTCACACAATCATTACAAATTACTGAGCTATGAAATTATAAGGGAAGTCCAGATATAGCCCAGTACAATACTTAGAAACATTTTGCCCTACAAGGCAGCTTATAATGTCCACAATGAGGAACTATTTCATTTACTTTGTACTACAGCTTTTGCATTACAGATTGTTTATGTGGTTTTAAAGAGCAGAAAGACCAAGAAATTGCAGAGATGCTTAACAAGACCATAAATCACCCCTGGAATGGATTCTATTCCCATTTTTCCCAAAGAAAGCCTGAAGGGCCAATCTGAGAGCACATTACATTTCCCCTTCTCAAAGGCACATCCACAATGTTCCCTGGCAGGGAATCTGCATTATAGTGATTGGGAACATGCATTTCCAAAGGATGGGATGAAAACACCTGGGGGCTTTTCCTATGACAAAAAGTGACTCTGTGATGCTTGGAGCATCGTAGTATTTGCTCACCACACAAGTTTTGGCACTGCAAAGGTTTTGGGGTATATTAAACACAAAGGTTTTGGGTATATTTAAATACGCTGTGGGAAAGGCATGATCTAAATTTCATATATCATTGTTGTTCTGTTGGTGTGTGTGACTGAACAGGACACATCTTTTCACACCTCAGCAGGCAACGCTGGTTTATTCATCAGCATAATATTGTGACCATTAATTTTTATGTGCTTTCTGAAGTCCAGTTATTGCTTCAGGGAGTTATTTCAAGCCCTGAACAAATAGTTTGCCTCCTCCTCCCCATGGTTTCTCCTTGTGTTTTTTGCTATTGCTACACAAGCAACAGCAAGCTGAGCAGGCAAGAATGGGTTTTGGAAGTGAGAAGAGACTTCTTGAAAAAATGTGGTCATTTTGTAATTTCTCTGGGACTTCTGGGCCACATGGAATCTCTTGCAGCTGTCCCTGCAACTCCTTAGCAACCTTGGCAATAGAGAGACATCATCTGAGTTTCAGGGAAGCTCTAATTGCACCTTAATATTAGACTTTATAGCTGGTGTGATGTGCCACTGGAGGGAGACAGGATCCACACATTTTCTCAGTGTATTGGCATAACAGGCAGAGATTTTTCACTTTTTTCAAGATGGAATCTGAAAAGATGTACAAGTGAAGCTTGAAGGGTCATTTGGTGCATATATTAAATAACATTCTCAGGAACATTTAAAGAATTACAAATAGTACCAATGATTTCATCCTGTTATCCTTTAGAAGTCAATTCTTCTAGGAAGAGAAAAGCTGTTGTTAAAAATACATCATCCAGATGAAATTAAAAATTGGTACAAAAAAATGCAAAGTGATATATGGATGTTAATGAGGAAAGAATAACAGCAGAGCTTGTCACAGTGAGTCACTAGGTGAAGCAAATAAATATTCCATGCTACTTCTGTGACAGTCACAAGTGGGTTTATGATGCCATAGAAATAGAGGCACTGGAAATATTTAGTTATTTTAAGAATTGCTAATAGGATTCTTGTTAATCCTGTTATTCCAGAGGAATGAGAGAAAAAAGTAAAAGAGGAGATTACTACACCAGTGGAATGATGTGCAGCTTGCAGAAAATCTGTGATTTACTGTTTAAAAAACTGAATATTCCCAAAGATTATTCTTTGAAGACCTGTACAAAAAAATGTTTTTTAAACCCCTTGATATTTTTGAGGCTCTTTCTATTTCTATCCTAGAACTGAAATAACAGTTGAACTCTCAAAACAATCCAACAGAAAGGCTGGACAAGCCTTGGCAGAAAAGTGTAGTGTATGCATCCCACAACCTGCCTTTGGAGAGGTGCCACTGTAGGGGTTGGCTGTGAGCTTGGAAAGGTGCTTACCTTGGGCTTCTGAGGAAATGGAGTGGGGCTAACATGTTCTTTCCTCAGAAGTAGGAGACTGGTACTGAAATTTTCCCCTGAAGATATTCTCTGAACTCATGGACTGAAGAGGCAGAACTGAACAGATCGGGTGCCTCCCTCCAGGGTGGGCACAGCTGTGTGGGCACCTTACAGCTGCACGTGCCTTCCTGCTGCTCCTCCTGCTCTTCCCTCTTCCTGTCGGGCTTTTTGTATCCACCAGCATTTAGTTTGTATGGCACTTTGCAACATATGTGATTTACTGCAGGGGAAGTGTGGGAAAGAGAGGAAAAAGTGACAGAAAGCAAGGAGCAGGAAGCTGGGAAGCGAAGGTGGGAGGCACTTGCTGGCACACTGCCCTAATGTATGTGGGAAAATAAGCTGCTTCTCCCATCATTGACTGTCACCAGCAAGGACCCAGATCCAGGAGAGCAAATTGGGAAGATGGGGAGATGAGTGTATTGGTAGCTATGACTTTCTGATGCTCTCCACCCTGTCTGTGTTGAATTGTTGACTAATCCTTCCTTACAGGTGAAGATCTTAATTGTATTAGTGTGGTTTTTGCTTAGGCCCTTGAAGTTGGATTGACTATGAACTGCTTTACCAAGCTTTGAATACTTGTTTCTGACTATGCTTGATAAAATATTTATATACACACTACAATTACATCATGAAAATTGCTCCAAAGATTAATTATAAGATGGGATATCAATGTGTTTTCTTAATGTCAGATTCTGCTGTGGTGCATTGCATGACTTGGGGATATAGTTTATATTCTTTCTTAAATAATAAATTCTCATGTGCTGATGTTAAATTCCAGAAAACTTTGTAATACAGGAATTCCTGCAAAGGCCATTAATATTTTTAGAGGTATCTTCCTTAACTGTGTTCACAGCCTTAATTTCCATCTGTTAACATATTTCCCCATATGGATGTTTGTAGACAGCTACTTTAAACACCGAGGCTCAATAAACTGAGCATTCTGTGACCATTTGCAGCAGAATCCTGGCTGCAAGAGTAGCTGTTTGTGCCACTGGAGAACAGAGGCAATAACGTGCTTTGTCACAGCCCAACACTGCTGCTTCAATTTAGGGCTGTAAATAAAGTGAAGGGGGAAAAAAAGTATCCAACTGTTGCAGAGAGAGGCACTAAAAATGCACTGAGAAAATGTGTTACAAACTGGGCAGGAAGTCATCAGATGTCGATGCAGTTTGAGATAAAGGTTAACTGGTCTTTCACTTGTTTGTGGTCAACTCGTGAACTTTTCAGGGAACACTTGAAGTTCTGTGCTTGCATACTGATATTTTTACAGAAAAATCCCCACAAAACATTTCACACAGACCAGATCTTTAAAAAATATTTTTATTTTAAGCAGGTTGTTTGTTGTTTTTGTTTGGTTTGATTTGGTTTTTTTAATTATTTTTACTACTACTACAGTTTGAAACCAGATCTTGTTTAGGAATTAAAAATCAAATGCTTCATTAGAAAAATAGAGAAATAAAATTTGAATTCTCAAAATAACTTTTCAGTATTTGACCAAATGCTTTTACTGTTTGCCACAAATTTGCAAATAGTATAAGTTAAACTGAATCTCCATTCTCCTGTGAAATTAGACATTTGATCAATGTCAGTATTTTCAGTAGCTCCCTGAGTACAAAGAAGTGAGGTCCTGAATACAGTTCCTAAATGGCATTTTTTTTATTCTAGCACTTTTTTTGTCTTGATCTCAGCTTTACTTTACATTTCTGCCAGCTCTGTGGCATAAACACAAGGTTTTCCACTGCCCAGCTCTCTTTAAAAAGGACCAGGCTCACAGCAGAATTTCACTGAATGTTGAGTGGCTTGTTTACTAAAATTTGCCAGTTGGGTATACAGCTCCTGTCACTCTAAAAACAACTCATGCTTTTAAAATACTCTAAATCCCTCTGTGTAAAATAATAACACGACATGGTGACTCTAAGGGATGTTCACAAAAAGTATAGTGTATGCTGGGACTTTCCCAGCCTGGAGGTCTCAATGAACTTGTTTATCCATCCATGAAAGTGAGCAGAACATAGGTGGGAAATGATTGCAGCAGTTGAAGCAATGAAAAATGTGTAGGTGGGGAAGTAGCATTCAGTGAGTTACTGTCTTATGAAGGAAGGCAGAAAATGGGGCACAGGATTAGGGATAGCAAACTAAAATTATCTGTTCTGTGTCTTGATCTTCACAATAAAGCAGGTGGTCCAGAGTCATCGTATTGAACATGGCTTGTTCCTCCACCAGTGGAGAGGGAAATGTTCACCCAGCACTGGCATCAGTCCAATAAGCTCTTTTTTGCTGGAATGACCAGTGTCACAGCCAGAGCAGAGACAGGGTGAATGAGGCAGAGGCTGAATAACACAGGGGTAATTTACTTCCACGTGTATTTTGAGACTGCCCAGGAATGAGTTCCAGTACTTGTATATCACTGATAAATGAATCTTTGTATTTTTATAATTCTGCTTACCTGTAGATTTTGAAGTGGTTTAGTTTTGAAATAGTTTTAGGTGTTTGGGGGTTTATACTCTGGCTTAAATTTTTACTTCAGTTGCATGGTCGTACACAGGCAAATAGGAGATAATACCAAAATATACATGTGAAGAAAGCAAGACTAAATGAGTTGGCAGCAAGTGGGAAAGGGCAAGAAATAAACAAAAACACAGTCCCTTTTTTGTTGTTTTGCCATCCTCTTGTGCTGAGCACTGCAGATTAGAGATATCAGCCTTCTGGTGGAGGGGGAACATGGAAGAAGTGATTCTGAGGAACAAATACAGCATCAAAGATGTTTGTGGTTTGGAAACACCTCTACATCTTTCTCTGCTCCTGGCTGGGTATGAGGAAAAACATTTACCAGCACATCAGCTCTGAACACTTCAGATAAGCATTTCAAATAAGCCCAGAATCTCAGCAGTACACTGTTTGTTTCCCAAACTAACTTCTCCCAGACAGGGAAGAGAAGACAAGCTTACACCTGTAGGTCTAAACTAAATTTGTTTTACTTTGCCTTTCTCCATCTCTCCTTGTATTTATTTATAAAAACTATCCAGGGAGCTCATTCTGATTTATAACTCTGGAGCTGAATGCTGTTACTAGCTCCTTACCTGCTGTGAGCTTCCTTAAACTGTCAGGGGGAATCTCATTGACTTGTAAATAAGAACAATGAGAAACCCCAAATGCCCTTTTAAAAAAATTTAAATCTTAAGGTCTTAGATTGATGGGATAAATTGTTGTTCTGAGCTTGCTAAAGCAATCTCAGGGATTCTTGGCAAGTAGTCCTGGGAAGGTGCCAAGCTCTTGGTTTGGTTCCAAGCGAATTCTAGCTCCCATTCACCAGCAATTAACTCTGAGACACAGAGTCAGCTGGGACACCCCAAGTTATCATCTTTGCATCAGTGCAGTGCTGTCCTGACAGTCACAGAGATGTGGCCATGCTCATCCACCCACAGAATCCCATTTGTCCCATTCCACAGGACAAGCCAACAGCTGGTCCACATACCCTTAGGTACCACACCAAATTCCTTCCTAGAGGTCTTGTTTGCACCCCCTCCACAGCTGAGCTTGTAGGCTGTTGAAGATGCTACATGACTTTCCACCTGGCCATTACCTTTAGGGATGGAGGTTTCTGACTTGTAGACAGGTTAAGAGTATGAGGAGAGATGAATTTAAAGCTTAAATTAGTTATTCTACAATTCTAATAATGCCAAAAGTAACCACTATGGCTTGCTCTGTCCTTCATCATTGGTGAAATTCAAGAAAGGCAAGGCTACAGAACAAAGAAGCGGAGTTTCTGTTTGAGGCTGCAGTAAATATATATGGTTTTATGGCATACATTTACAGAGGAGGTCACTGAAATACTCAGTATCCTGAAACAATTTACTACTGGGCAGTGCTGCCACAGAATTGATATTCTGAGGGCTTAGCTGGGAGGTAACAATGGATTCTTACTTTTGCCTCCTAGAACTGCTGGGGTTTTTTACCGAGGAAGATAAGTAATATGAAGCCTTTTGAATATGAAACCTTGTCTGAATTCATTTTTGGCTTTGCTGTACACAGAGGGGATGCAACCATCCACCCTCTAGGGTTGCCTGAAGACACTTATTGGCTTTCCGTTTCTATATGCAGACAGTTCTGGGTGTCCTTGACCTGTTAGTTACCTGTGACCTGCAGCCAGAAGGTTTGGGGCAGGGGCAAGAGAGGTGGGAGTCCCAGGCTTCCTGTGCAGACAACAGAAACATAAAGCCTCCTTTGGAGAACATTCCCATTGCATTGTGCTCCTGTCATTTGAATTGTGATACAGTTTAACCAACCAGATCATAATTAGAATTTATTGGTTTGGTAGAGGTTTGTTCCAGTCTTTCCCCCAACATCTGGTTTTGGCAACAATGGAAAGAGGACAGTGGGTGATCTCTGCACTGATTGAACATGCTTTCATTCTTTATTTATATCCAAATAAATATCTTTTATATAGTAGCTAAAGTGAGAAAAATGTTTTGCTTTAGTGCCTTGAGAGGAATTTGAATCCTTTGCATTCTACTGTCTTCAGTCATATTAAACAGAAAATGACAGTTCTTAAATGAAAAGAGGATTTAAGAATTTTTAGTACAGTGGTTAATGCTCTAGGATAACTATATGGTATTCATGGTTTTCTGAGGCAATTTCTGCTGAGTTAGGATGGGATTATCCACATCTGTAGCTTTGCTGAAGGCTGAGTGACTGAAATGTGATTAAATTATAATAAAGTGGTATACTCTCTTTTCTGTCCTTTTGGATTATTGACCTATATTGTCAGTACCAGTATTTGAAGAAATGTGTTGCACAAGATCTGTGTTTTGAGATTACTATTTAGAAAAAGTAATTAACTTTTAATAGTATCTTTATTAGTATTTATTCTGTCTAAGCATTCAGTTCTCATTATGCTTGTGAAGGGCAATATTTAGGCTATTATGTGGGCAGTGTGAAATCAATGCTGTCTTCAATTAAGCATTTCTTTGTGTAACAGAATGGCTGGTCAGAAGTTGTCACTTGGCATCTTTAATTGATTTACTAGACACCAGTTTCAGTTGAGGGATTTTCTAGAGACATTCCTGGTAAATTTAAATGCATTTTTTTCATTTTTCTTTTTGCACTTTAGGCAATAAACTGTTTGCTTTTTTTAGTAAACAAAATACAGATATTATCTGGAAGCTGGACCCTGATTTTGGAGGTATTGTAGAAAACTTAGTAGTTGGAGTAGCTTTTCAGAGATTTGCATTGTATTTGTGATGGTCCTAAGAAGACTGATTTGCTCATTAAATAGCAGTGGTAGCTCTGCAGGGCACTATAAACCCAACAGTCACTGCTGGGCTGTATTTTTTTGTGAAAAGGCAAAGGAAAAAAAAAGGAAAAAAAGCCTTTACACCCTGTCAAACATGAAAATGGAGCTCAGCCCTCCTGGTTCCACAGCCAAGGCATCATTCCCTGTGTGGATGGCAGTCAGCCAGGAACTCAGGAGGTCCTACTGGAACCCTGCCTTGGGTTTGGCAAAAGTGTATAAAAATGGAGATGTAGTGGGTTTAGAAAAATACAAAAGAAAGTGCTATTTCACATCATGAATAAATGGTGGAACTCACTGCTAGAGGATGTGGGAGGTTGAAAGTATAAATTAATTCCATTAATTATGGATGGGTCAATTGGGAACTGTTAAACACAAGAGTCCACATATAACTTGGGGTTCCAGCTTGTTTCTGCTGGAGAGTTTCTGTTCAGATTCCAGTGACAGGTTCCCTGTCCTGGGGTGCCCACCCTGCAGGTGCAAGTTCCTGTGTCGCTACTATAAAATAAGGTGAAGTAAATGCTTATTTGCATAAAAAAATAACACATTAGTGGCTGGTTGTTACAGGCACCTTGTGTAATCTATATCTTTAATCTTTGGATGGCAATTAGCCATCATTTTCTTTATCCTGTGCATGGATTGATGGGGAAAGTAGTGCCAAAAGTTCTAGAGTCATAGAAATATAATAGTCATAATAGTCAGTTTGGGTACTGACTTTATCAGGTGTCCGATTAAGAGAATTATAAAAATAAGTGCAAGAAAGTAGATAATGTTAGTAGTCTAAGAAAATAGAGACTATTTAGTGGAATGGACAATCAACTCAACATGAGAATTTCTTCTGCAGAACAGGGATCATCAAACAAAGTTATTTGAAAGTATTTAAGATTATGCTTTACATAAAAACTTACTTAGAACAAAGATCATATAGCCCAGTGTGCTGTCTCCAGTAGTGTACCCAAGAGGATTCCTAGTGGAACATATGATCTCTGTCTCTTGAGTTCTTTGGACAGCCAAATATTTTCAGCTAAGGTGACTTCCTGAAGCCTGTGTGATTTTCATGTTCAGAAATTCCCCATGAATTTCCCTGCCATGAAGTTTTGTGATATTCCCTAGAGTCCATGAAGAGTTTTTGGTATCCTTAGTCTCTCCTGGCATGAGGTTCCACAGGTGTGTTAATTGTGTCAGGAAGAGCTACCTCCTTTCATTCCTTTGGAACTGGATTCCAAGAAGCTTCATCTGATGCTTCGAAAATTCTTACACTGGAAGAAACAGTGAACTAAGTGTCCGTTTTCTTACTTACCTTCTGATTCATGACCTGTTAAACTGCACTGACATCCCATCCCAGCTGAAGAAGCCCACTCAGTCTGTTCCATGCAGAATGACAGGATAGTTGAGACTGGAGAGCACCTCTGGAGATCTACTCCAACCTTCCATCCCAAAGCAGGTGCAACTAGAACAGATTGTTCAGGAGCATAGAATTACTTAGGTTGGAAAAGATCTTCAATATTTAGTCCAAGCACACATCCAGTACTGCCAATCCCACCAATGTGTCCGTGTCTGGTCAGGTTTTGAATTCTCCAAGGGTGGTGACTCCACAAGTTCTCTGTGGGCAACCTGATACCCTATTTGATCACTCTCACCCAAAAGGTTTTTTCTTAAGTTTAAATGGAATTTGCTGTGTTTCAGTTTGTGCCCTTTGCCTCTTGTCCTGCTATCAGCACCACTGAGAAGACATTGATTCCCTCTTCTTTACTCTCTCCAACCAGGTATTTATACACATTGATATGATCCCCTGAGTCTTCTCTCCTCTAGTTTGAACAGTTCCAGCTCTCCCAACCTCTGATTTCATGGTGGATGCAACAGTCCCTTGGTCATATTTGTAGCCCTTCACTGGACTTATTCCAGTTTGTGTCTCTCATGAACTGGGGCCCCAGCTCTTGGGGGTGCTTGGCAGAGAAAAAGGTTCACCCACCTCCCTAAATGGGCTTTTCCTTGTGCTTAGCCCAGGATCCTGTTGGCCACCTTTGTCCCAGGGACAAACTATTGGCTAACGGTTAGCTTGTCTTTTAGGACCTTTCAGAAGATTGTCCTCTAGAGATTTTTCCATCCCTGACTTTCTTAAGTCAAAATTGCTTAATTTTCTACAGAGCATTTGGTGACCGATTTTTCCCAAATGCTTTGGTAAATCAAAATAGGCTTTCATCACTTTCAACCACACGGTTTCCAACCACTTAAAATTAAAATCAAAACCAACAATCTTTCTTGGGGGAGCTATTCTTTTTTTTTGCAGTTTCCAAGCTCTAACTGCAGCTTCTGTCATGTCTCCAATTCCAAGGATAGAAGGAAAAGAAGGAGCTGGCTGTGGAAATAGAGAGAGATGAATTCTGCACTGGTAATGCTATAGAAACTTGATTGGTTTCTTAATTTTTGAAATGCAGCTGCTAGTGGCACGATTCCAGCAGCTGGGCCAGACTCCAGTGTTGAGGTTCCTGCCTGTGGCACTGTGCCAGTGTAGCTGAGAAAGGGAAATATGGTCTTCACCTCTGGGCAAGGCAACATGCCCGATTCCAGCTTCATTTGCCTTGGGGCTTTTCTGCTTTTGGCAGCAGCTGGAAAACTGTGATGCTGTGGGTTAGGAGCTGTGTTGTTGTACTGCTTACTCTGCTCTCCAGGAAGAGGCAGAGCATTTTCTTACTATCACCTCTGAGTAAAAACACAGACTGTGTGAGTAGAAACTGCAGTCTTAAAAGTTATGACTCCAACTCTCGAAGCCACCTTGTCCGACATCATCAGAGAAAGGTAGGAATGTGACCTGATCTGAGAAGGTGTGAATGAAATGTTGATATGGTTTGGAGCTGGCTCCCTGCCAAGTCCCCAAACCCCACCACAAGAAGTTCCTCCCCCCCCCCAACCAAGGGAGAAGTGGGGAAAAGTAAAAAAACCAAGAGAACCGAAAAGAAAGACAGCTAAAGCAATATATATATAAATATATTTACTTATATACAATTATATACAATTGAAATATATATATATAATTCTAC
>JAWWLV010000024.1:18418197-18458944 GCA_035041135.1 Platyrinchus mystaceus
GCCTCCGCCTCCCAAGGTCGACAAGGCCCCGCCAGGCCTCGCTCTCCACCCCGGCAGACTCAACAGCAGGGAAACCCGAACCTCCAAAGCCGCCGGAAGGAAAAAGGGCAAAAGCCTCTCCTCCTTTCTTTTCATACCCCGGCTTACGTAAAAATGGTAGGGAATACTGGGTAAATCTGGACACTTCCTCGGCTACAAACTGGTCACCAAGGAAGGCCCAGACCAAACGACCACAAATGTTTAGTGCACTGATTGCCCCAAACACCCTTTAATGCTGGTGCTGCTGCTGTAGGAAATGCAACCGCAAACAAACAAGAGAAAAATAGGTGAAAATGAAGAGCACATTTCAAAAGACCTGTTTCCACTCTGTCTGTTCTTGCCCTGTATTGACAGTGCCTGTCTGCACACTCTCCTCTAAGGAGCAGAGTTGTTACACCTCACTGCAGGATGCAACCTGAGTAAAAAAATACAGTATCGGTATATAGAACCAATTCACTTACACATATCCCTTGAGACAAACTCTCCAGCTGAAGACAGTTCTTTTTGTCAGGAATTAATGAGATAGTTTGTGTGCATATGCAAAGACAGAATTAACACCTTGGGTGACCTGAAGAGGGAACACTGTCTTTGGGACAGTGTATATAAGGGTAGAGCCTCTGTATAATCTTATTTTACCATATTTATTATAATTATTCTAGTACCCAACTGCCACCTTTAGGGTTCCTCCTGCAAGAGCTTTGCAGTCAGGGAAATGTTTTGTTGTCAGGGACTTCTCAAGTGAACAAAGCTATAATGAACATAGATAGGCTTTTGGGGGATAAACTTTGATTTTCTGCTTAGAAAATTTAAATATGTTCCTGAGGGCTTTTTTTTTTTTTTTAGGTTAGAATTTATAGCATCCATTTGATTATTCCAACACAGCTCAGCTTTAGAGTCTTTATAATGATGAGTATTTTTTTTTTAATTTTTACTCTGCCCGTTGTGTCCTCAAACCCATAATTTTCTAAAGTTACATTAGAACAGTATATATATGTGTATATATTAACTCTTCACATATTTCAAACTTTAACTTGATAAATATTTCTGCAAGAAAAAGAAGCCAATAAGCTGGTCCCTTAGATGCATTTCTTATTTTCATTAATTCTAATGCTGTAAAAACTAGCAAGGTAAAACCTTGGCCCCTGAAAATTGAGGGGAAATTTTCCTCTAAGTTTTGTTCCCCAACATTGCAAAAACTTTACCTGTTTAAATTGAACTGTAAAATTTTTAAGCATTCAGTAGGGAGGCAGTGGATTTTTTTCTCTTCTGAGTTTCCTTCCCTTTTCCTACTTTTTTTTTTAAACTGTGTAGTGCTAAATATAAGTTTACCTCAAACAGAGACATTTTCACGTGGTGAAGTAGACATTAAATATGTTAGAGGTGAAATATGTGACTTGAGTAGAACCTTCAGGACTCAGTGTGGTCTGGGATCTTCAGATCCCACAGGACTCACTGAAAATCACTGGGGACTCCTGAAGCGCAGATATTCCATTTGATATTAGGTAACTTACTGAGGAACCCTAATGTAGAACTTTTAATTCCCCATATAAGCAACAGAGAGAGAATAGGCTTCTCTAAAGGGTAATTTATCCCACATAATATTGAGTAACTTCTGAGGAGGGGCCAATCTGTCCCCTTTGGCTGCATGAGAACCGCAGAGTACATTTTAATTTAACCCCCACATTAGATGGGTGGCAGACAGGCTGTGCATCAGAGCCGGCTTATAATCACTAATTGGAAGGCACAGGACCCTTGACTGACTCAAGAATGATGAAAAAACTCCCAATATAGTGATAGTTTTCTGGGAAAATGATGCTTTTGGTGTGTCACCTTCTTTGATGGTGCAAATGGTTTGTTCTACAGGCATGAATCCACTCTGGGATTATCTTTTGGTGTCATATCAGGCACAGATTTACTGAGTGGTGAGAGGGTCTGTAAGCAATATTTAGTATGTGTTCCAGTTATTACTTTGATTAATGCACAGCACTGAGTTACTTCCTTAATATGCCTGATTCCTTTGGATCAGCTTTCTACAGCAATAACTGTTTAAATAGTATCACATATACAATACACAGCATTTCACTTCTCAGACAAACTTTGCCTCAATCAGGGTTTATGTATAATTTTAATGTGCATCAGTGGTTACTTGGACAGTACCTAACTCGCAGAAATGAATGGAAATCCCCTTGTGGGAAACTCTGTTTAGTATGAGGCTTAGGCTGTTTTCAGTTAAAAGAAGAATTTGAGATCAAACTATCTTCATGCTTCTATAACTGTATTTTCTTTTGTCTCAAACTCTGGGATTTTTAGATACTTTTTTTAAAAAAAGTGCAGCTTGTAGGATAAATATTCTTAGGATTGCTTAAAAAGAATCGTTGAGAATTATTATTTTTAAAGTTAGATTAAATAACGTTTCACCTAACATTATATAACCTAAGTATAATTTCCTCTTAATTTCTGAGTGAAGTTTTGAACAACAATTCATTGGCAAATATTTCAAATATTGGGGCTAAGTACTGTGTTATTACATCCAGTGTTCTGATAGCTCCAGCTTCAGGGATACTGAATAAGAAACTTAAGAAAGTAAGACGAGTAAACAAAAAAGCTATTGGAGAAGGGTTTGTTTTGTCACTGTGATATCCCAGTTGAGCTGCTCAGTAATAGCAATTGGGTATCTTGAAGTGAACAACTTGCTGAGAGGAAATGGAACCCTACTACATTTGCTAAAACTCCTGCCTGCCCCTGAAAACCTCAAAGCAAAACCACCTCAGAGCCCAGCTTTCTGGAAAAATGTAATTCAAACAGAATATTTGAAGAAAGAAGACTTTAAACCTCTCTTGGTTTGTATTCAGAATACTGCAGAAATTAGTCAGGGTGACCTCTCTCATCAATGCCTCAATGCAAGTGAGTGTAAATATTTTGAAGCTCCCCTGAGTGCTTTATGGTGTATGTGGGAGCTGCCAAATATCTCATTCTGAGAGCATTTGCTGGTAGTGTTTTAGTGAAGTGGAACACTAATCAACACCCTCATTTTAAAAATTAGTTAACTGCACTTCCTGCACTCATTTTAAAAAATTAACATCTTTATTTATCATTTATAGGAAATGACATTAACATGCTCCCCAACTGACCTGGTAAATTCTGGTGTCTCTGAGACACTGAAAAGAGAAAGGCAGTGGCTGTTCTTTGTGCTATTTTATACCATGCACAGAATGAAAACAGTCCTTTTATTTCCAAATAGCTGAAGCTTTACGTAGTGAAAGTGTAGAAGGCAAAACTTTTGCTGCTTTTAAGACATGCTGCAATAGGGCTCTATGGCACACCTGGAACGTGGGGATGCTCAGCAGTCAGTGATTTTACCTTTCCAGAAAGTGGGATCATTTTCCATACCCAAGAACTGTCAATACAAACAGCTTCACCCCAGAGGTACTACAGAGACCATCCTGCTGCCCTGTCCTCTCTACATTTGGATTGCGCTTACAAGAAATGAGTCAGTGAAAAAGCACATGCTGCTCCCAAGAGATATTGTGATTCAATGGCATTTTAGCTCTTATCAATACCTTTTTAAAGAGGTTCCCAGCTTGCCAGATTCCCAAATTCAAGCTATTGAAGACAACTTTTATTTCTTATTGCTCAGACACAAAACAAGAGTTCCAGCTATGATTTTCCTCCAAGAAATTGTGTTCATCATAGACACGTAATTGTTTTTATATGAGTAATATCTCTTGAATATTCTGTGTACCTTATACTGTCATGCATCTCCCTATTGTATGCTTCAGAACTAAAATAATGGAAAACTGGAATATATTTCAAGGGATTTGAGTTCTGCCCTCAGAATAGGCTGACTGGGAAGTGAATCTGGTGCCTCTGGTCTCATTCCTGTCTCCTTTGTACCAGGCTGAGTGAGGTAACTTTGAAGATGTCAGCTGGCAAACCCATAATCAAAGTGAATTGCAGACTCAGAAGACTGAAATTGAAGTTTGTAAATCGAAGGCAATTTTCAAAACCCCCAAAACCTTGCAGTGGGTTCGCTGCCCTTCCCACAACTACACACACCTGCTCTGTCAGGGGAGTGTTCCAGTCCCAGTTATCTCAGCCAGCTCTTTGAAGTGGAAAGGGATTTTTGGGATAATGCTTATTTCTCTTTAAGATATCCCTGAAGTTTTGGGTTGAGGAGTTCAGGAAATTAAACTAGTCTCATAACAAACACTATTTTAGCCATGAGGAGCAGTGAGAGGGAGTAAAAGGACTCCTCCTCCAAGTCCCTGAAAAACCCTCAGTATGCTTTGCTCCAGCACCTGACTTTCCACATTGGCTGCCGACACAGAAACATGCTACTGGTGTGGCTCCTGCCTTGAGGAAGGTCCTGTCCCATTTAAACAGGGTGGTACTTGGCTGACAACTACGCCTCGGAAAATTAGCATTTAAATACGCGTAAAGTAATCCGAGCTATAGTGTTGGTCTCCAAAGGCAGCAATGAATAAACAAAACTGCAAGTATTTAGGTCCTTCTCCCCCTCAGCTTCCATTCTCAGAATGAATATACTGTATTCAGCCCGCCTGTAAGTAACATTAGCAGAAGGTAGGAGAGACACTGCCTAGCAACCCACAGAAATCCCAAAGAGAGGTGGAAAGGAAGTGATTTTCATGTAATTATTCACTTCTACAAAAGCCGTTGTCAGGTAGACACTAGAAACATAGCTGTTTTATTATTCCCCTAACCTACTTTTAATCTTTTGAGAATCACTACCATTAAAGAGAGGGAAAAAAGAGCTTAATTCAGCCATTTACTGCCTGGTCGTTTAAGTTGTGTTTTCCTGCTCTAATGAAGGCTGTGCTTTCAGAAGCTGTGTTGTTTAAAAAGCCCTGGTTAGTAAACTTCAGAAACAAACTCACTCCTGTATCCAAAATTCAACATTTTTGTTGCTGCTTCCCCACAATGCACAGTTCATATTTTGTTTTGGTTTGGTTCCCCATTTAATGGCATTTGCCACTGAGCAATGAGACAATTATTTATTTATTTATTTTCTAAAAAGGCATTTGGGGACAGGGGGCAGGGGCTAAAGAGCTTATTTATTTTAGGTAACATAGTTGGTGCCAGTGTGCTTGGATCCAGCAGGTTTTTTTCCTTTACTTTTCTAAGACAGGCAACCCAGCTTTGCCCTCAGCCACAATTCCTTGGAGCTGACTGAGGCTGCATGGAGATAACTAAAGGATATATTAGTCCTGTTCTTGCCATCTGGATGAGCCTGGAGGAGTTGAGCTTCACTTGTACATCACACTAAATGCTCTTTTACATCAATGACTGTCAGAACAGTTGCCACTTCAAGTAGCCCCAGGACATGCACATTTTCAGTGGATAGTCTGATTTATATCCTTATTTTTCTACATTCACACTTCTAGCATAGGTTCAATAAATGTAGATAGTAAAACAGACACTGGAAGTTTACTTTTAAAGGGGTGCATTTAATGGAAAATAATTATATCAAAAGCATGTTGAATGATTACTGAAGGTGTATTTGGTGAGGCATCATGAAGGACATCATGAAAGTTCTCAGAGGCTTTAAGCTGTGTCTTTAGTTAAAGTAACATTCTACTCAGAGAAGTTACTTCAAAATTGTAAATAGAAACTAAAAATAAAAATAGTCTGTTCTGCTCACTGGTTGTTCCAAGATTTCAGTTCCAAGTGAGAAGTTGTATTTTCCTACTCAGCAAAAATGTTTTTATTGTGACCCTGGGTATTAATTAGTTTAATTTTGTGAAATAATTTTTTTGGTCTGATTTCTAAACAAGTATGTCTTTTTATATTAACTCCATTTAAAAGATTTGTAGAGTTTTTTTTAAAAACTAAACACATACCAAGACTATTTTATAGTCAAATATGAAAAACTATGCAGGTATAATAATAACATTTATTGTTCCCTCTGATTTTGCCTGCAGGATTCATTGTAACAAGATACATAGTCAGGAGAAGAACAGAATGCATGCAAGGAATAGATTTATTCACTTTGAATGTCTGCATCTTCTGAGTGTTTGGGTTGTTTTTCAGAATAGAACAGAACTTTGCCCTCTGAGATCCTTATTTTGGCAGTTGCACAGCTCAGACATTCAGCTGATTTTTGTGTCAGCTGCTATTGAAGAACAAAATTCAGCTGATTGCACGAGAGTGGCTAAAGAATAAAAGCAAGCTGGTTACTTTTCTTTTTCATGCCTTTGAACAGAGATTTCAGTTGATGGCAGTGAATTGTCTTTGCACTTCGTGCAAGGGAATCTGAAGGCGATGCAAGTGTGGTCTCTGGGGCAGATATGGTGCTTTGGCCACTTCTCCATCCGTTTCACAAGGCATCCTGCATTGAAAATATCCAGAATGGGTCTCTGTCTGTTTTTTCTGGTGGGATACAATGTGAATGTATTTCGTTTTTTATCTTGGTCAGCATATGAGGAGCACAGGAAGTGCCAAACCTCCCCCCAAAGCCACACAGAGACTCGTTCCTCCCACTGTGAACATACCTGGCCTGTTTATCATCCTGGTGTGTTCTCCTGCTGTTGTCAGCTGTGCCAAACCATGCCCAGGAGAACAGGTTGTGATGTAGCTGAATATTCTTCATAATGAGAAAGCCAGAAAGAAACTACTTTAATTAGAATAAGATCAGGGGGAATAAGATCAGCACCCTCCACTGCTGCCTACTTCAGCATTTTTCTTGGAAGTAACATCCATATATACACAGGAATGCAACTCATAGCAGAGGAATGCAATAAGCTGTAATTTAAGGAATGATTCTTACAGCTGCACATCACCCTATGCTGTGTAGGCACTCTGCAATCAGCAGAATAATCCTGGTGTTGTCAAAAGTTCATCTCATTGTCCTTTATAAAAGGAATCTAAGGCTGGAAAAATAGTCTTGGTAAATTAAAAATGGTAAAGCACATTGGGAAACTTCAGGCTGTGTGGCAGCCTGTGGCAGGAGAGTGTGTGTTCTCTCTGTTCTTAAAATCAGAGTATTATTCTGAGTAGCAGAGTCATGTGGCTCTGGATTCCTGTTTGCTACAAGGAGGTGTTACAGTCAGGAGCCTCAGGAACTGTACATCAGCAAGTCTTCATGTTCATTATATATGAACATAGCTTGTTTTTTTTAATATAGCCAAGTTATTCATGTTAGTTCCATATGTACAATCACAGCTATTCTTATGAGTTTCAATGTAAAACAAAGGCCTTTTAATCAGGAGAGGAAAGAAAGGTTCCAGGTGGACCTCACAACAAGGTCAAAACATCTTGGTGGGGTCTGTCTCTCCCTGTGAGTGTTCTCTGAATGGTGTGTGTAGGCTTAGCACGAGCACCTGATGTTTTCTGCAACAGCAGAAAGGTTCCCTTGGTTTTCAATTCCAGCTCCTTCCAGTTGGGTGTTTTAACTGGGAGCTGAAAGCAGATTGAATGATGAACCAACAGAAAAGAAACACCCAGGCTATCAG
Organism: Platyrinchus mystaceus; assembly: GCA_035041135.1. NCBI lineage: Eukaryota > Metazoa > Chordata > Aves > Passeriformes > Tyrannidae > Platyrinchus > Platyrinchus mystaceus. The sequence goes on from JAWWLV010000024.1 coordinate 18,425,706, forward strand.
AGGTGAAAGGACTTTGTTGTTTTCCCAAATCTATTATAAACAGCTTTTTTTTTTTCTCATCACGTTATGCTCAGTATCTATTTTGGGTTTTCCCACAGTTTTGTGTCAGAAATTCTTTGCCCTGTGCTGACCTGTTGTAGCAGTTCTTGGAGCTGTGGTTGGCATGGCCAAAGGCAGCACTCCCTGAAACGCTCTTACCTCATTCCAGTGGCAGGAGGAGAGGAAGGAAGCCTGTGTCAGGGTTACTTTTGAAGTGGTTTGATTCTCCAGAAGCTTCTTTTAGTGCTCACAATTAAACATGTTGTTAATTTCCTCATCACTGACGGGGTTACTCATTAAGTGCAGGTGCTACTTCAGGATCAAGACTCACATTTTACAGTTTCTTCCAGTCCTGTCACACAACCTTTTTGGCTACAGGTTTTTTTACTCAGGCATTATTACTGTGATGAAATTCTGCAACTATTCTATGCCCTTACCTTGAAATTTCATTTACTATCTCCTGACAGCAAAGGCTTTACTTTTTAAATTCTCCTTTGAAACCAAAGGCAATCTGCTCTTTAAAATACAAACACTGCTGAGATTCATCAAGAAGTAATGAATAATTTAAATTAAAAGAAAACCTGAAGTGTTTGCTTCTTCTCTGATAACAAAATGTGAAACAAATGACTGTCAACACTTGGAACATCTCGTTTTAAAGGAGTGAAGCACTGAACTGGCTTGTGAGGTGTCCCATATTCTCATGATGGGATTGTCATTAACCGCCCTGTAGTTAAGGGTGCTTTGAGCTTTGCAGCTCAAGTGGGTGTTCAATCTCACTGTTAAAAATGCGGAAAAAAAAGGTACATATTTATGATGCTACTCCCCTGGGGTGTAACATATTCCAGCCAGTACTCGGGCACCAATGTGAAATTAATCCCCTTGGGTTTTATAGGAATACTCAAGGAAGCAAACTGAACCGTGTGGGTGCAAACATTAACAGCCCTGATGTGCATCATTTCTAACAGACCTATCAGCTGGGGGCTGTAGGAGAGGCCGTGGACAGACAGATCAACAATATATACATTTTGTTTAATGGGAGAATCTTCAGGGTGCTTGATTGTTGTTCCTGTAATATATGGAGAAACTTGGATGTTGCAGTTCTTTTAGCTCAGCCGTTGCATTGAAACTCTCAACTGTCACCTGAACAGTCTCACAATGATTTTAATACCATTAAGAAATCTGTGAAGTATAATTTAGAAGGCTGCAAAAAGAGAAAGGGTGATGTGTGTGTTTCTTTACCCACACAAATCTCTGAAACTGTAACCTTCCACTCCAACCAGATCTGTGAGTCAGACCAGGATAACAGGGAGCAAGGATAGGACATGGCTGAGGTGATTTAGTGCTGCATTGGGGCATTTCTAAAAATGCATATTCTCTTTGGTTTGCTTTTCCCCTTTTCGCCACTCTTTGAGCAGGAGACTGAAAAATTAAAGCATCAGCTGGTGTTTACCCCAAGAGCTTGTGCCTCCAGCCCGCAGATAGAGCCTCAGGGGCAGAGCAATGTAGGCTGACCACGGGCCTTTGGCCTCCAGGGCTTGGACACGGAAGTGGGAGATCCTGGATGGGAATTTGAACACACAAACATAATTTCTGACTATCACATTTCTAATTAACCCCTCCCATTTCCACTCAATATGTCCTCAACGTGCATTTTAGGCGTCTGGCATTTTTCCTATATGTGCAAACATGCTCAATGAGACAGAATAATGAAATTCCATGAGTAGCTTCCTACCTGAGGTGAAATAATGATGCTTTTCAGGTGACAACATATAAAAAAAAAAAAAACCAAACCAAAAAAAAAACCCACCTAAATATCCTTTAAGAAGATCAGATTAAAAACAGCTGCCTAATTTTCCCATGTTCCTCAGACAGAAAAAAATTTTACACCTTTTTAGTTATTCTGCTGTTTGACAGGACTCTAGAAGCTCATGAAAGTGCCAGTTAAAGTCAGTTTATCCTGGGGGATATTTCCTGTAGTCACGGGAGGATTTCATAACACCTGCATAACAGTGTATACAAAATATATACAGAGAATACCGAAAGTAAAGGGAAGGTACAAAGTTAGAGAAAACCCTGGAATCTAATTATATTCCTTCAGATGAGCAACACTAATTTTTATTCCCTGCATTTTGGAAATAATTGATGTCAACACACAATAGGTTTTCCCCAACGTCTCTGCTTTATTTGGGTACAGCACCAGCTAAGCTCATTTCAGGACAGTTATGCAATATTTTGTTTTATCCTTTTCACTCATTGCTTGGCCCTGTAAATGTGCCACATATAGAGCTGGATCATCACAAAGAATGGCTCAGCCTTTCAAAGTGACTTATTTCTGCACTGTCCACACACTTCATAAACCTCAGTTATTTTGCTTTCAGTGTATGGCATGACCCCATCTTACTGGCATTGAGACTAGACTGAGAGGACCTCATTCTTGTTGGGATTTTCAGTCTGAAATTGTTTTTTTATACTGCCTTTTTTAAAGTTGTTCAAGACACGCCTTCCATTCACCTTAACTGCAACAGTGAGTGCTCAGTAACTTTGCGCTTCACTTTGGACACCAATTAAAAGAGGAGAACCCAGTTAATGAACATTCCCAAAGGTTGAAGTGATTTATGGACATAATGTCACATAGAAACTTTAGAGCAGGGCCACGGAAAGAACTGAATTCTCCAGAGCAATGTTCTGCTGTCTTCACTGCAGCACATCCACCTTCTTTCTTCTTTATCCTTCATTCATTACATGAGCTAAAATCATGGCAACAAAGGAGGCAAGGGGTGCTCCAGGCAGCAGGATTGACCAGCTCGCTTCATCTCCCCAGGCAGAGAAACAAATATTAATGTAAATGAAGGTTGTGTCCTAGACCTACACACAAGAAGGCCAAATTAAGGTTACCTGGGCTGACTTCATATGAGGGTGTTGGCAGCTGAATTTTGCAAACTTTGCTCTTTTAGTAAAAAATATTCCTGCTTGTTCTGTCTTGTGGGATTGTTTGTACCAACATGAGTTATCATGCTGAGACTGCTGGGTGTGAGCTCATGGTGTGAGTCAGGAAAGCTGTTAATGAAGTGTGGGAGAGCCCCAGAGTAGGGATCAGGGCACAGACAGCTCTGCTGTTCCCTTCCCACTCAGAAAATGGGAAGTGGAGAAACTCACAGTCTTTCACTGTTGTGCCTCCCTCCTACAGACAGTACCATAAAGTTGAGGCTTGGTCATATCACCTTCTCTCTTTGGGATCAGAGCTCCGTTCCATGGGCTTGGTGAACAGCCCTGAGCCAGCAGGAATAATTCCCATTCAGGGAACGGGAGCAGTGGCTGCGCTGTTGTGTTCAGTGCATGGCCAGAGAATGGCTGTAATGGGGGTGCAAAAATGTGAGCACAGGAGATATACAGATTCTGTCCTTTGGCATTGGGATTTTTTAAATATTAGGGTAAAATAAAGGTTTGGTGCTTTAATTTTAATCTTGTTTTGGCATGAAAACCGTTTATATGAGATGAAAAAACAAAAAAAAAAAAAAAAGAGAAAGACTTAGTTGCACCTTTTAAAGTAGGTGTTGATAGAAAATATAAAACATTTTCAGCCCCCAAATTTATGGATGCACACTGTTGAATTGACTTAATTGTCACTAACCAAAGGATTTTCAAGCAACAAAATTCATAAAGCATGAACAGGATGTTCTCTGGAATTTGCTCCTGCCAGGAACACATTGAGCCACGTCTCCTTTCAGACCTGTGTCCTCCTTTTGTCCCATCTTGTCACCAGCTGCTGCTCCAGCTTTGCAGCTTGATGGCAAATGAAAGCTCTTTGTCTCTGACCCTCAGAATTTCATTGTTCTGCAGAATTGTGCTACGTTCATTCCATGTATTTGGAAAATGTAACAACTTCTAGACAGTGCAGATTCAGCACTCTCTGAAATAATTGACAATGTTTTTGTGGCCATAAAGGAGATGGATGGCACCTGGATTTGGGAGTGGTGTCTACAAGAGCCCATCTGTATCCACTACAAGTTTTAATGAGAACAACTTCCCTTAAGGTACAGTCTGGGAATGACTAAGAGTGATGTGACACAGATTAATACACAATTTGTGTAACTCGTCAGGTTCTCCAGCCACAGCTGAGTACTGCAGTCTGATGTTAAATGTCAAATGCACATCAGCTGTTGGGGCAAGGATATGGAGAACTGATCTGAAATATCAACTGCATGGCTTTGAAGTGTTGGCGTGTCTGGGCTTGTGGCAAAAATACACCAGATTTAGTCCAGCTCTCATGTTTTTCCAGCTACCAAAAATCTTCCTGTGATTCCTAAATTTATTTCCCTATTTCCCACTTTGTTGATCAGTTTTGCCATTTCAGAAACCTGAAACTGAAGTATTAATGGTGATCACAAATTAAATGTTACTGATTCTCTGAGTATACAACCCAAAAGAAGCTGTGCTGATTCTATTATCCCATACAGTAATTAAAATGACTTTTTCCTTCCTGCTTAAACATCAGCTGTGAGTCCTGATGGAATTTCTAGTGCAAGAGTATGACTGTGTCATATGATGTGGTATAGTGCAACGATATGGCTCTTCAATCTAATTGAACTTCTACAGAATATGTGAACATTTGCTTGCAGAAGAGTTTCTCATAAAGTATTTGCCATTTTTTGGGTTGAATCACTGTTGGATGTAATGGTGTTTAGAGCAGACTTGTTTTCTTTGTAGGAAATAATATCATCTCTGGCCAGAATTTCATCTGTTTTTCTGTCTGGGTACAAAGGACCTCCAGAGGGATGTGCTCCTTGCTCCTCCTCTGCAGCAGCTCTGGAGCTTCTCACTTCAGAATACAGTTCTCCTTTACTCCCATTTCCACTAGGACTTGCTGTCCAAGAAAAAATCAGACTTGTGTGGGGCTGGTGGATGCCAACAGGAAAGGCTGTTGCTCATCTGAGTGCTTCACAATGCCCTGCACCAGTGCAGTGTGGAGGAACGGAAAGGGAATGATCCTCATGCTGATCCAATTTCCCAGCTTTTGTCTGTGCCTCACAAGACCGTGCATTTTCAGTTGACCTCTGCTACTCACAGCTTTTTGGGAGCTTCTAATCTTGTTAAAGAGCCTGTCTGTCAAAAGCCTTTCTCTGTGCAGTTTTTCCTTACCAAGTGGTGAAACTCTGGGATGTAACCCAGCTGTGTCTTATTCAGTATGACAGGAATGAAACCATTTAAGCCACTGATGTAAATCAAATGTGATCTTAATGTTATTTCCAAAAAGAAACACTCGACAACTCCAGAGACCAAGGTCTCACTTGATCACATGTAAAACAAACACATCTCCTTCCTATATTTATGAGTATTTGATTGCTGTTATTAGTCACAAAGTCATTACCTGTGTTCCTTGTTTTCCCTCTTTTCCTGCTGCACAGCCATTGCCTCTGGTTATCAGTCTTGGTACTGCTCTGGAAAGCACTTTGATTGTCTACTTTAACAAAAAAACTTACAGAGATCGTTTATCCCAGGAAACCAGGAGCAGGAACTTATTGGACTGGAAACAATAGTGTAGATGTAGGTTCTACACATCGTTGTCATGGCCAAACCAGGAGTTCAAAGGGTACATTCACCTCCAATGAGAACACATTTGAGTAAATACCTATCAAATGGGAATGAGATAAATGCAGATGATTTTATTTAGGTTGCAATACACCTTATAGTGGTAATAAAGCCATTAAATAATTTATACTGCCTGAGGTTCATCTCCAGAAATTCTGTCTCGCTTTCTACTTCAATTAGTACCTGCAAAGACCAGCTGAGCTTTATACCGCTGGGAAGGAGAGGGGAATTTCACTTAAATATTTGTTTTTAAGGTTGTGATTTGTAAAAGGTTTCCCAAACTCTCTCAACCTGTAGAGTTGCCTCTGCAAATTCACAGCCAATATATGCACAAAGGTGATTTCTGCTTGACCTTTTTTAAACACTCAGTGTTTTCTGTCCCCAGGTGTGGGTGGATGCTGGCACACAGATATTTTTCTCTTATGCCATCTGCTTGGGGTGCCTGACAGCCCTGGGAAGTTATAACAACTACAACAACAACTGCTACAGGTAATTCCTTCCATGCTTTTGTTCTGCATTTGTTTTCAGTGATGGAAGTATCCACACACCCAGCTTCACTTAGAATTGCTTCCCTTTTCCTTTATCTGCTTACATGAATATTCATAAGCATTTTGTAGAGCAGAGACCTATAATGTTTCTTATAATTGCCTCAGAGGAACTCCTCTCCAAAATTTGGTGTTTTCATTCCTTTGGATCGTATCTGACCCTTACACAGCCACAAGCCCCTCGGTACACACAGGGATACACAATTGCATGGGAAAATACAGAATGCCATACATGTATAACTGCACGTGGATGTGTTATTTGATCTGCTTTGAAAAAAAATCCCACTCAAAAACTGTTATTAAAACTCACCTAAGTTGGGTCTACACTCTGAGTGTCACCTTAGCCCGTAGTTTGCAGGCCCAGAGTGCAGAGGGAATGGGCAGCATTTCATGGCTCACCTCTGTAGAAATGAGTAGTAGTTGCGAGTAGTGAGAGAATTGCTAATGACTTCAGTAGGTTTTAATCTTTCCTGAATCAATGTCAAAAGGATATGATCCTCACAAAGTCCTCATTCCATGTTACTGGCATGGGCAGGAATACCAACAATACTTTTTTCTTCTGGCATCAGTGGTTGTTGAATTAGTTTTCCTACAGTTCCTACCAGGCAGTAAAGGACACTTTGTATTGAGTCCATTATGATCTCCAGACAAAGAATTAAAATTTCACTTTTCTGTAAAGGAAATAATACAGACCAAAAGCAAAGGAACCCCAAACACACCACCCCTTAAAGCCCCGAAATTGTAGGTATTTAAATTCTAAATTACAGTGTTACTTGGAGAGTTTCAGAAAATGCCTCCTTCTTTCCATGTTTGCTCTTCTGTCAGAGAAACACTGACCTATAGGATCCACATGGAGGGGGGGGGGGGCTGGAAGGGGATTGGAATCCTGGAAACCACAGAGACAGGGATGTATCCACCAGCTGAATGTCTGCAAAGCCATCCAGCCGCAGTTAAGGGCATTTTACCATCTAAACACGCAACTCAACTTAGCAGCCACAAAGTTACTCTTTGCTTTGGCTTTGACAGCCAAAATTCCAAATGTTTTGCTGCAGGAAGTGGTGTAAATCCCCTGCAACCTTCAGAGCTGATAAACAATAACGATGCCCCTACAGAGCAGCTGGTAATGAATGTTTTCCCTGATTAGCACAAGTGATGCTTTAACAAAAGCAGCACTCCTTTTCTCTCTTATTTAATCTTATTTTTATTTCTTTATAATTGCATCCCATCTAGAAACTATTGTGTCTAGAAACTTGTGTCCTCAAGGACTGCAGTGATCTTTCTCCTAGGTTTTCTTTTCTAACTCATTACAAAAAGCAGGAGCTTTGATGTGTGAGCAGAGCTGATGTAATTTTCCTTCCTTCCCTCTGACCCTGAGAGCCAAGGATTGTAAACCACAGCTCCAGCTCTCCTCTAAACTCCTGAGCAAGATGCTGCAACAGAACACCTTTTACTGAATCCAAGCTTCACAACTTCCTCTACCAAAATATTTCCCAAATAAGAAATAGATTTTTAGTGTTTTCTGACATAGGATTCTTAAGAAATCTGAGGGAAGGAGTAGGACAGCAGTTAAGTGCAGAGCACAGCTGAGTTGAGCAGGGCAAGATATACAAAGCAGCTATGCTGTGAAAAGCAGAATTAAATTTATATTTTAACTACTATTTAAAAAAAAAAATCAAAATCAAGATATGGGCTTTCCTCCTGCAATCCCTGCCGTTCATTGTCTGATCATAATATTGATTTTTTGCCCTCTGTTTTCCTACATTTTTTTCCAGGGGGAAAGTTGCTGTGGAAAATAATGGTATGAGGTATTTTAGTGGAAAATGAGAAATCTAAACTGCATGAGGGGTCTTGTGAATTTAAGATTCAAATCTGATTTAATTTGTTACCATTGCAAATGAATTGCGAACAAGTCGCTTCGCATCTCTCAATAGGAAATTAGTTTTTATTGTCCTTACTTAACTTTCATTGTAACACATAAATACAGATCCTCCCTGGATTTACTGCAGTTTATATTAAAAGTAACTCTTGTGAAAGATGAAAATACTGGCAGTGCCATCACCAGGCAGTGTTTTCCCCTCATAAATAAGAAAAAGGTGTACTGATGTTTCCTCTAACTTTTATCAAGCTTGGAATTCCTAATCCATTCAGAGCATCTTAAGGGTTGGTTTAACTTCAGACCATCTCAACAGACAGAAGAGGGAAATGTTCTTGTTCCTGCTTCATGTGCTCCAGATTTGCAGAGCTGATCCAGCTCCCCACTGGAATTGGAAAATGCAGTTCCCAAGAACAAGTCAGGGATCAGCTGCCGTGTTCCCACTGTGGAGCCGGAGTTTCAAGGGATTTCACACACTCTCGAGGGATTCACTATTCAAGGGATTTCACACACTATCAACACAGGGACAGAACTTTCAAGTGTGTCCTCTATCAAGCTTCTAGTTTAGGAGGAAAAGAGGAGTGTGAATTGGTCTGGAGTGGATCCATAAAGGCAAGGAAGGAACCCAAGTGATGAAAAGGGTTCTGTGTGCTCAGAGAAGCTCCTTAAGGAAGGCGGCATGAATTTTCAGCAGTGTCCTGCCTCTCAGGCAGGGAGAGGAGAAGTGATGCATGTCTTGAATTATTCAGGTTATTGGGAGGAATTTAATTTGGAAGAATGTGACGTTTTCATAAAAATTTGAAGTTTTCCTTTCATTTGAAATCAGTTTAGCTTTCATTCAGGCTCCAATGCCTTTCTACCAAGGGTGCTTTTAAAAAATTCTTGTTGTCCTTCCAGTGGTTCTTGGGCATTTGTGTCTTAAAGTTTATTTGTTTCACAACCAACAGATCCAGACCCCCCCTCTCAATTTTCCTTCCCGAAGTAGCAAAAAATGACTAAACTGCAGGTTACACACATCTGTCTGCAGGGAAAAAAAAACACAGGAGTTGAGGGGTTAGTAGAATTCCTGCAAAGACTAAGGAAGAATGGAAATTAAAGTTGGAGATTATAGGACTGGAAACACTGGTGGGTTCCCAGAGAACCTGCATTTGGTCTGTGACTGCCTCACTGGGGGATGAAAATGATTCTGCTATATGAAAAGAACAGGTACTGTAGGTGATGAAAATCCCCTTAGATTGCCTTTTGCCCATTTCCTTGGAGAAATCTGTTCTTACCCTTTGGATATTTTGGGCCATGGTGCTGTGGTTTTTAGGACTTCCCTGTGAGTGGAGGATTGCCTGTGATCCTCTTGTTCAGTGGGGTAGTCCAGCTCAAACCACTTGGACCTTCCTTCAAGAGTGAGCAGCAGACACAGACAGGGGCTCTGCAGGTGCACAGGGAGTGATGTCTCTCCACCTCCAACCTTTATCTCATGCTTAAAAACCAGCAGTCTCAAATGTCCTTTGCCATCATTCATCAGCAAAAAAAATACCTTGTTGTTTGGACTGCATTTGAAGCCTGAGAATTATCTAAAATAAATCTTATCTGTAGAAAGCAGGCTGTGCCAAGTGAAAGCATCACATGGCTGGTGAACAGCCACCTCCGTCCTACTGTAGTAGTATTTCTTTTTCCCCGCAGAGGTTTTAAAAAATCTATCTTTCTGACCTCTCTTATTGACAGGTTTTCATCACACTCAGTTTTAATTTCTCAGCCCTGAACTCACCAGTTTCTGAGGTGAGAGAGGGTGCAGTGAAATCCCTCCTGAGCTTACTTCAGGGCTGAAATACACTGAGAAGGTCAGGAAGGTGGTGTTTTGCTTTGTTTCATTTCTCTGTAAAGCACAAAGAACTCTGTGCTCCTGGTTCCTTTCTTTTAGATTCTATTTGATTGCTACTTTGCTTTAAAGCATCCAAAGCTGACCTGGCTGGGAATAACTGCAGAACGCAATTTCATATGAAAAACAAATAAATAACGGGTTAGAATTCTGACTATTTTCAGAAAGTATTTTAAGGAACCTATTTACCCTTGTCAATAAATAAGGTTAGAGGGAGTTCAAGCAAGAAATAAGTGTGAATTTCACAGGACTGGTCCGAGTATTAATCCACAAATTTTTCATTTCTGGCACATTTTAGTAATTTGTAGATGATTTGACAATTATTTTTTTTTTTTTTTACTTTGAAATGGTTATGAAAACACAAAACCTTCTCAAATAATGGTTTAAATTAACTGCAGTAAAGTGATGAGAGACAGCCAAAGCCTCTCATGGCCCTTTGACCATGGTTGAATTGATCTCTCATTTTGCAGCACAGAAATGTCGGGCTGCTCCCTCGCCAGTTGAATTTGTGTGTCTGATGCTCAGGTGAGTCTGAGCTGGTATCAGGAAGAGCTTTGGAGAGATGTGGGGTAGTGTGGGGCTTGTTAGTGAAGGAATAAGATGCTGGACCTGGTCACCTCACCCCATAAACTCATGAGATGAAGTTACAGGATAAAAATACTCTATGAAACCTGCCACAAAACAGAGAGTTAAGAAAAGGAGTTTTGCAGGAATATATGCCAGGACTTTAAAGTGTGAATTTTCTCCAATTCTCAGAAAGTCCCTACAAATCTATGACAAAGATGTGAACCATTATTGAAGCTGTGAATTTTATAGGGTCCTTTCTTCCAACCGATAGTTTGTGCAAAAACTTGCTTCAGAGCCATAGTAGGATGGGAATAAACCAGGCTAAGGGATAAGCTTGAGACAGCTGCAGGCTTGCCTTGTGTTTCAGTGGTTTAGGATCCTAATTTACTTTCAGACATCTGGGTTAGACCATTACTTTCTCAAGTGCACAGCTCTCTCTCCTGGCAAGCAGTCTTAACAGACTGACTGTCATGATAAATCATTCTTGCCCCATCGTCCCTCACGCCTGAAGAGCCGTCTGAGTGCAGGACGTACAACGATATCTCACTGAGCTCTGGGGAAGATCACACTTTTCTGCAAGAATATCTTGCCTTTTTTTTAAAGTGATTTACTTCTGTGACGTTTCCATTCTGGGGAAAGAAACACTTCTTCACCTTGGCCTTGTCATTGTCACAGTTTGATATGTAGGATATGTTTGTCTGAGAGGCCCCTACACCATCTTGGCCTTTGTTGGGCACTTTTTCAGGCATGCACAGATTTCCTAGACTATCTACAATTCTTTTCATACCCATAGCTTCTTAAAAAAAGTTATAAACCACACTGGAGTTGTATTTTGTATGGATATATATTGCCAATACAACTGGAATAGAAGGAGCTAAGATATGACCACAGGGTTTGTTTTTATTTCCCAGGAAAATAATGATACCAATTTTATATATTTTATAAATGAGTTCATGCCCTCTGGAATATATTATTGCAACTACTCTGGAGTTCCTAACACCATTCCTGAGATAGTTTTACATGTTTTCTAAAGGTTCCATTGGAAAAGAGCAAACAGGTTTGCAATTCCATCAGTCAAAACACAGCCAGGGTTTTATGATGGTATCCTCCTGCACATGTTTATTCCTGGCTGGTTGCTCCCAATCATAACATGAGTTGGGAGCTTACTCTTAATGAGCAATCTACTATCCATGCCTGCAGCCTGGGGTTCTGTTAGTCCTGTGGCTCAGTGTATGAAGGAAACCCCTGCTCTGGAGATCAACAGCAGTGTTTTTTATTTATATTTTCAGAGACTGCATCATGCTCTGCTGCTTGAACAGTGGCACAAGTTTTGTTGCTGGTTTTGCTATCTTTTCAGTTCTTGGATTTATGGCTTATGAACAAGGCGTGCCCATTGCAGAAGTTGCAGAATCAGGTAAGTTCCAAAACCAGTTTGCTGAGATAACAAAAAATGCTCAAAGGTTGTAGCCAAAGTTCTTAGTCTGTGCCATGGCTTGTGGGTAAGACAACTCATTAGAACAACTGCTGTAAGAAGACTTCTTAACTATTCTTTCGGTCATGTGAAAAATATTAATACGATAGTACCAAATTCTTAAAGTCAAAGAGCCACTGTTACACAAACTTACTCCAGCTGATTATTTAGCAGCTATACATTGCTCAGTTGTGAGTGTTACATCCTCATCCTCATCTGCATTCTGTTTTCTTTCAATGAGACAGACTGAAATGCACAGATATTTTTTCCTTCTGAAACAAAAAATTAGAAAGGATATATAAGGGAAAATAAGCTGTAGCTATTAAGGCAATGAGAAAACAGCTTTTAAGAGAAGTCTTTGGAAGTACTCTGAGGTCTTGCTTGATGTATACAATGCAAATACAGATTTCCAGCAGTCAGATTGCCAACACCCTCTCCTGATGCCAGTAAGTTTGTCTCTCAGGAACAAACATTGAGAGACTGTTTATTAAGCATTAAAGTTTTAGTTTTGAGTCCAGAAGGGCTCAAAGGCCCAGCTCTACAAGAAATCAATCATCCACATTCATTGTTGGAGTTGGACATCCAGTGGAAGTGCTGTTTAACACCTTTGTGGGTGTAACATCTTTAAACATCAGTTAAAATTCAGCAGAAGAAAAAGAACAGGGTGCTGCCCAAAAACTAAAACAGTGAGAAAAGAAAATCCTGAGCTGTTGAGGAGAAGAAATGACTCTCATGGAGTTAGACCAAATGAGCAGAAAAACTGCAGAACAATTAGAGCTTCACTAATACTCTCATGGAAAATATTTCTCTTTTCCTGAAGCACTCAAGACAAGTGGCTTATAGTGTTTTAGAAACTGTGCAGAAAAAAAGGTTAAAAGACAACAGTAACTCTGGAATTTATAGAAGTTTGTAACTACTGTGTTAAATGAAAAAGCAGTAGTGTGTTAACAGGACTTCAGTGAAGTTATTGCAGCAGGAGCACAGAGGTACTCCTTTATCAGTGTGTGATACTGCTTTGGTACCCTGCTTTAAAGACTGGCTGACTTCACTGAAAGCAGATGAAAAACAGGCACGGATAAATAAAAATAAGACCAGGAGAACATGAACTAGGTGAGATGATATCTTAGCAGATCTGAGAAGTTCACAATGCTGTTGCAAAAGTGTTCTATTTTGAAGATTTCTGGAAATATGCAGCCCATGAATTGATGTTACACACCACCAGCAGCACTCGAAAACACAGAGAAGAATAGGAAACAGCCTGTAGATATTTTTCTTGCACCAGGCATAGCTCCCAAAATTCAGCTCTTCCCATTGACTGTATTCCTGAACAAGTTGTCAGATACAGTCCTGTCTTAGGAAAAAATACAGATTCCAGGATACGTTAATAAATTATGTAAGGCAATCATAGGACCACAGGCTATTTATTCAGGGAGGTTGGTACTGCTGCACATCCACCCAAAAAAGGAGAACTGAAGGCACTGTGAAGTCTTAACAGAAGTTCACCTTCAAACATCTGTGCAGGATGCAGGCAGAGTCTTCATCACTGATTAGATTCATCACCAAATGTTTAGACTCTGAGAGTTCGGAAGTTTGTCGAGGTTCTCAGTCTTGTATTTATCCCCTCTCATCTGCCATAAGATGAGAATTGAGTTGCGGTGGGTTGACCCTCAGCAGCAGCTGAGCATCCACACTGCTGTGCACTCCCTTATCCTCCCCAGTGGGATGGAGAAGGAAACAGGAAGAGGAAAAGGGAGAAAACTGGTGCATCCAGACACAACAGTTTAATAAGTGGTGCTTATTGAGCAGCAATAGCCACAATGTTGGTGTCAGCAAAGCTGTGGTACCCTCAGCACTGCACAGGCTGCTCTGGAGGAACTGAACTCCAGCCCAGCCAGACCCACACACAAGAATAAACCATTTCCTTTCTTCTCTTCCTTTTCAGGACCAGGACTTGCATTTATAGCTTACCCTAAAGCTGTTACCATGATGCCTCTTTCTCCACTGTGGGCAGCTCTGTTCTTCATGATGCTAATATTCCTTGGATTAGATAGTCAGGTATGAAAAAAATGCTATTTAAATCTTCTGTCAGATTCCCTGGAATGTGGGTATCAGCTCCCTGGGTGTAAACAGCATCTAACGTGATTTAAAACCCAACATTAACTTAACTCTTCGCTTGAGAGCTTCAATTCAAGTTCCTATTTTAAATCTCAGTTATGTGATGCTGGAGATTTCTTCATGATTAACTATGAAGGCTGGTTCAGCTCCTCTCGAGCTTTCATTATTAATATGGAAATCAGTTTGAACTTAAACAGGGGTGATTAAAATTCACAGTTCAGTAAAATACCAGTGTGTCTTCTTTCCCCATTTTTAAAGCACTTTGCAATGAATTTTGAAACTGAATATCAGATAGTGATAATGTAATTTTCTATGGTTTATTTTTACTTCAAGATGCCATAGCAAGATATGTGTAGTCATATCCTGCAGCAAAGGGGCAACATAGAATTTGTCCACCCTGTGTGACCGTAAAAAATGCAAAAGCTGCTTGAAGAAAAATGTAAAGTGGCTGGAATTTTCAGCATGCAGCTCAGCTCTTGGCATGGTTGGGTTCAGGAAGTTTATCATCATATACTGTAGAATAAAGCTCACCAGTGCTTATTTTGCCTGACATTTCCAATCACTAAACTTAACTTTTTAGTAACTGCTCTTTTTCCTGATCTCACAGCTTTTTCAAAATCTTTTTTTTTTTTTTTTTTAATTGAGCAGTTCTCGAATTCTGCTCTGGACTATTCCAATGAAACAGGCTTTATATTGTCTACTTTTGGGCATTAGTTTTGGTTCCTACTTTAGAAACCTTGCTCCAGAGCCCTGGCTCAGAAGCTCAGGCCTCTTGCTTTCTTCTGATGTTTAAAGACAGTGAGAGTGTTCCTGCACTCCTTATTAGAAGTACCTGGCTTGGGCACTCAACAGCTTTGTGGAACTTCTCTCTTCTGGTAAATGGAGAGAACTTCTCCAAAACCCTGTTCTTTTGTGTGCGTCAATCACCATAGCCAAAAGAATCACCCTCCCCCTCCCTCGTTCAATATCCCTCTTTCATAATGATGGAGGAGAAAGAAAAAAAAATTCCCACTTGGTTTTTTAGAACAAGTAAACCTGTGACACTATTTAAGCCACATTTGAAAGATTTAATTTTTATTTAAGCCATCTGCTACAGGGCAAATCCATTCTGAGGTAACACTGGTGAATTCAACTGTTTGGATTTGGTGGTGGACTGGAAATCCATAACTTTGAAAGTTTTATTCTGAAAAGCTTTTCCTCTGTGTTTGAGCTTCTACTTATTGAGCATCCTCAGGGATGATCTGCTCCCTGTGATGAAACCATAGAAGGATATTTGAAGGGTTTGGTAGCAAATCCAAATCTGAGCAGCAGAGGAGACACAGATTTCATTTGTACTTTCCTGCCCTTTGTTGCAGTTCGTGTGTGTGGAAAGCATCGTGACAGCTGTTGTGGACATGTACCCAAAGGTGTTTCGAAGGGGCTACAGGAGAGAACTGCTCATTCTTGGCCTCTCCATCGTGTCATATTTCCTTGGCCTAATAATGTTAACTGAGGTAAGAGGTGCGTTGTTGCAGAAAGAAGGAAATGGGGTTCTGTTTATAATCATAGCAGATTAAAAGGAAGAACATTTGCACACAGACAAATTTGCCTGTCAGAAATAAAACTACAAAATACTTGAGAGACTGTTCTCAGCTACTGTGTAACATCTGAAATATAAAAGGTCTCCTCAGTTTTCCAGTTGAGCTTAGGAAATATTTTAATTAAAAATACAGAGGAAATTACATCTGCTTTCCACCAGCCAACCAAATACACTGGTCATGGTTTCTGCTGACTTACTTTAGGCAGAAACAACTACATTTTGGATGAAAAGATCAATAACGGAGTTGAAGTAAAGTGAGAAAAGAAAATTAAAACATCTTTTGTTTTTATGTCACTAGGCCAGGTCAATCAATGCAGCACATCTCTGAGCTGAAATTGTTTTGGTAAGAGTGGGGTGGGGGGGAAGAATTCTTTTCCCCAAACAAACCAGGGTGTTTGCTTTGGGATGTTCTGAACCAAGAATTCCAAGGGTGTCGGTCGATCCCATCAGTTCAGGATGTCTGCAAACACTGTGTTTGGAAGCCAGGCTGGGGAGGGACTCTGGGATCCTCTGGCATTTGGTAGAAGTTCAGCACTTGTTTTTGTCAACAGCCTCTACCTCCTTCACTTTCCCCTCCCAGGACAGGAAGGAGAGGGGCAGGATCCACACTCTCCTCTGCCCATATTTCTCCTGGCTGGGCCATTAAGGCCTCCCAGTATCCAGCAGTATGAAGGACCAAGTTCCTTCCATGCCTGAGGAGCTGCAAGATACAGTGCCTGAGGAAGTCTGGCTGTACTGACCGTGCAGGGCCACCACGTGTCTCTGTTGTGCAGGGATTGCAGCAGCCAGCTCATCCAGGGACACTGAAATTCCCTCCACAGAGATCCACAAGATTGCTTTTCCAACTGCTTTGTTACTGAAAATGAGCATATTTCAGCCGAAAGAGATGTCTGGTGATTTTAACACATTCTTCTGCTATCCTCAGTATACAAGTCCTTACAACTAAGAGAATAAATGAACTAAACAAACTATATTCAGTTTAAATGCACTTTTAAGGAAAGAAACACAAAGATGGGGAAGAAAGTGGAGACTAGGACAAAATAAAATTTTATTTTAGTGACAGGTCTTGCCAGATTAATCAGACTTCCCTGTATGATGCTCTGTATGAAGCAAATGCAATTGAAGAGAAGCTTTAAATGCTTATATACTTTACCTGTAATCCTTCTTACCCTCATTATGATAAATTGTCTTTGCTGTGTAAAATGAGAAATCTTGAAATAAATCCCTCCCATGATGCAAGTGTTGAGCACAGCACTGAAAGACATATTAATGAGATATACAGCTTAAAAGAAATAGAAGCATGAAGAATGAAGAGAATGCAAGTTCTCCAAACTGACAGGAATATTCTTGCAGGAGTTTTGTGGAGTTGTTGTCCTTATATTGTAGTATCTTAGTTGGTAGATCTCTAAGTTTGCACTTTGCTCAGGTGTTTGCTGAGCCTCACCATGAGCACTTTGCAGTAGAGAATCAGTTTTCTTCACATTTTTAGTGTTCTCTTGCACTTGCAGAAAATTGTCCAAGATGCAATGGATCCCATGTGCTCCCCAGATAGCATTACCTTCAAACTGAAGGGCTGATCTCGAGCCCCTATTTCCTTTATGCAGCTCTCTGCAGAAGGAAGTCTTAGGATTCCTTTCTGTGGAAATGCTCTTTGTGAATCTCCTCCTCATTGTTTCAATATAGAATTTATATGCTATAAAAGATGAAGTATCTCTCACAGAAAGTAGTGCAATATAATTCATATAATTTTAGTAGTCAGGTTATCCATAATGTTACTGATTGGATGATTCGTATTTTTGGATGTGTGTCAAATAACAATGATTCATTTCAGTAATGTGGCTTAAAGGCTGTGAGCTACAGTCACACTTTAGAGGTCAGTTTATTCATTTTACAGTCCCTACATCCTTGGAAAGTGATTCTCGTAGTTACAGATTTTACCTCCTGTCCCCACATTTTAACTAATCCTTTAACATATAAATAGCACAGACACAGAAACAAGACCCTGCATCTTCATGTGCAGCACCAGCAATGTCTGCAGCTCAATGAGATAACAGATGAAATTAAAAGAAGGGAGTTGGGAGATCATTTAGAAACAAGTCAAATGTAGTTCTCTCCACTCCAGATTTACTGCCCTAAAGCAAGTGAACAGTAAAAAAAAACAACAACAACAAAAAAAACCAAACCCAAAACACAAAAAAAAATCTTTCACAGTTAGAAATCACTGAGAGATGAATATTCTTTGTTCCAGAAGCAACCAACTTGAGTAGGAAGATTGCCAGGGAACCAACAGATTGACTGTGTTACTGAAGCATATTTGCTATGAAATATTCCTGCTGGTGCCAACACAATATTTTTTTGCCTTTCCTCTTTTTGTCTTCCAGGGTGGGATGTATGTCTTTCAGCTGTTTGACTCCTATGCAGCCAGTGGCATGTGCCTTCTCTTTGTTGCCATATTTGAATGTGTCTGCATAGGCTGGGTGTACGGTGAGTGCCTGAAAATTCCTGCTGTCTTCACTTCCCATAGAAGTTTTCTATTTGTGTAAAAGCAAAGTGGAAGCCTTGTACCCTTATGGAGTGGGGCCCTCCACATTCCCATGCCCTGTTGAAAATTGGGAATGCCTTTTTTTCCCACTCTAAATAAACAAGACAGTGGAATAGATGTTTATTTTTTCCCCCTTGGTCCTAGTCAGGACTGACCTCCACCTTCACCGTGGAATTACTTTGCTGCCTCAGAGAGAAGGGGTGGCTATAAGCCTTTTTCTCTCAGGAATGGCCTCTGTAGGGTGTGTTCCCCTCCAATTTACAGCCCTCACAGATAAACCCAGGGAAAGTGAACTCATCAACACAGAAGGGACACAGTGGTGGCCCCAGCTCTGCTGCTTCTTCTGTCTCCAGCAAAGTCAGGGGGAAAACCCTGCAATGCTCAGAATGCTCATGGTTACACCCTCCAGCAGTGTTGGCACACAAAGGAGGGACAATTTGGTGAAACAACACATGAACTGCAGATCACACATGTGCCCAGCTATCCAGGGACTCACACACAAGCTTGTAGCATATAAATATATGTATATAATGCTCTTTAACTGGGGTTGCTCAGACTGTTCCTGACAAGAAGCCCTTTCTGTTTGACATCTCACCCGCTCCTTCCTGCAGTTCCTGTTGGTCACACACAGCTGTGGGCAGCAGCCCCTGTGCCAGGAGCACGAGGCAGATGGCAGGGAGGTCTGTCAGAGAAAGGCAGCAGCTTCAGTCCTCACAGCTCTGCCTGTGGTTTTCTCCTCACTGTTTGAAAATACTGGCTGTACCACCTTTTAGTGTGCATTCTACATCTGCTTTTCTGTTGGTTCTTTTTTGAGGCAGGCAGCAATCGCTTTTATGAGAACATTGAAGATATGATTGGGTACAAACCCCTGTCATTGATTAAATGGTGCTGGATGGTCCTAACTCCAGGTATTTGTGCAGTAAGTACAGAATATCCAAATGATTTGTTTTAGACATAAAGAGGGGGGTTTGTACATGATTTTATAATTTTGTTGCTAATAATAACTGAGAAAATGTGCCTATTGATTTGTAGCATATATTTCAAATAAAAATCCCTCTGTAAGTTCTGTAAAAATTGTTAAATGTTCTGTGAATTGTGAGAAACCTTAGCATGCACATTCATAGGGAAAGAAATAATCCCAGAGCCCTAAACAAATATTTGCCAGTACAACAGAGTTTTTTTTCCCTGCATAGTTAGGAGACCTTGAGTACTACCACATAGCTTGAGCTTCTCCAGACTTGTGCTGGTTCTTTTGCTTCTCCAGCCTCCTTTCTCCTCTCTCTCTGGGTAAATAGGCATTTCTCAAAGGAGAGAGGACATTTTTTCTTCTAGTGAAAGTAGAAGAGGCCCAAAGCACATTCCATGTGCATGAAGAAGGGGAGGGAACTTGCCATAGTAGAAGTTGGCAGTACTGCTGCCAGATGTGGATGCATAACAGGGCAAAGTTACAAAAGCAGCATGACCAAATTGTCCATAAACTTGCTCCTGAAAGCTTCCAGTTCTAAAATACACAAATGATAAGCGACTGCAAAACCATGGGTGCTGCAGCACCTAGAGATCCAGGTTCCCTTGGGCTCTGCAAACTCGGGAAAATTTCTGACTCACTGCCACCAGCTCTGAAATGAACTTTATCCCACTTTCTCCCTTAACCACTCTGGAGAAAAGTGCATGGTAGCTGTTCTATATTTCATTAGTATAACTGGTCCAAACTGCTTGATTTGACACCTGTCAAATTTAGACGGATCTATTGGAGCTATTGGGAGGATGAAAGCGTTGGCCTGCAAAACTGCAGATACGCACAGTGAATTAAGGCAACTTTGAAAATTTTGGCTTTCCTTTTTCATCATGACAGGTTAGAAAGAACACAGCTTGTGTTACTTAATAGCAGCTGGTTCAGGGTAGCAAAGCCTAATCTTTCCTGCCCAGGTACTCTTTGCCATCAAAGTGCAGGACTTACTGTCATCAAGAGGTAAATAGGATTTAAACTTGAAATGTTGTTCATTCCTGCGGGAGCTACTGAGATATGTTGCTTAAGCTGTACATAAAAGGAGATATTGCTGGTGGGTTTTCTTCTCTGAGTGAAGAGTTTTTCCTCCTCAGGGAGCCTGGCCTTGCCTAAATACTCAGTCACTACCTTGTTACGCAGTCAGGGTATTTTCAAATGCCACTAATAGTGTCTCTGCTTGTTTCAGGGAATCTTCATCTTTTTTCTGGTGAAATACAAGCCTCTGAAATACAACAATGTGTATATATATCCTGACTGGGGCTATGGCATAGGGTGGATGATGGCACTCTCTTCAATGGTCTGTATCCCTTTGTGGATCTGCATTAAGCTGTGGAAGACAGAAGGCACTGTTATGGAGGTGAGATGTATTTTCAGATTAATGATGCTGAAGAAAGAGAGGAGCAGGGAGTGTGAATCCTCACGTGTGTGAGACAAGGAATTTAATCAATGCAGCAATGCCACACCCCTGTTACAGTGGCAGCCTGGGTTAGCCCTGTCAGTCAGTGCTAGAAAGAGGGATCTGAACTTTCTCTATTTTCTTATGAAGTTCTGTTGTTTGTATTTTTTTTTTTAACTTCACTGACTTGAGCCTGTGGTGAACTAACCAAAACTACAGCTCTGTTTCAGCTCAATTTGCAGCTTAAAATCTCTGTAACATCAGCTAAATGCACTAAGAAGGTTTGTACCAGCCATTTCCTCAGCTCAGCTGCCTTCTTTCCACGGTTTTGGTAACTAATGTTTGTGGTGCCAGGATTTTCCTCCAGGAGCTGGGTAGCAAACACTCCCATGTGTTTTCTGGACAGTTTTCCTGTTTACAGTTTCCTGAATGAGAAATACAGGCAAATAAAAACATTCAGTACAATTGACTGACAGTTGGTATCAGGTTAGCTCAGGTTTAGGCTGACGTTAAGATTACTAAATGTGTTACCTTTAAACTTGAAAGGTTGTTCCTTTCTGTGGGAACTCCAAAGAAAAACAGTGAAG
Organism: Platyrinchus mystaceus; assembly: GCA_035041135.1. Classification (NCBI taxonomy): domain Eukaryota; kingdom Metazoa; phylum Chordata; class Aves; order Passeriformes; family Tyrannidae; genus Platyrinchus; species Platyrinchus mystaceus. The sequence continues at coordinate 18,446,888 of JAWWLV010000024.1, forward strand.
ATGGCAATAATGGAAGAAACAAGAATATAAACTTTATTCATCCATTTGGGATATTGCAGAAAAGCCTAATTATATCCATATTGCAATGACTCCATTTAGCTGATTAAACATGGCCTGGAGACTGCTTGGGAAATCTTTACTGTGGGTACATAAACAAAAAATCAATTTTCCATAATACACGTTTTCTTAGCATGTCAAAAAAGGAAGTTTGCACAAAACTAAACATTAAATATTTCCTTTATGCATCACCCTCACATATCTCTGCAAGTAAACAGTGTTTAAAGTGTGTGTTCTCAGCACTGCAGGCAGGTCATTATCTTGTATATACAAGGATGACAACAGGATTTTTTAATCACAGTTGGAAGCTTCTTGGGAAGCCAACTTCCTGCAGCATCTCTGCTACCCAAGCTGTGAGCCTGTGGATGTTATTGCTAGAAAAGGGAAAGATGAACATGGATATTTTTCTTTGTTCCTTAGCTTAACACTTGTGTGTCTCTCGTTTAGTTATTTTCCAGTGTACATCCTACTACAACGCGAGAAGTAAAACGTGCCCGTTTAACAGGCACTGTGTTGAGTTTCTTCATGGAAAGGGATGTTGCTCTAAATCAGCATAAAACCTCAGTTTGACTTTAGATTTGCCTTCATTCTCTATAGCCTTTGGCCTGGAGTGATTTGTTGAGAATTGTGCAGCATGCAAGTCTGTGACTGTGACCAGAACAGAGAAAGAGCAGCAGACATTCAAGAGAAAAGGCTTTTATAATCAATCTGTTGATGAGACGAGTGTTTGTGACCAGGAATAACGCTCTGATTTTCATTTTCTCCAATTTTCTAGAAATTCAGGAAGTTGGTTACACCCAGCTCAGATCTGAAAATGCGGGGGAAGCTCGGAGGAGGAGCCTACATAGCAGCAATAAATGACTGCGACGCCAAACTGAAAGGAGATGGCACCATTTCCACCATCACAGAAAAGGAGACACATTTCTAAAAGAACTATCTTTATTTTTGGTTGTTTTATTTTTTTTGTATAAATAAATAAATAAATTCACTTAATTATAGAGGCTGGCTTGTTTTGCACAAAATTTTATTAACCAGTTAATTTTAAAGTGAAAATTGTATACTTGTTTAAAAGTGATTTTTTTAAAATTATAAGTAATGATCATGTAAAAGAAAAAGAAATAGTATTATATGGTCTGTTAGTGATGACTTCTTGTAATATGGTGATTTCAGTAAACGTTCTTTTTTAGAAGTTAGAGGGACCTGTATTATGTGCTGTAAAACTTTTCTACTTTGATTTCTGGCAGGTGTTAATGTTGTAGAGATCTCTGCCTTCTAACCTGTAAGCATTTCAGACCATTTCAGCTTTTCATGTATGTATATAAAGGGAACCAGACTGTCTTATTATTTGTTTCAGAAGAAATGATGAGGGGATGGGGCTGACTTGTAGCTGCTGTTGCATCTCTCTGTCTGTGTGTGGGCAGGACTCAGAGCCTTCCCAGCTGAGGGCAGTGGCTTTGTCCCCTGGCTCCCTGTGATCCTGCCCCTGCCCAGGCTAGGCCTGAGTCCTGCCCATAACAAGGCTCTTCTTTAGGGCGAGTTTTGTGACCCTGACAGCACCTCAGTTTTTCCTGTCACCTTCCTTCCACTTCCCATTGGCTCCAACAGGTCAAAAATGTGGTGGAACGGGCCCACTCTTGAGTCATTGTTTTTCTGGAGATTGAATGGAGTTTATTTCCGAAAGGCTCTGAATTTTGCTGCTCTTGTAGGTTAATGGTCTCTAAGAGGATGTGCACTACTTCAGGAAACACCTCAAACCTTTTAATTTTCTTTAATTTCTGTGTGGCCAGCATTTCATTTTTGGCTGGGTCTTATATTCCCTGAAGTGAAAAGTGTTTGCTGGAGATCAAGGTTACTTTATAGACTTGGAGATGTTCTGAGGAAAAAAGAGCAAGTTTAGAGGTCTGCATATTGTGGCCTCTGTCTCTCACTTTATCTACTTTTCTATCCATTCCCCCCAATAGAAATCAAGGATCCTGCAGTGGCAAAGAGTAGCCCTACATGGGTTTTCTCGTGGCACATGGTGGGATTGTTTGTGTGTCCTGTGCAGGGTCAGGATTTAGACTTGAGGATCCTTTTGGTTCCCTGTGCAGGGTCAGGACTTGGACTTGAGGATCCTTTTGGTTCCCTTCCAGTTCAGGATATTCTCTGTTTTCTCTTCAAGGTATTTTCTATATACCCTCAGATTAGGCATTTATTCTTCTCCCCTGAATGGTATTGAGGCTTGCAGTGAAGTCAGAGTAGGAGTCTAGCTGGTGGAAGGTTGGAGTGGTGGTTCTTTTACCTCTAGCAAGATTTCTAGGAGGTCATTTGTATACGGTGCAGATGAAGGAATTAAGACAGGAATGTTGTGACTCGTCTGTGTCACAAAATGAGCAGTATTGGATTAGTCATATCAAGCCTTTTATTCCATCAGTTGTCTGAACTGACTCCCTCTGATTTAAAACTGATTTTGTCTGTGAATCCAACGCCGGGCGGTTGTTCCATGAGGTGTGCAGGTGCCCCAGTGTCAAAATCTCTAGACTCTATTTTGTGTTGGGCTTTTTTCCCGACAATATTTCAAACACTATTATTTGTTCTTGCCAATTTTTCTTGTCCTGTTTTTGTTATTTAATAGTTTTATGAGAAACCTGTGGAGGAACACTGTCCTACACTGCACAGTATTTGGAGGGAGAGACAAGCAACAGCCTAAGACAGCCATGAAGAAATGTCATAAAATCTGCAGTATTTCTGCAACTCAAAATCACCAAAGCTCAGATACTAATACCTGGAGTTGTTAGAAACAGAAGTGGCTGCTGGCCTTTTCCCAAGGAAACATTTCCCTAAAAGTCACTAAGTGTATCTAAATATTGAATGCATAGAACTGTACATGAAAATCAGCATTTCTTTGAGACCTTACTGATACCTCTTAAAAAAGAATTTTCATAAACATCATTAAATCTAGTAGATCTATTTAATTTTACTTTATCTTATTTGTAGGGGGTTTTCATGTGGCAAGGTGGGAGTCCAAGAGAGAACTTCTCTACCACAATTCTACTTCAAATACTGTAAGTCCTGCTTGCCTTTGCACGTCTCTGTTGTGAGAAGCTTAGGATAGGACATTTGGAAGGAACCTGCCTTTAGGCAGGCACAGGCCTACAATCTTGTGCCTGCTAGCCTCCCTCAGAGGGAGTCTGCAGCTTGCCATCCAGAGCTAGAGGGTACCACTGAAAATCACAGTCCCATGGGAAAATAATCCTGGAAGAGAAATGCTCCCTAGAATTGAAACCACAGATGGGATCCATACAATGAAACAAATGAAAGCGACACATTGCCATTGAGAAAATGCCCATTCCAAAACCTAGAAATTTACATTTTTAGAAGCCCTAATGAGTCACAAATATTTTTGATTCAGTGTCCCTTCCTGATCCTTCTCTCCACCCACCAGAGTTGCAGAACAACAGTCCCAAAGCTACATATGGGCCTTGGGGTTGATTATGTTCCTTCTCTGAGCAAATGTGAAGATATTTTCTTACAGTTGAAGAATGTGCAAATATAGGTGCAACTTAGGTTATGCTTGGCCTTGGTTTCTGTGGTATTCCCTTCAGCAATCAGGACTCATCAGGAACATTTCCAGCCCCGTGTGCCAAGTGGTGCAGCCCCACCGCTCCCCTGGCCATCCACGGACACAAAGGGAACCCCCACACAAATCAAGGTTGCCCTTCGAATCAGGACAGAGAAACCTGACTTATGCACTGTAGCTTGTCTGTGTTCTCTGAAGTGCTGTACTCATCCCAAAATCTCCACTGGAACTGTGTACTTTGTCTGGAACACACTTCCTATTCTGCTGCTATGAACCATTTCACCTGTGGCTTTATACACATACAGATGGCTTGGTGTGGTCTAAAGCATTTCACAGTGTTACTGATGTGCTGTGCTTGTACATGTGTGTGCTTAATACCTGACTTGTTTAACATTGTACTGATTAAAAAAAAAAAAAAAAAATTTCTTTTGTGGGGAGGAATGTGGGAGGGCAAATTTCCTAATAGGATTTGTGTTTTGTTTGGGGTTTTTTGAAAACAATATGAAGGGGGGGAGGGAGAGGGAAATGCAAAAACCCCAGATATCTCATGATGATTTTTTTTATGCAGTAGAAACAATACCGCCCTTTTCTGAAATATCTGCAGTATTATTAAAAATAATAAAATAAAAATGAACAACCACTAAGTTTTATGTAACATTTTACACAAAGAAAGAGTCTGTTTGATTTTGAAGGGCGGAAGATTTCATCTATTTTCTTGTTTTCAAAAATTAAAGGAAATGGGCAAAACTCATTCTGTGTATTTTAGTTTATATTGATGTACTTTATATGACACTCCCTTAATGAAATAAATAATCACAACTACCCTTTTAGGGCAGAAGAATATCCCTTGATTCTAAATGGGGAACTGACAAAAAAGGAAAGATTTAGCAACTTTTTTAAGCTCACCCAGGAAATTTGTAGCTGAAAGAAACCAACGTCCCCTGATCTCACAACTTCACGTCACCGTTATTTAGCGGTAATTTAATATTTTAAATTCACGTTGCCAGGGAAAACACAGACCTGCTGCCGCTTTCCTCCCTCTACCCCAACCCTCCCCACCTGTAGCTGGTTTTGCTGGGACCTCTGTGTCATTGGCAGAATTAAAGCCATGCAGGAACTTCTTGGCATGAAACAACAAGCCTGTGGTTAGCTGTCAGTGCCTCCAGCTCCCTGCCTGGCCAGACAGATGCCAGCACTGGAGGGAGACCCTGCAGGGAGGGGAAGTACATCTTCCAGCTGCTCTAGACATTAAACTGGATTAAAATAACCAGCTGTGGCTGCCCTGTCCCTGGAAGTGTCCAAGGCCAGGTTGGATAGGGTTGGGAGCAACCTGGTCTAGCGGAAGGTGTCCCTGCCCATGGCAGAGGGCTTGGAATAAGATGAACTTTGAACTTTAATGTCCTTCCCAACCCAAATTTGTCCATGATTTTTTTTTTTTTATATCAAGAACCCACGTATAGGGAAAAAAATCTTACTTTAGTACATGACACACTGATGAAAAACTGTGATATTCCACTCTGAGGCACTCTATATTATAGTTACCTGCAACAGAGGAAATTGAGTTCTTTTCTTACAGGCTGTTTCTCCTCTTGACTAGCCAAGCATGGCTATAGTAAGGAAAATGTGCTGTGGGTTTTGACAAAGACTTTTGATTCCTCTCTGACTGTCCCCACTCCTAGTTCTTGTGCTGTTACACTGCACGATAAACCACCGCCCCTCTTTCTCACAAAATATTACTGTGAGCTGATGGAGAGGGTCCTTGTACAGCATGATGAGCTCCTTGGCTTAGAAAATGAGGGAGTCCTTGCTGCTGTGGTTTTTCAATTAAACAAGAAGCATGAAGATAGTCAAGAGTTCCTTGCTATAAATGGTTATTGACAAAATATTGGGGTGTGCTTTCTACTTCCATCAGCTGGCTGTTAATCCAGTCCAGCAGTCCCCTCTCCATTCTCACCACTATGGAAAAGGCACTTCAGCTTTTCTTAGATGTTATTGTAAAACATTTTAAGATTAACACTGAGAGAGCTCTGTCTGATTTCTTTTTATTTAAATGAAAACATCCATTTATCATACTACACAAAGATGACTCATTCCTCTCCTCTTCCCAAAGGGCTCAGAACTGTCTGCAATTAAGGCATGCCATGCTCAAAAGAGCAAACATCAGCTATTCAGGCAGACACCTCCAGGGCCAATGCCAAGTTTGGCTGCAGCCAGTGACGTGGGACTGTGTTGTGCTCTGCTCAGCACCCGTGTCAGGCAGCCCTGGCACCCGCACGCACAAGGGAGAGGCAGGGAAAAGGGGCACAGCCAAGTCGTGGGACCCCTCGTGCCTTCACCAGCCTTGGAAAAAGCTTTCTGTGGGTAATTCAGGGCTGTGTTTGTGTTTGCACCCAACCAGCTGTGAGACAGCACAACTGGGTTTGTTAGCAGCAGGAGCTGAGCTGTGCCAGATGCCATGGAGCATTGCCTTGTTCTGAGCGCTGTGGAACAATCACACAGACACTGCAGTTCTCTAAAAGAGCCCTATCCTCAGCTAGCCCCAAAATTAATTTTGGAGAGCAAATGTAAAAACCTCGACAGGAATATGCCCAGGAGTTATTGTGGGCTTTATCAAGTTCCGTAGTTTTTAATTTTTTGGGATGTTTTTCTTCTTTTCCAGAAAAATCCGTTTTGTTGTCTGTGTTGAAGTGCAGGCAAAAATTACAAGCCAAAGAATGCAGGACCAGATCAGCAAGCTGAAATCAGAAATGAGAATAGGCCATTGAGACAAGCAAGGGACAACAGATCTCAGATCTCTATGTGCTCTCTGCAGGCATGAAAGGCTGATGTATTACAAGTGTCACTTATATTAGCTTTTAGTTTTTATTGCTTATTTTTAGATATTATTTCCAGAAAACCAGCCCAGGTTTTGTTTAAAAGTCTCTATTCTTTTGCCAAGTTTTTACTCAGACTTCAGAGAAAACTTGTTGGTTTCTTTAGACACAAATTCCTTTTTCTCCTCCTCCTACCAAGCTTTCAGGCCCACGGCTCCTGTAGGTACCACTTTTTTCCTTGCCTTTCCATATGTGTGAACTTCCTCTTCAACACAGCTCCAAATGTAGCCTCTACTTCTGGAGTAAAATGGGAAAGCACTGGTGCTGGAGGCTATTAGCTAATTGGATTAATTAAAAGTAATTGGCTGCACATGGTGACCATGATTGGCGAAGGAAAGGGAAGTGATATAAGGGAAGGCAGGGAGAAGGTGTTTTGGGGATGGAATTATGTAGGGTGTGTTTCTGTGTATGCTTGTTGCAGCTGAGATCATGAACGATGTGACTGTGGTCTCCCTTTCCCGAGCACACACTAGGTAGCCTGTGTGAAATGTTGGGTGGGTGACAGAATTTTGTCTCAACTGGTTTTCCAGCACTGTAACATCTGGAGCATCTCACATGTTTCTGGATTGCGTTGGAGGCCTTTGTGTGCCATGATCTGAACTGGCAAATTTGTTGCAGGATTTGAGCTGACTTAAAAATTGGATTCTCCCCAGCTGAAACTCCCATTTCCAAACTGAAATTGGAGCAAGTAGTTTATGCTCTTGCCAGTGTCTGCACCATGCTGTGCAGGGAGGGGGTGTCCCCTGGGAAAGATTTTCTGTCTCCACATGGGAGACTTGAGGTGAGGGATAACCTCAGCCTCAGGCTGCCCGGTGCTCCAGAAAGATACCTTTCCACAGTGTTCCTGTGGTGCAATGGGGCCACCTTTTGGTTAAAATCCATCTGAACCTGCTTGTAATGGTTTGAGAGCTCCAAAATCCAATTCTTGAGTCCAAGCCCTCCTCCCTCATCTTAACCCAAAGTGAGATGAGTTTTCCAGACACCACACAAGACTCAAAATGGGGGGAAGGGAATATATTATAAGACTGTATAACAAATAAATATTATAATACATTATACACATAATGTTAACTATTTCTACTATGATACATCAGTATTTACAATGGATCAGATCTCTTATCTCTCCAAAATAAAAGTTCAGGAGAGAAGAAGGAAAAGATCCTTTTCACTGTCAGAGCATCAGTCTTTCTAGGGCAGCAGTTTCTCTCCTTTCATGCAGCAGCTGTAGCTGGATCTTTATCAATACACATGAGAGGGGTCTCTAAGCCCCTCTTGGCCCTTCGACTCCAGGCGAAGGTCTTCTCTTCCGTGGGCTGCGTTCACCAGGACAGGGTCACTTCACCACGTCATATCACGAAGTGCAAGAGGCCTTCGTGACTGTCCTTATCTTCAGGGGTTTTAAGCCCGTTGCAGAGCTTTCATGCTCTGTCTCAAGCTGGCTGTTAGCTTAGCAGCAGTGGGGGGGCGAAGCCCTCCTCCACATTCTATCGGCCGTCCCCATCCAGCTCTGGGACGCCTTGAGCTCCTCAGCTCTTCTCTTTGCGGTATGTGCTGCATTTTAGGACTTCTATTCAGCAGGAGTCCACTCCCTCCATTTTAGGAGGGATCTGAAAGGAGTTTGGAGAGTTTTAGTTTCAGTTCTTACCCCAACTCTCCTTGCAGGAGTTCCTTCTGCCTCTCTTGGCTGCAGTGCCGGCTCTGCTGCTAGTTCCTTATCTCTTGACTTTGTGCCATTCTCCTCAGTAGCGCTGTCCCGCCGCCGTGTTCTTTGTTGTTCCTGGTGTAGAAGCTTCCCCCAGCTCTCGGCTACAGAACTTGGCCCAGTCCACACTGTTCTAAGTCCCTGTAGCCCCCCAGTTTGGGGCTGGGGGGGCCTAGCCCCCAAAGGGGCTCCTGCCCCTTGCTCCTCGTGGCTTAGAACATGGCTATTTCTACCAGCTACAAACTACAACCAACCCTTCTTTTCCGGTCTGAGTGATATGTTTATATTTTGCAGGAGCGCTGATTGGGTTAATTCCAAGGGCCACCACACCCTGGGGGTTACCATTTTCTTCAACTTCAGGGGGAAAACTGTTTTCCCCCACCACACTGCTGAACTCTTAGGTTTGGACACAAACCCCCTCTGCACACCTGCTCTTCTACCATCAGCTTCTCCTAGTTCTTTACATGCACCTTTGCAGGCAGTGAGATTTGCAAGTCCCTTCTGCAGCTGCACCTTTTTTTAGTGCTTTTCTGAGTCTTTTAATCCAAAGCCTTGGTTTTCTGTATCATTAGGTGGCAGCACATCCCAACACAAAATCAGTTTGTCCCCAGAGCTCAGTGACCAAACCAGGGGACAGGGGGTCACATGAGGTTTCCTTGGACCTGAACCGTGATGTGAAGGATGTAGTTAGTCTTTACAGAGAGATCTTCTCTGATGAAACTTTTTTTTATTAAGTATCTATAAAGGTTCATGCTGAAGCTGTCATGAGTTGCCATTGAGACTGCAGTGGTTTAGATTTTTTAATAATGGGGGATAATGTGTGGTATAGGGAAAACCGATGACCCACAATATATCCTGTGAAGAGGAGAAGGTAGATCTTCACAACAATTTTATTTCTTGGGGATTGAGAGGCACTGTTACGCTATTCAAATTGTCATCTCAAACAGTTTTTGTTGTGTTCTCAAGGAAAAAAAAATCTTTCATGACATTGCCGTGGGAGCAGAATCAAATTGCAATTTCTGTATAAAATAGAATAAAGAAAATAAGGGTCCCACCTTTTGCATTTAACAGACAAATATCAGGTAAAAAATCAGCTTAGCAGAAAAAAGGCAGTAACGTAGCTTTTTGAAAATATATGAGGAAATTCTCCCAGTGTGGTCACTGTCAAGCATTTATACTCCTATCTGTGTCTGAGATGGCTTAGGTCATAACACAACTAATCTTCATCCAAGTTTTGATTATCTGCTCAAGACCACATTGAGGAGGAACATGCAGTTGATATCTGCAGCACTTCACTGATATTGCAGGGTCACAACTTTGTTGTTACTTGTTGAAACAAGTGAATTTTAGGCTGTATCAACCAAGGTACAAGGGGACTTGATTTGGGTTTTCTTCAAGTTGTTGTATTCCCGAATGCAATTGTCGGAGGACAAGCTTATGGAAACACCAGATGACTCCATAGGAGCTAGCAAAGTGTGACAAGTTTTATTATTTTCAGGCATCTTTTATAGTTCTCTAGCTGTGTACATGCACTTCTAATTGGTTACTTCCACCTGCATATGTTTTTCCTTTGTGGTCCCTTGAATCCTGCAACAATTTCTTATCATACATAACTTGCTGCATTCCTTCCTGACAATTCAAGGGCAAGGCATACACAGGCAGAAGAGCTGGGTTGTTCAGTCCTCCAGGCTGATAATCACGATCATTTAGCTAGCCCTTGACATGCAATAATACTTCCTTCAGAGCTTTTGGAAGATTTCTGGAAGACTCATGGATCAGATGATCTGAGATTAATCATTTTTCATTTAAAAAGATACAAAATCCACACACAAAAAACAAACTCAAAAAACCAGTTTGCCCTCTAAAAACAGTTTCATTCCAAGGCCACTCGCATAAATTGATGTGTGGATCTGTTGCTTAGGTCTAGTTACAATAACACTGAAAATCAAGGTAAAATTCTACTTTTTTAGTTGTAACATTATTCTTACTCTGTCTCAGTTCTATAAAATATTTCCGAAAAGCGTCTCAGAACACCCACATCACAGAACTAAAACGTCCCCGTTGTCAGCCAATCCTCATTCACAACTGCAGTTCTGAGGTGTTTCATGGAGTGTCTGGGAATCAGAGAATTATTAACTGAAGTAAAACTCCTATTAAATTAGGAGAAGGTGTAATTAGTACCTGCAGACAGTTGTGTGTACAGCTGTAAGGTGATGAGGTGTACGTGGTAAGAAGGAGGAAAAGGAAAATGGGAGCAAGGTGCAGATATGTGTTTAATTGTGCATTTAGTGCATATAAAACAAAGCTTTCCCTATCTGTCTGTATTGTTTGTGAACAGACCTGGGAGTAGCTGTCTGAGAGAGGAAAAAGCCACCTGAGATCAGCATGTTGCTTAAAAAAAAAGGAAGCAAGGAACAATTCACACTGAGGTTCCAGCTGAGAGACCATAACTTGTAGTGGGAGGTTTCTCATCAAAGCAGTTGTGCAACAGGACCTTTTGGGCCTTCAGCTCCAGTTTATGGGAGTTCTTTGAAAGAGCTGATTAAAAACTGAGCCTGGATCCTCAGGGTTTGCCCAAAGAATTTTGTGACTCTGCAAAGCAGCTGCATTTTTGAGTTTCTGTCAGTACCAGATAAAATTTTTCTGTTTTCTCAATCCCCCCTTCCCTCAAACACTGTTAGTGCCTCCAAGTCCAGTCCTGGATTGAAGCTCTAAGCACCTTTAAATAATCTGAATTTTCCTGTCACCTGTGACTAGATTTTTTCTTTCTCAGGCATAAATGAATATGTATTCCTTACAAGCTTCACATGAAATTTAATTCCAACACAGTTCTGAATAAAGAGACTGATTTGCAATCCTAAGGTGGCCTTCCTTCCACAACTGCTAATAAACTGTAAAACATGGTGAGTATTTAAAGCTCCAAATTCCCCCTCCCTTTCTCCTGACAAGCTTGCACATTGATTCTGACATGCAGACTGACAGCTTCATGGCATTTTATGGAATGTTCCAACTACACTAAGTATGTAGTACTATTTATTTTAGTTCCCCCATTCCCAGAGCAGCCACTGACTCACAAGAAAAAGCTAAGAGCAATATTTGGCATTTGTTTCCTGTTCAGTACAATTTGCCTGGTTCATTAACCTTCTTTATGTAGATGTAAATTCTGAGTCTGACATGGCTATTTTTGGGGAATATGTCAAAACCACATTTGTCTGTCTGAGCAACATTTTCTTCTGAAAAATATTTAAAATTCCTTCAGCAATTTAGTCCTTTATAGCAAATTTTGTGTTGGATTCTAAACCATGTTTATGTTGCACATTTGAATCTTTAGCCACATTAGACTTGCAAAGCAAAGACAGGAGACAGGAGAGTGTATAAAACACCAGCTGTGTGACAGTATCTTGTACCTGTTGAAGAAATCTCTTGTTTAGTTTATGCAACACAGAATTACTCTGCACTGAGGGAGACTGAGCATAAATGCTGCTGTCACTTGTACCTGGACAGTGCTGGGTTAATGGCTGGACTAATCATAAGGGTCTTTTCCAACTTAAAGAGTTGTATGATAGTTCTGTCATCCCCCAATATTTTTCCCTGCATTGTGACAAGAACCATGTGGGGAAGGAGGAAGGGAGACAAATACATTGGCCTGTTTTGCTGTTACTCTTCAGGCTTTTGTCTCACCAGTTGTTTGATACAAGCTCTGTCTCCCCCCTCCAGCAGAAAATTTGATGCTCAAAACTTCCCCCACCTGACACACGCTCCTCTGGCCTTGGGCTCACCACTTCTTTCCTCCCCACCAAGGAAGTTGCATTAGGAATTGGCTCCTCAGTGACCTGGCCCTCGGTAGCACCAGCAGCTCAGCAGAT